>OZ059903.1:9281959-9556959 GCA_964057215.1 Oscheius myriophilus | reverse complement strand
TCTCTATCTCTCTCTCTCTCTCTCCAGTCTTTCGAACCCTTCGTATTCAGGAATGATCTCTTATCTAGCAGTAAATGTCGAAAGAAAAAGTGATTTACAAGACAGCCTTTTGGAAGAAAACGATATTTCGCAGAGTAAGTTTGTTATATTAAAATTTGCAATCAGGGACATGTTCGATTTGCACACGAGTGGTACTCATTTTTAAGTTATGATTGGTACCTTCACTTGGCTATTCTGTGATTTTTAGGTAGGAGAGAACAAGAAGCAACGCCTTCAATGCTGAACTACTGTTTGGTAGCGATTCTAGCTCTCGCCTTGTCTCCTTCTCCAATTTTCTCCCATTTTGCGAGGTTTGGACGAAAAACTTTACAAAATCTACTATCTAAAGTTGTACATTTTTATCCTTAAAGAGAAGGGGAAAATATTTCGTTTTTTCAATTTTCTTGTTTCTCCGTTCCCCCGGAACTTCAAGTACTCTCTATTTTTTTGCACACGCGGGCAAGCAGTTCAACCTCTTAGCCACTCGCCCATGGATTACGCTGAAAAAAATTATAAAGGATAGTTCGAATCCTCCTTTAACAATTATCTTTTGCGCATTGAGAACGATGTTTCCAACAAAAAGATTGTAAAAATATTAACCTTGAAATGTCAAGGGAAATATCGCATTATCAAAAAAAAAATCAAGGGCCGACACGGGCCGCCCGCTCTTAAAATTTTTCGCCTCGGCGTGACCGACCCCCGGCCCGTGATTTTTCTATTCCTGGCTCGCGGCTATATTAGGGGCCTCGTGGGGTCGCAATATTAAAGGCAGAGGACCTGGGGGCCTGGCCATTTTTTAGCATAAAACTCTCTTCATTTCACCATAGAAAATTACGATCTCTCGTCTGCGTTGCGTGATGGATATTTTTGATTTTCATTTTCGCGGTCCTCTGCTTTTAAAAAAGCTTCAACGTTGAATTATTCTTGCGTAGCTTACAAGCGTTAATAATTATGTATTTTTAGAGTGAACACAACCGTTCTGACAATGCTCGTCCTCCAATTCGGCAGTCGAAGTGTTTTTCTAGAGAACCGCGCTCTGGTTTTTATCGGAGAGCTCTCCTACTCCTGGTACCTCGTTCATTGGCCATTTGTGGCTCAAAGTCGCCTCTTTGGAATTATTTCTTCCCTCCGTACGTTCATTATTATTTTACACAAAAACATTACTTTCAGACCTCTCAGCCGCCATTCTGGCATCTTTTCTTGTAGCAATCATTCTCCATTTCCTCTTCGAGAAAAAGTATCTAAAATGGGAAAAGAGTGCCATTTGTTCCATTCTGGTCTTTTTAATAATTGCAAATGTGGCAGAAGTTGTGCTGATGAAAGGTTTCTGCCCTGAGGGTTGAAATTTAAATGAGAATTTCAGAAACCATACCGAAAATGGAATTGGACGCCGCTGCCAATTTTTCTCCCACAGTTAGGCAAGGAGAATCCAACAAAAGTATTTCTCATTTCAATTATCCTTCTGACTTTCCTGGAAAAATTATCTACGGCTTTGAGAATAAAACAAAAAGTGAGACTTTAAATTTTTGTAACAAAGTTTGTTTTAGGTGAATTGGCTAAACTGAATAACGCATATCAGGCCTCGGATCTTGACAGAACATTGAGAAGTTTTTGTAAGAAGTTTAAGAAAACGAGCAATCCGAAAGAATCACGATGCGAGATGAATGAGGTGGGGTCAGGGGGCCAAATGGGAGTTTTCCACTCGCAAAGTGAAAACTTGAAGCGATGTTTCGGGGGGGTCTCAATTTAGGTAAAAAGATCATTAGAGCCGTTTTTTTTTTAAATGAAAAAGGAAAAAGCCGTATTCAAATCCGAAAAGGGCCTTGAGGGTACCTCGAACAGGAGAAAAGAGAGATTGGAATTGGTCTCTTTTCAGGGAGTGAACAAAAAAGCAACGATGAAACTTCTTGTGGTAGGAAATAGCTTCGCCTCCAACCTGATGGCTGTGATTGCGAACGAGTGCCAACACAAGTTCAAACATATCGAAGTTTCATTTATGGGAGGTAACTAAATGGAAAAAAGGAAGTAAAAGCCATTTTTAGGCTGCGAATCCTTGGTGAGATCAACGAGTTCTTCTTATTTCGACTGTTCTTATGACTACATGTACGCAGATGCTGCTAAAGAGGTTAAACCCGACGTTCTGTTCATTATTGAGAGGTTTGTAATAGAAGTTTATAGCAATTGTTGTTTTAGGCACTTTCAATTGAAAGATATTCTCAATGGGACAAATCCGTTCGACGATGCTAACTTCAAGGTAGAGAGAGAGAGAAGGAGAGAGAGAGAGAGAGAGAGAGAGAGAGAGAGAAGGAGAGAGAGAGAGGGAGAGGGAGAGAGAGAGAGAGAGAGAGAGAGAGAGAGGGAGAGAGAGAGAGAGAGAGAGAGAGAGAGAGAGAGAGAGAAGGAGAGACAAGGTGAGTGAGTAAGTGAGTGAGTGAGTGAGAAAGAAGTAAAAGAGAGCCTCATTTTGGATGGCCACTGATCGTTTGGATGAGTTACAAAAACACGTGAAGAAAAGAATCTTCCTCCTCGACGCTCACCCAGAAGTGTCCACTGAGCTCATGAAAAACCTGAATAATCACCTAAGCAAGAACACTCCAATTAAAGACGTAAGTGAACCACAAATCAGAAATTCAACAAATTCAGAATTCGCTTTGGTCTTTCCCAGCAGGATACATGGTAGCCCGTGATCGGATGGCCAGATTGGCTGAGAACTGTCCCAAATGCCAACTTTTTGACTACGCACCGCAAATGTTTTTCAAAGGAGTTTACAAGGTTTGATCCAAAATAATATCAATTTATTTGAATTCAGCCATACGATCCGGAATATTTCATAAGTTTCTTCACGAAAGGAAATCATTTGACGCCCGCAGGATGGGAACGGGTACGGCCTCTGGTCAGGCATATGTGCAATTCAGTTTAAATGCTATTATAAGATCTCGCCGCTTATTATAATAAACCATTTTTTGGCAACTCTGTGTTTTGGAATTTGAATCTAGAGATACAACAAGGAAAAAGTCGTCATTCAATAATAACGAAAGGAATCTGTCTGCAGATAGATCTGCACTTCTGTTGAGAACTTTTCGAAAATTTTAATTTCCCTCCGTGTCACACGACATCGTTGGATTTTATTTTTAGCAAGGTAATTAGAGAGAGAGAGAGAGAGAGAGAGAGAGAGAGAGAGAGAGAGAGAGAGAGAGAGAGAGAGAGAGAGAGAGAGAGAGAGGCACAGAAGGGATATAAGTAGGCGGAAAAAGACGCATGCTGGTAATATGAACAACGAATAAATGAAAAATCCTATTTTATTAAAATGTTTGACAAAAGCATAAAAAAGAGAATCCTCTGTCCGTGTGTATTACGGCGAAGGAAGAAGGCTACGATGCTAGTTCAATTATGATTAACGTATGTAATTGACCGCAACAGGCAGGGATCCATAAATCATTCGCATTTTATTATTGAAAAGTCATGAAAGCGTCACTTTTAACCCTTTCCGTAGAACTCAGGCACTCGTTTGCTTGTACCATAAAGAATTCCACTGAAATTGGTTGAGCGCAGCTAAAACCGGCATTTTGAATTCCAAATAGGCAAATTTACGGATTTTACAAGTAAACTAAATCCGATGAAATCTGTTTTCTTTTTAATTCCGCACAAACAGCCCAAATCTACTGAAATCCGCTGAATCACGTTGGATTCCGAAGCTGGATACCCGATCGGGAGAGAACAACAACAATGATTTATTGATCGGAATGTGAGAATAGTTCGAATATTTTAATTTCCCGCCTTGTCATTACACGACGTCGTTGGATTTTATTCATTTGTCATGCTGTCAGGTTCTAGAGCTTTCTTTTCTTGAGCTTTCGCTGACATTTTTATCTCCGATTTGTGAAAGAGCGTGTCTTTTTTTTATTAATTTTATTTAAAGTTGCTTATCAAAGCAAATCAGAAAGCGAAAAAATAAAAATGAAATCAGCATTCAATTGTTCAGCAACAAAAAGGGCCCTTTACACGGTAAACATGGGTTTTTTTTCTAGAAGGCCACGGTTATTTTTTGGTGAGCAACGCGGAAGCAGTGTTTCTGGAGTCTTCCCGAAAGACTATTTGTCAGTTTTTATCAATATAATTAATAAATCCGTTTATAATACTCCTCGGCTGCAAAACATAGTCGTTTTCTACAAGGCCACGCGGATTCATGAAATTTATTAATTAGCCTGTGGAAATTTGAATGGTATATAGGCCCACATTAGAATATAGATAGGCCTACATTAGAATTTTATTTCGATTATGATCCGCCGAGTCGTGTCATTTCCCTTCCTGCTTCCTCCGCCGGTGGTCCGCTCCTTCATTTTCTTCATCTCCTGTGCAATTTACGTTAAATGTGAGTTTCCCTTTCGTTTTTTATCTTTTTTTATTCTTCGCCGCACCCTTTAGAGAAGAGGCCTGAGGCTGTCTCTGAGGTTTAACTGCGTTTTGAGGTGGCCCGCGGCTGCCTGGGCACATTTCGCATTCGGCGGGTTTTCTTCCCAACCGTCGTCTGAGAGAACAGGACTTAGGGTGTATTAGTAGCTACTTAGCAGTAGATTAGCCACTGCAAAATTATCGCATCCCTTGGGCCACAGATAGTGGGAATTCCTGGCGCGAGTGGCTAGTTGTCCTGTTCTCGCCCAACTAAAATACGCGCAAACTATACAACAACTGTTTTGGGGTTTTTTTTAAAAGTTTACCCACTAATGTTCCTTTTTTCATCATGGCAACACGGCATCTTCGGACATAATCAGAAGAGGAGCTGAAACCAGAATTAGAAGCTGATCGCATGGAGCCAGGTGTCAATCGTCTTCGAAGGCCGTCGACTACGTTTAACAGTTTGATTTTATTTAATATTATGCTCATTTTTTTCAAGGTTCGAAAAAGAGAGCAGACGATCAAATCCCTCAGGGGCAGGAAGAACAAGTCTTCCAAAGGAGATACCGCTCGCGAAGCTGCCAAGGCTTCGCTCAGCCAGGATGAGCTAGCCTTCATCAAGAAGATTCAAGAACGATCGCTGGAGCCGGTTGGTCGTTGTATTGCTCGTAATTTTATTTGTTTTAGCTTAAAATTGGTTCGATCAGCCTGGCCGAGTTGATGGGGACTACCGAGCAGAGCAAGAGCGGCTCCAACCTTCTCCAGCGCTTGATAGAAAAGCCGCTCACCGTGCAGGCTATCCTGGAAGCGGCAGCCAAGGAGCGTCCTCCGGTTCCTGGATTTTCGCGAGGTGAAGCTTCGTAGAAGTTGATGTATTTTTCTATTCTAGGTCATCCTAACCAGAACTACAATGTTCGTCCTGAACTCCTTCACACCGCTATGGATGTCTTCCGCAAGCATACCCTAAATTGGTGGGTGCGGTTGGGTCCGGGCGGAGTTTTTTGGCGGGTCCGGTGGGCCGGCGGAACCCCCCGTTTTTACGCGTTTTCGAGGACACAATTTTTGCCCCCCTGCGGGCCCCCCCGAAAACCCCTCTCCTGACTCAGGGTCCCGATTTTCCCCGGCGCACCCCCCCCCCCGCAGATCCTTACCCCAATTTAGGGTATGTCCGCAAGGCATCCCAGAACTACCAGGGATCTCACGGCAATGGTACTTTATTTAAACCTTCACTTGTAACTGTTTATTATTTTTAAACTTGGCATTAATTTACCTGTTTAGATAACCGCTTCGCCCGTCCGATGACTCCCCGCTCTCACCAGCGTGGAGACTTCCGCCCGGAGATCGCCGACCGCCTCCCTTGGATTCCTCTGACTCCCATGTACCCGTTGGAGGACCGTCACCAGAGGACAGCTCATAACCTGACCTCTCCCGTCTCTAGGAGGAATCCCCAGCACTTGAGCTACCGCTCATTCAGCAAGCACAACAACATCAACAGAAATGGGTTGGTATTACTGTAGTGATTGAACTCAATTCTTATGCTTCAGGCCGCCTGTGACTTCTTCGTCGAGCCACAGCATCGCTCCTCCGATCAATCAGAAGACGCGGAAGCCGTTCTTCATGCCCTACTACAGTGGCGAATACGTCTCGAGGGGTCTCGCCACCGGCGAACTCATCAAGGGTTCTCTTCGTGTGAACCAGCGCAATTACGAAGAATCTTACATTGATAACCCGGAGGGCGACGACCAGTTGGATCTGCTCATCCTCGGTCTTCACGACCGCAATCGTGCTCTGCATGGAGACGTTGTCGTTGTTCGCCTCAAGGACAGAAGCAGTTGGGTGGTAAGTCATCCTACTGTTTTCTTAGAAAATTGTGTAATTCAGGTGCGTGAGAGCCTCTACCAGGCCTGGAGGAGTGGTCACCTCGACATGTCCCAAGACGACGATGGCAAGCCGATGACCGTGCCGCCAGTTCCTAGTCCTCACGATGACAACTTGATCGAGGTAGGATTCTGTACCTTCTCTTCTATCCAGTTTTATAGGTTTTCCTCGGCGGAACTGCGGAGGTGAAGGTCCCCAAGAGCGACTTGGGCAAGGATATTCCCGTCAGCGATGACATGAAGTACGACCGTCAGGATATGATCCTCATGGGAGCCCAGTCGGAGCTCACCCGTCGTGGAAAGCTGAGCGGCGCTGGCGACGGAAGCGAACGGACCTCCTTGGAGCCGAATCTCCAGGTAAACGATTATCGGTTTTTGTTAAAAACTTTATTTAGGAGCTGATCGAATCTCTGTCTCTGGGACGTGTGGACTCTAGGGTGGCTCCTCAGACACCTGTGCGCAGGACGCCTGCTAGGAGAGCTCTCGGCCAGAGCACCAAGAAGTGCTCCTACAAGTTGCTGTCGGAAATGCCCGCTGAAGACTGGGGAGTTCCCGACTTTTGTCTCCAGAAGACCGCCGAGGTTTGTGCCATCTCGATGTATATATCTAGATATGGTTTTGTCAGGTGGTTTTCATCGCCGAGCAGAAGAACTGTCGTGCTGCCATGGGCCAGTTGCGTGTAATGTCCGATGGCAACCGCAACTGGGCTCTTTTCTCGCCGAACGACTCTCGCATGCCGCGCATGATGATTCCTGCCGACCAAGCCCCCCTCGGATTCTTCGAGAGACCCCAGGACTTTAGCAAATTCATCTTCGTGGCGCGAGTCGTGGAGTGGCAAGCGACGGCGCAGTTTGCTCGAGGACGCTTGGAGCGCTCGCTGGGACTCACTGGAGATGTTGACGTGAGTGTCTCATGCTGCAGGTTTTAACAAATTGTGTTCAGGCTGAGGCCGAGGGATTGCTCTTCTCCAACGACGTGGACACTAGGGAATTCTCCAACGAAGTTCTCCACTGCTTGCCGGAAGCCAGTACTTGGTCGATTCCCGACGAGGAGCTGAAGGCCCGTGTGGATCTGCGAGACGAAGCCGTCTTCTCCATTGTCAACAAGGACGTCAAGAGCGCTGAAGTCGCCACGCACATCCGCCAGAAGGAGAACATATGGGAGGTTTGTGCTGTTCCCGGATACTTCTAACTTGCAAAATAGGTTGGAATGCACGTCGCTGATGTGGCCTAATTCGTGAAGGAAGGCACTGAACTGGACAAGTGGGCTGCCAAAAGAGCCAATGTCGTCCGCCTCGTCCACAAGGTATTGGTTCTTATGTATTTCCTTAAATCCCATTTAAGGAGGTACCGATGCTTCCTCGCGCTTTGAGTGAAGACTTGTGCAGTTTCATCCCGAACGCTGACCGCCTCGCCTTTTCCGTCATTTGGGATCTCGACAGCGATGGCAAAGTGCTGAGCGAGAAATTCGGTATCATCAAGATCCTATTTTTGTTCTATTTCTTTGTTCAGTTCGATCCGTAGTCCGCTCGAAGGCCACCGTCTGCTGCGACAATGTGAGCGGTTTCCTGAACGGCGCCGATGGCGATATTTCGTCTGGAAGCATGTCTTCCTCGGATCTGAAGGATAAGGTACACTGTTAGTTTGTCCCCAAAACTTACGTTTCTCTTCAGATCTCCGCTCTTCGTTCCCTTGCCGACCGACTCACCTCGACGCGTCTGGACAAGGGATCCCTGAATCTGAAGGAGACCACTCTGCAGTTCAAGTTGGACCAGGAGAACAAGGTCCCTGATACAGGTTCGTTTCTTACAAATTTTCGTTTTCCTCCCGGGGCTGTTTACGGACACTTTTTTCCAATAACCGCCAAGGTGGAACTAGGCGCGCCAATTTTTTTTAAAAGTATTTTTTGTGGAAAAGGTATATCGTCTCCTCCATCTCTGTCCTCGAGCGAACCGCCGGCGGGGATCGAACCGGCGTTCTGCTGGGCAGAGCGCGCCATTTAGAATTGCGCCATTTGGTTAACGTGTGGTATAGTGAACGACCCTCATTTAACATTGCATACTGCATTTTTACAGCTGACATATTAACTGAAATATTAGCATGGTAGACGTATTTCCTAGCTTCCTAATATTCCGACATCGCAATTTTCGAATATTCTTCCTTTTCAGGTGTTGACATCTCGTGTTGACATCGTCGATTCTTCTGCTGCTTCAATGTCCTTTCTCGTTTATTTCCATTTCGTTGTTTCTTCTTTATTGTCTTATTACGGCAGGTTCCACCCCGTACAAGCGGGTGGTTCCTTTTGTTTTCTGGTCAATCCTTGGGAGGAAGTCTTTCGCGGTTTCTGCAAATCACGTGCAGTGTTAGAAGTACTTGCATCATGTCGTAGGGTACTTCTGAAGACACCATAGTGTATATGCGTATATGCCATGTCGATGCGCTTTTCCGACCGTGAGTATTTGGGCTAGGAGTCCCAGATAACCGCGTGCCGGCCCGTTCCAAAATTTTCTCGGCCCCGGCAAATTCGTCTAGGTCCATGTGTAACGCGCGTCTACACTGTCCTGACATTATTTTTGTGTGCCAACATCCAAAAAGAATTATCTCTATTGATAAGGTAGCACCGACATGCTTCGAAGCTCGAGCCCGACCCGAAAACCACATATACAAGTTCTCTCTTTCGCGATGTATGTGTATCGTATCGACGCCTCCGTTCTTGGTGACCAGATTCTCTTAGAAAAGACCCCGGAAACTAACCGCCATTAGGTGATTTTGAAACTGGGCGGCGTTTAAAACACAAGTAATAAGAGAGAGTTCTTTTCAGACGACAATTTGACGCGTGAAACAGAAGAATTTCCTTCTCGACGTTCATCCGGGAGTTGCCTGTAGTCCCATAAATGCCTACTTTACCAGAAACATTCACCCAATGCATAATGACTTATGGTTTATGCAGATGGTAGTTCGTGAACAAAGGAACTTCAACAAAAACATTTTCCAAAAATTACTTCCGATTGGTTTCAAATGAATGCATATGACGCCCTAAAAAGTCGTATTCGGGTATTAATTTTGTACATTTTTGGTACACCTGTCTGTGCCATATGCTAATGAATTGGTACTTCAACAACTGAATCTGTTAGCAGAAGATCTACAAACGAATGAACTATTCCATATCACTCCTGAAGCTCTTCGAAGACTTTTAAACTCGTAAACTATGAAATTAAATATACTCCTCCGGGTTGTCGCCTGTGAAAATATCCCATCTTTGTTCCCTAACTCCAAAGCCCTTGCGCAACAACAGTTACGCCAAATTCCGGCGAACCTTTCATCGGCCGGCATTGTTGCGCACTCCTGCCACCCTTGTCGGCGTCTTGGAGCCAGCGGCCGCCTACAATTTCACTGCGGCATTCCTTGTCTTCTTAGCGCTCTTCTCTCTTCTAAGAAAATGGATCGACGACAGCAGATGAACGAAAACTACAGGAAACTGAAGGTGTTTCTTATAAACAACAACCCTCAACTGCCCAGGGAGGGAATGGAGCCCCCTGAGGTTATTCTCTTGGCATACGAGACCTTGAAAAACGCCAAAGGCAAGTTACTTCGCTTTTCATTCTTTTTCTCACGAAGAAAGTTTTCTTTGATTTCAATGTAGAACTGTTTTCAGCCCAGAAAACTATGCTCGCCTGGCAGAACTGTCTCTTGGCTTGTCAAAACGTCATCCTATCCGCGGAATACCAAAAGTGAAACATTTACATTTTGGCAACAAATCATTTCTTTCAGACTTCGTCTACAAGTTGCTCAGCTGAACACCGTGCTTCAGAGTCAACATGGAAACACGTAAGATGGATCAAGTTTTTGTTCCCAACATGGATTTTCAGCCTTCATCCGACATTTCAAAGGGCACATGAGGGTCTCATTCCAACACCGCCAGCTCGACTCGCCTCGGTCGTCCAAGAGGACGGAGCGCCACCTGCGAAGATATGGAGACCGTACCTATAGGAAAAAAGAGTGCTTACCAATGTTCACAAAGTAGTTGTAAATAAATATGTGGTAGTCGGTCAATGTAGGGAGAGAGAGAGAAAGACAGAGAGAGAGGGAGAGAGAGAGAGAGAGAGAGAGAGAGAGAGAGAGAGACGGAGAAACATAGATATAGAGATGCAGAGACACATAGTAGAGACATAGAGACAGAGGAGCACACACACACATACACAAACACACCCACACACACCCACACAGACACACAGACACACACACACACAGACACACACACACAAACACACACACACAAACACACACACACACACACACACACACACACACACACTTATAGCGATCTTGTGGCAAAAAATTCCACGATGCATCGGGGATTTGTCTAATAAACGGGAGATGCGCTCCATCGAAGCCGTTAAATTTTTGCAATTGCCGGGAAAAAGCTTATGGAATTCCCACAGAAACGGGAAACTATAAAAGAGAGATTTCAAATGGTAATCCACGTCTTTCTCTATGTTGGTTGTCTATCTTCTCTTCTTCGTTTCCTTCTCTTCATCCTTCGCAAGAGGTGAGTTTTAGTTTCTAGTGAGTCATAGTGTCATCAGAGAGCGACGATGTGTTTCCTCCATGTGAAGTAGCCGTTGAGGATACCAAATGCGGAAACAAAGCCGGTAATCCTCACTTTTCTTGCTCAGGAGCAACTTTTACTAAAACATCTGGATTGTGAGTTTCATCTTTCAAGATTAGCAAAAGCCTTCTCAGCTGGAGCGAATGTAACGATCATACAGACTGCTACCCACTGAGGGAACCCAACGAGTGGTGTCATCTGCCCTCTCGTTTCAACTGGACTGAGTTCGTTACACCAGTTTTTAACCAACTTTTTATTCAGAAAAGGATGTTTTTGTGACAAGAAGTTGGGCAGCTGCATCATAGAGAGAGCTTCGCCTAACAGAAGGGAATGGACGTATTGCATGCCACAGAAACAGTTTGTTTGCGAAAAACCGTCTTCAGTAGGTGGGTTTTGGAGAGAGAAAGTGAACGTAGAGGCAGAGAGACAGAGAGACAGAGAGACAGAGAGACAGAGAGACAGAGAGACAGAGAGGCAGAGAGGCAGAGAGACAGAGAGACAGAGAGACAGAGAGACAGAGAGACAGAGAGACAGAGAGACAGAGAGACAGAGAGACAGAGAGACAGAGAGACAGAGAGACAGAGAGACAGAGAGACAGAGAGACAGAGAGGCAGAGAGACAGAGAGACAGAGAGACAAAGAGAGGTAGACATAAAGAATGGAAAAGAGATATTGCGAGAAGGAGAGAGTAAAGAAGAGAGTAGGAGGAAGATTGAGAGACATTTTCAGACAACGACGTTTGTTCACCTCCTCGTCAAGTAGCAAAAGTAGACACAAAGTGCGGAGGCAAGGCATCGAATCCCAACTTCTCTTGTGGCGGAGGTTCTTTCCAAGAAACATCCGGATTGTGAGCTAACCTCCTTAACAAAACAATTTTCTCTAGCTTTGCAAGTTGTAAAAATCATGCGGACTGCTACTCGAGAAGGGAACCAAACGAGTGGTGTCATCTCCCTCCACTTTTTAAATGGAATGAGTTTGGAGCAAAACTAATGTTTTTAGAATTATGTTTTTAGAAAATGTTGCTTTTGCGATGAAAAATTAGGCAGTTGCATCATTGAAAGGAAGTCGAAGAACACTCTGCAGTGGGCCTACTGTGTGCCTAGCAATCAGTTCGTATGTGATCATCCGACTGGGAAATGTGCTTGATGAAATATAAAAGTTTTTTGTGTTTTTGGTTTTTGCGTTGTTTTCCCTCAAATTTTGAGTTTCTCAGATACTGTGCGCCTATGATACTTTGTTATATTTTTGTTATACCAGGAGGGTACGCGCGCCAACGGCGCGCACCCTCCTGGGTCGCGGCCTGCGGCCGCAAACATTCATGGCCTAGGCCACTCATTACTCGGCCTTCGGCCGTGAAACCTGCGTGAAGCACGTGAAGCTCGGCCTACGGCCGACCTCACCCTCCCCTCGGGGGGAAATGAAGGCGTGAACTTTCGGTGATACACTACACACACACAGACAAACACGGTAGCGTTTTATTATATGGGATCTAATGTTGCCTAGGAAGTCTATTTACAACTTCGCAACAACACCCATCCCTTTCTCTCTGTCCCTCTGTTTGTCGCTCTCTATCTCTCTCATTCAATCTCTCTTATTATTTTATCCTCTCCATTGCATTTTTATTCAAATCCCCTTTATCATTGGGCGCACTTCCCATTGGGAGTGTCGCAGATGAACTGTTCCTTTGGCATGCAGTAGGCCCATTGTCTCTCGTTCGGCGAGGCTCTCTCTATGATACAGCTGCCCAACTTCTGATCACAGAAACAGCCTTTCCTGAAGATAAAGGTTCCGAAAACTAAAAAGTTACATACTCAGTCCAGTCGAAGAGAGGAGGGAGGTGGCACCACTC
The DNA here is from genome assembly GCA_964057215.1 of Oscheius myriophilus. Taxonomy (NCBI): domain Eukaryota; kingdom Metazoa; phylum Nematoda; class Chromadorea; order Rhabditida; family Rhabditidae; genus Oscheius; species Oscheius myriophilus. The sequence goes on along the minus strand of OZ059903.1, from coordinate 9,544,192 downwards.
ATTGGGTTCCCTTGATTCATAGCAATCGGTATGAGCACTACAACCCCACCAACTGAACACATTTCGTACTTTTGCAAATAGAGGAAACTTACAATCCTGAGCTCCGAGTGAAAGTGGCTCCAGAACAAGAGTAGTTTGGGTTCCGAGATTGGCTTCCGCACGTGGATGGGTCATCGTTGACCACTTGAGGGGGAGGGAAACAGCCGTTGCTTCCTAAATTTCATATCACCTCTGAGTTCGTCATACACACATACACACACATACACATCACTCTCTCTCTCTCTCTCTCTCTCTCTCTCTCTCTCTCTCGTTTTAACCTCCAGAAGGAGGACCCGCGAACACAGCGAAGGGAAGGAGAAGGGCGACGGCCAACATTGACAAAACTGTGTTCCATGATTCAATGTGTGGCTTTTATAGGGTCGTTTTGAAACACAATGCCATATTCAGATGAACGACAACAGTCCCGCCGGTCGGGAAAAGTCGTTCGCTTTTTTGAGAAAATCCGATTCCATTAAAAATAACACGAGTGTTTACCATTTTGAAAACTTAAAATGCGGTTGCAGAAAACGTTTTTAGTTGCAAATTCGGAATGTATAATGTTAACAGCTCTGTTCACCGTTTTGCTGCGAAAACTATTAAAAATATAATGTGATTTCCATATCCAGTTTTCTAATTTATATCCACAAAACATTTGAAACTTAATTATTGAATCCCACGCTATCGCTCCCTCCCTGCCTTCCTCTCTCTCTCTCTCTCTCTCTCTCTCTCTCTCTCTCTCTCTCTCTCTCTCTTAAAATTCGACGTTAAAGTCAGATTTTCGTTAGCATACAGCAGAGAGACTCCCACAAACTAAGCGAAAATACTTTTCAAATTGGAATTTTCCCTGTCCTTGAAAAAGATACCACTGGAAAGCACTTGAAAAGTTGTCTTGAAACGTGTATACTCGTCGCCCAGCGAGCTTTCCTAGCCGGCAGCGGGAAACAAGCGGCTTTTTGTCTGCGCCTCCGCGACTTGCACACTATTTCGCGCGTTAGATGTGCAGGCCATCGAAACTTTAGGAAAGGTCCGTGGGCGAGGAGTATATTTGCTCGTTTTGAGAAAATGTCCTCTGTGAACAGTCTGGCTTCAAATTACAAAAAATGTGATTTATTCGGAACTTAAAAGTTGCCATTGTCTAATTTTTCATTTCAATATCAAGGGTAAGCCTCGAAGAGAACCATTTTTCTGAAAACGAGCAACAACACGTTTAAAGAGAACTTTTCAAGAGTTTTCCTATGCTTTCACTCTCAATGGTTGGAAAAAAATTCAGTTTGAAAAATGTTATTGCATATATTGTGGTAACCATTCATTCTCTTTTAATTGAAATCCTTACTTCAACATAAATTTGTTCCTAAGTTCATGCTTTAAATTATGCCATGAAATCCTTAAATCACTCTAATTAGCTAAAAACTTTAAAATGAATGAGACACTTAGGAAATTGGGTGTACGAGTGAAACCAAAGTACCGCGCGCAAATGTGGATCAACCAAGTCGCCCTTTAGCACCAATTGTGATTCATTACAGCTATTTAGGAAACACTCTTATGGAATTCACCGTATAGCTGTCGCCAAACGAGCTTTTCTCTGCGCCTTCGCTTCTCACACACTGTTTCAGCCTGAGTATCGCACGACTACTTCATTAAAGCTGTTTTTGGCAAGATGTCCGTTTGGCGAAAGCTATATATATTTCAATTAATATTACTACACTTTATTATCATTTACATCAAGCGCACTTTCCATTTGGCTGATTGCAAACGTAGTCGGTCGGAGGAATACAGTAAGCCCACTGCTGGCCAGTAGGAGAGATTCTTTCGACAATGCAGCTGCCGAGCTTCTGATCACAGAAACATCCCTTGCTAAACAGAAACATTCGTTTTTCCAATCGGAGCTACGAACTCAGTCCATTTGTAATTGGGAGGCAGAATACACCACTCGTTGGGAGTCTTCAACGAGTAGCAGTCGCTGTTCAGATTGCAGCTCTGGTAACTAAAATCACGCTGCGTTGTGAATTACAGGGAAAACTTACTATCCAGAGGTTCTGTAGAATATGGAACCATCGCAGGAGTAGCTTGGATTGTTCGATGTTTGGCCGCAGTCGGGGTCGTTGGATACCACTTTGGGAGGAGGGATGCACGGGCTGTTTCCTGGAAGCTTTGACGTCTCCTCTCTCTCTCTCTCTCTCTCTCTCTCTCTCTCTCTCTCTCTCTTTTACACATACCTCCAGGATAAGGTTTTTGAGTAGTAGTGGGCTGATTCCCTCCACACCCAGGGGCAGTTGCAAAGACAGAAATCGGAAGCAGGAGAAAAACCAAAAACATTTTTGGCTGTGAAAAGTGTTTCCACTTCCTACTTTTATACGACCATCGGAATCAAACAGCGGTATTAGGATGGCCAGCGCCTCCTCACAACAAGATTTGCAATTTTTCGATTTGATCAAAACTCACTATGTTTTTGGAGCAAAATTTTTGCAGCGCCAGAGGTATACCACCTTGTTAACAGGAATTGGGCTACAACGATTTACAAAGGTTTTATACCGAGTTCATTTCAAAAACGGCTAGAATAGCCGAATTTGCGAAAGATTCACACAAAAAGCTCAATGCTACATTTGAGTAACTCTTTGCATGTCGGTATTGTACCTTTAAAGCGAAAATTCGAACCACCCGTACCCAAAACGTATCTATAGCTTCGTATCTATAACAGAAATCGTGCCAATAAAATTAGAATGTTCCAGTGATCCTCTGTTGACATTAAAGTTCGTAGTCTAATCAGTAGACGACAAAACATGATTTGCACATTTCCGCAATCAGCATATGATTTCAGTTTGGCCACTGCTATATGGCTCCTGTTACCTTACAAAATGCCAAGTAGATTCACCCGGGGCGCGTATTGTGCAGAAACGCTTACACAGTAAGCCTTACACCGTTCATTTCGTGTATTCTCTTCTACTTCGGCCGAATAGCCTACGTACCTAGATATTATTCTAGAGACCACATCAAAACACTGACCCGTTGCGACAAAGTAGGATTGTAGGGTTGACATCAACGCCAATAACGTATTCAACCACAAATCGTTTATTTGGCAATAAATAGGATTTCAGGTAAATGGTCCCGTCGCGAAAGGAGCAGATAGCAAAACTTTTTGACACAAGGCGAACTGCAGTGTCACGATCTCCACGAGACCGTGGTACATCCAAGCCACGCTCTGTCGGCAGATCTCTTGGGAAATGTATCCACCGAGAGTGGTGAGCAGGAAATGGAAATACTTCAATCTCTTTCTAGGCCTTTATATATTCTTTGTATCTTTGCATAATAAAGGTATTAGGCTTCTATTCTCTGTAGGGATCAGACCAACGGAGGATTCCTAGAGCCGAAATACGGAATTATGAGACAGTAGGATGAATAGTTGTTGGATGGCAGCTCAATTGATTTCTTCGGTAGGGTCGAAGTTAGCTTTTTCTCGTTTCAGCAACACCTGTTAGGGATTTGCAAGACAAAGATACCTCAGGTCTCAATAAGGCAGATGCTCATCAACGGTCCTCCTCCCTCTTGTCATACTGTTTTCTCAATAACACAAAAGCTGCCATGCCTCTCTGCAAAATAAAATAAATAGATTTTAGGCTCAGAAAAAAACCCAAAACGAAAACCCATGCCCTTTTCTATCATTCTTTTATTCCAATCGGGAAGCACAAATGAAATGTTCCAATTCAAATGACTACAATACATTTATTCAGTTTATTTCATTTATATCAAGCACATTTTCCTGTCGGAGTGTCGCAGACGAACTGCGTCTCAGGAACACAGTACGCCCATTGGCTCGCCTTTGGAGTGGTTCTTTCGATTATGCAACTGCCCAGCTTCTTATCACAGAAACAACCTTTGCTGAAAGTGGAATTCACCTTTTCAATCAAAATTGCTAACTCAGTCCAGTGGTAGTAAGGAGGCAAATGACACCATTCGTTGGGCTCTCTCCATGGGTAGCAGTCGCTGTTGTCGTTGCACGCGTAGTAACTGAACTTTATGTTTTGAATTCAGCAGATCCACTTACTATCCAGAGGTTCGGTTGAAGATGGCTCCGTCACAAAGTTAAAAGTAAAAGTTAAAAGTTAAAAGTAAAAGTTAAAAGAGTAGTTAGGGTTGTTTGCGTATGGGCCACAGGAAGGGTCATCAGAAGCCACCTTGAAAGGAGGAACACACGCACTGTTGCCTAAAATTTCGCCAGGAATCGCCCTCTCTCACGTACACAAACACACACACACACACACACACACACACGCGCGCACGCACACACGCACGCACACACGAGTCTCACTCTCTCTCTCTCTATTGAATATCACCTCCAGAATGGGGTTTGTATGTTGTGCTTCTAATTCTGTGTCTTCCCACTACACCGGGAACAGTAGCGAAGACAGCGAGAGGAAGGAGAAAAGCAGTTAAATACATGGTTTTTTAACCTGTTGAATTCCTCCATTTTATAGGATCTTCTGAACCAACAACTATTTTTTCACCCACACTCTCAACAAGTTTTTCAATCCTTCAATTGCATTAAAATTCGCGATAATTATGTTTTCAGGCGTGGTTTTTTATGCAAACGTTGCAAACTGTATGGAGAAACTGTGAATTTTCACTACAGAATTACAAAAGAAGCAGAAATCAGTTGCGTTGTATTGTGATGTTTCATCACTCCTATTGTGAACTGTGATTTCATAGAAGAAAACCGCATTTGAAATTTTTGTTTTGTGAAAACATGACTGTGCATTGAAATCACAAAATATTTCATTGATATTATAACCAATATTTTAGATGAAGAACGGAAAATGAACTGAAGCCTGAAACAGTCTCGGGGGACAGTTTCTGCATCTGAAACAGGTGTAATAGCCGAGCGTTGGTTTTAAAGGATGGGCTGAATGAATTAAAAGACTGCTGTTTTTAGCGTAATGTTTCCTGAAACATGATTTATGACAATGATTTGTGGACTAGCTGACCCATTCACTCTTCACACATCATATCTCATTTTCTTCATCAGCGCGTTGGAATATTTTGGACAACAACGTTTCTCGCTGACGGATTTGTGTGTTTTGTTTTTCCGCAAAACTCGGCATGGCCGAAAAAACCGTCCCCTCTCCACTTGACTCAGCCGATGTTCAGCTTTATTGAAAAAAAATGTTATCGCTCCATTGGCTTTCAAACCCAGTTTCCAGATAGACTGCTATGGTAACATGGAGTCCCAGGAGCCTTTGTCTCATTAAATTACGTGTTTTGACTGGAGACTAATGAAAATACTCATTTCATTCAGAATCCAAATTTATTTTGGTCAGCTAGGTTGTCTAAGGGACCCCGATAGTTCTCTATTAAAGGAACAGTCAGGCGGGTTTTACAGCATTGGCTAAATTAGGGGAGAAAACATTCGCTGATCATAAAAATGTTTGTGACTATGGGTCGCAAATTTACCATTTTTGAGAAAATCCGCTCCAAAGTCGCCAAAAACGGCTCTCCGTCAAGAGATTTGTAGACGACAGTACGCCTTGCGTGCGCTTCTTTTACAAAACATGCTAATCATTCTAATCGAATAAGATAGCTCTGGAAATGAGGAGGGTGCGAGAGAATTAGCATAGTTGATTCGCATAATTTTTTTCCGATCGAAAATAAAATGAAAGCACCCTAACTTCTCCTTTAAAGGCAGAGGCCCAGGAAAATGAAAAAGGACCTGTCCATGACGTAACGTAAGCGAGAGAGTGTCATTTTCAATGATGAAATGCAGAGAGTTTTACGATTAGCATGGACAGGTCTCCCTCTTCATTTTACGTGGGCCTCTGCCTTTAAGAGCCTTAAAGGGACAGTCAGGCGGGTTTTACAACATTGGCTCATCTAAGAGAGAAAAACCCGCTGATCAAGAAAATGTATATGACTATGGGTCAGAAATGTACCGTTTTCGATAGACCTGGCTTCAAAGTGTCCAAAAACGGCCGACCGTCCGCAGATTGTGCGGATGGCCAGTACGCCCTGCGTGTCCGGTATTTACAAGGGATGCTAATGAACCGAATTCATTCTAATTGGCTGAGATAGCGCTGGAAAAGAGGAGGGTGCGAGACAATTTAGCATAGTTCATTCGCATAATTTCCGACCGTATCCGATCGAAAATGAAATGAAAAGGCCCCTTACTGCCCCTTTAACTGTACGAAAAGTAATCAGAAACCACCATCGAGGGATCAAGGCAAGCACTGCTCCTTGAACAACTCACTGAATTTTTCAATCTCATCCCCATTAGCAACGACGTGAAGGAAAGAAACTGTATTATATATTTGATTCAGAAGACGCAAACTGTTCTGGAAAGCAAAAATATTGGGATTGGCAACCCTCGGCCGTTTCAGATGTCACAAATTAGCGTAGTTGCTGGGCCGCCTGAAGTTGGCCGAATCCCGTGGAACTTTGATTCTTCAGTGATTCAGTTCCTCTGGTCGACCTTCGGAGTGTCGGCTGTTTTCTTCGTATTTGTGATAACAGCCGCCACCGAGAGCGCTATCAGTTGTGTTTTGTCGGCGTTCGATAGTACGAGCCAGCTCAACAACTGACGGCACAACAGCCCTGACTCACCCAACGGATAACACCTAGCCCAGCCAATCCCTTGAATCACGGCTTTGTCATCATTTTTCTGTTTGAACCTTAAATTCTCAAGAAAAGGGGACTATTAAAACACACAGTTGTTTTTACAGCAGACCTTATTTCGTCGATATCACTCGCGAAGTAAGTGATAAGGTGTTGTGATAGCGAATCGATCTCAGTACACGTCCGTCTTCCCAACAACACACGTTTCCATTTATATTTTCATCTCTTCCCTCCAATTTTGAGAAGATGCCTTATTGCTGAACCGCCCCAAGGCTGCCTTCAAATTTTCTTCATAATTGGGAATGGTCCAATCCATCTTTCCCTATGATTTTCGTTGGGTAGGGGTAGGAGAGAAAGGTCCAGAATTTGTCTCTACTCTTTTATTGAATGGTCCATTCCTACAACCCTCCAAATGACCAAACCCTCCCCCAAATGCTCCGGGTGGGAGTCGAATCCAACTCTCTCCCATTCTCTTGAGGAAGTCTAATCTGATCATCAAACCCATTTGATGGAAGGGTTGGTCCAACCCCCTAACCTCTGGGAGGAGACCCAATCTGAATTTATATAGTTCTCTATTCCACCCGGTTTCTATTTAAACAGAAAGAGTCCAGTCTAGCCCCTTATCCCATTGAGAAAAGGTCAAATCTAACCCTCTAACGCTTGGTTCTAAACCAACCGCCCACCCTGGCAGCCAAAGCCAAAGGCGAAACAAAAGCGAGTGTGTTTGATGTTGAAAGCTGGTCTCCATTTCAAAACACCCTTGATTTGAAGTTGCTCCATTCCTAAAACGAACTTTTTTCCTTGCGCAGTCTTCTACCCTTCCTAATTCCATGTTTCAGTATGAACCGTTGGCAGCTGTTAGTCCTTGTCCTGGCCACCCTGATCGGAGCCAGTTGGGCCATGAGGAAGCAGGGAGTGGCTGTGAAGGGATTCCTCAAGTGCGGAACCGTTCCCTCCAACTACACCAAAGTTAGAATCGTTGACATCGACTACGGTAGGCGGCAGACGTACAGATAACTGAATATAACTCTTTAGGACTTGACCCCGATGACACTCTGGATGAGAAGAGGACTGACGAGAAGGGATTCTTCGAGTTGACTGGAACAACCCACGAAATGACCCCCATCGACCCCGTGCTCTACATCTGGCACGAGTGCAGAGACGAGGCCACTCCCTGCCAGAGGAAAATCAAGTTCACCATTCCCAAGAAGTTCATCCACAACGGAAACCCCACTGCCGAGCAATGGGTCGATGTGGGAGTGCTGAACCTCGAGGGAAGCTTCGATGACGAGGGCCGCGAGTGTGTCAACTAAACATAATTGTAGGATAAATGAATGTTTTTCAACATGGTGGACAAGTATACAAGATTTTTCTCCCTTTCTCTTTCTTTCGCTGTGTGTGTGTGTGTTGCTGTACTGAGACGTGGAGTTTGAGTGCTGAAGACCAAGGGAAGTCAATGGTGCAGAGACGAATGGAGAGAGTCATACTACTTCTGACTGTGCTGGAGGGTGCCAAGTGAAAATCTGACAAGGATGACCGGAATACCGGATGGATGACTGAAGAAAGTGACTGAATGTAGCCCTAGAGGAAAGCCGAGAAACAGTGGAAGGTCCTACGCGCACTCGGAGGATGACATGGAGAGCGTGATGAAGTAAAACAGGCACGCGCGGACATAAAAGAGCCTGAGTAATGTGATAATCGCCGTAGTATAAGTTGCTCAACTTTCGGCGATTGTTGTCGATTTCCAAGAAACTCCGAAGCACAGCAAATTCATTGCGGATATATAAACTAAAATTTCCTTAAACATTTATATAAACCAGACAGTCCTTTAAAAATAAAAAATTAGTTAATTTTCACTCAATAATTTCCACGCAAATCGGAGTGAAAACTTATTCAATTATTGTGTTCTATTAAATCACCTAACATCGTTATTTTTCTAAACACTAGAATAACAATAGGTACGTGGTCAGAACTAATGTCTTTCACTCAACTTAAAACTGCCTTCTTACTTTAAAACTTTTCTATAGAATTCACACATTTTCCTAATAATATGTTACAAGAGTTTGCGTTTTCTGCTGGAAGTAGGCGTGTCGTTCGGAGAGAGGGAGAAAGTGAAGGAGGAGGAAGGGGAAGAGAAGGCAGAGTCCCGAGAACTGAAGGATTCCTCTTCAGACGGAGCAGTTGATGGAGAACAAGGCTTCTGACTCACTTCTGCGAGCTTCAGAGCGTTCAGCTGCAGGGCGATTCTGCAAAAAAAAAAAAAGAAAGATTGATTTCGAAAAGCACCATGACTATTACCTCTGATGTTCAGCCACCAATTGCTGATAGGCTTGGTAGGCCGTTGCGTATCGCAGGTAGGATTTAGCATTGTTCCAAAGAAGGAGTTCCTTTTCTTTTGCGTCTTGCTTGAAATTTTCTGAAAAGAATGCTGTGTAATTCGTAGCGGAACCTTCGGCCCTGTGGGAATACTTTCTGATTAGAAAATGAGCAGTGCGCACAGTTGACTTGAATCAGTTTCCCTGACACAGATTCAAAATATCTTCTTGAATGATTGGAACGCATTTTTTGTAAACAATTTTTGTCGAGCGCGATGTTAATTTTGCAAATTTATCGCTTTGTTTCTAAAATTTCCTTTCCGCCGGTCGTAAACCCGCAATATATCTGTGCGTGTCCCTGGCCCGCGTAAGCCGCTATCTCACTTTGGGCGACTAAACGAGGTATAGCCGTCGCCACAATCGGCGAGAAAAAAAGCCGGTTTTTCTCTGCGTCTTCGCGTTTTGCAAGCTCTTTTCGCCTGCGTATTAAGGCTATTTTTGGCAGGATTTCAATCTGGCGACAGCTATAATTCCAATCGTCGAAGTAGGAACTGCATTGAACCAGAAGTCAAAGTCTAGCTTTGGAAGCCATTGTTTCGGATTCACTACGAGCCAGAGTGATTTCCGCCCTCACTTTAGAACCTTTCCTTGCTTTCGACCCTCCACCAAATCTCTCCTATTGAAATGCACTTTCAAAAAATAGTAATGAAAAGTTGTTAAAGTTTCAGGGGATGGAAAGGAAATGGAACTGGTAGAAATAGAACTAGAGGAAAAAAGAACTCTTGTGAAAATGTAACTGCGAAATAGTATGCGAAACTGCTAGACGCAGCTTTCGTTAGAATACGCTGTTCTATTTCCTAGCACTTCTAGTTATGTCGAGTCTAGTTCGCCTCTCTGTGCTATTGAATTTCTGATTTCAACAACTGAACATGTTCCTAAGAACTCAATCGAATGAGTCATCCCACATCACTCCTAAAACTCACATGGCTTTCAAATTAGAAAAAATGGACTTATTCTGGAGGTGTCGGGATGTGTTCCACACTTTCATGTAATCTTATGATATCTACATTTGGCATGGGTGGTGTTGGAAAAACAGATTAGCATAAGAATGTCGCGAGCTGATTTGTTTGAAGAACCACAAAAGTCCGAGCAACAATAAGAATAGCCAACGGTTGATACAAAGAGAAGAATAAAAGTCTAACCTGTAGATTCAGCGCAGAATTCCTTTGTGTAGTGGAGAACATCCAATTTCTCCATTTTCGACCCAGAACAGGAAGGGTAGCTCTGCACGAGAATCCCTTTGATCTGCTCCAGAAGGTCGTTCTCCTTCTTGCGGCGTTCCTTTTCCTTCAGACACTTCAACGTCTTCGGCTCTTCGATCATCGCCATCCTGCAAAATGTAGACTTTAGGTATTTTATCTAAAAACGAGGGGTGGACAGTAACTGAGGATATGGGCAAATGAAGGGAATAAAACGCCAGGGATGGTGGTAAAGGGGCGGGGCGACGGGGAAAGGGCCGCCAGGGACGGAAAAGGGTGCAGCCGCTTGGGAAATGGGGTGAGAAAACGCGAGGGTAATATTGTGGGGGTGGAAATGACCGATAAACGAATCGTCATGTTACTACAAAAGTTCAAAAATTAGTCCACATAGTAAAAGAAGTTGATCGGAACGCATTTTGCTCTATTTTGAATAAAACTACAGTAACCCAGGGCGACCTACCGTAACCCGGGACCAAAAATCAATAATGATCCAAGCGCTTTAAAATAGTGTTTTCAGACCAATAGAAAGTTTTTGGCTAACGTAAGTTTGAGCCAAGAGATCATATCGCCCGAATACTCCAACATTTGAAGATTCGCGTCTTGGATCGTCAGGGAACTTTTGGACGTTGAAAATGATATGAAAGATTATAAAGCACCATTCGAATTGAAAAAACTTTGCCCAAATCGCTCCAGGATACGGTTGTACAAATTTCAACTGTGGGGTGAGTGCCTGGAAAGTCTTCATTAGCATATCATTTACCTAAAGATTTCTTTAAAATACAAATTCGGTTTTCCTATTCTTTCCAATGTACCTGATTCCCATATGCTTGCTCTCAGATTCTGCCACCTTCGCACTAACCCCCATATTCCTTCAGATCCCAAGTCTTCCGAATGTGTAAATGTCCCCCAGCATCTGAGAACAAGGCCATCTGGGTGTGAACACGAGTTTATAGCCGCGGGGCATATTCATTGGGGAGGGCTGGGATTTATCTTTGCACTGAGGGCGATGATAGGTGATTCGTTTTTATTTGTAGAAACTTATAGCAGCCAATTGACCCCTGTTTTTTTTTAAAATTGATCTGTGTGTGTGTGTGTGTGTGTGTGTGTGTGTGTGTGTGTGTGTGTGTGTGTGATGCACTCTCTATGTATCTTTTTCTGCATCATGTTGCAGTAACAGAATACCGAAAGAGATACATAGACAGGAGAGAGACAGATAGGGGAGACCCAGATAATTTTCGTCTTTTCACGTAACCCAGCGTGACTCCTATCCTCACGGCTTAGTTCTCATTCCGAGTCTCCTCATTTCCCAATAAATGTCTCACAGCGACGGTTCAATCCACAACCAGATCTATAAGGTAGTCCAAAATCAGAGTTCCAGTCCCATTTCTTCAGGAGGTCGATGCTCAAGTCCCCACCAGCGACGTGGAGGCCTTTGCTGAGAAGATGGTCCACCAGCTGCTGAAAGGAGTCCGTCCTGGAGAGGACGTTGAGTGCACCGTGACTGTCGATTTCTCCGGAGCTAAGCAGTGAGTTCACCAGTTAATTTTTGATTTTGAAAAGTTAAGGTGTCTCTCGGCTGTGGAGAAGAAGAGGCTTATGGAGATGATTGCCAAGTGCGCCTAGGAGACGAAATGGCGAAAACAGTAGATTGAAAAAATAAACAGAGCGCTTTTTTCTTAACTTGTGTTTTTTGTCTGTCTCGTGGGTGTGTGTGTGCGTGTGTGTGCGTGTGCGTGGCTTCGCCTTTCCCTCTGCCAATATGAAACTTCCATGTAGGCTACTTTGGTTGAAATCCAGCGCAGAGCCATCACTAAAACTTTACTTTTCTTGAAAATGCGCGCCCTAGCAATTAAAACCTTTTTTTCTTATAATTTTGGACTGACACCGCGGGATGCGCCTCTGCGGTTTCTACATGTAGCTGAAAACGAATAATATAGAATTTTTATGCATTCACTAAACTATTTGAGCAAATTACATATATATTAATTATCACAGGTTCAGGAAGGTCACAATTGTGACTACGCAGAAGCCAAAGACGCCAGTTGTGGTAGTGGCAATGTTAGTGGTAGTAGTTACTGTTGTGGTAGCAGCAGTGATAGTAGCAGGTGGCAGCATTGGTCGCAACTAAATCAAGATGAGCCTTCATTTGGATCTCACCTGGGGATCGGAATTAATGATAGGGTTGTCGTAGCTGATGCCATTAGCCTGAGGGAACATAAAGTTGCTGATCATCTGAGCAGAAGGTCCAGGTCTGTCAGTAGGAACCATATGGCCAGCCCCCTTCACAGTCACAAGGTCGATCATCACATTCGATCCCTTTCCACTTTTTCCCGTGTATCTCTGATGGAAACCGGCGATTTGATCCTGGTTACTGTACTTCCAGGCCACACGGGGAGAGTACTAAACAAAATATAAGAGGATATGTGTGAATAGGTTACGGAAAGGTTGGCGTTCTTAGCGACATCACGAACATGCCAGGCGTCACCGAGGTAGTTACACACGGTGTCGACGTCTCCGTTGTAGATCAGGTAACGGAAGTCGGGAATCTGAAAGGAGATTTTATGAGAGAAAAAGATATAGATAAAGACTTAAATACGGAGATGTCAAAAACAGACACATAGTGACGCGGTGAGAGATACATTTAGAGGGAGAAAAATAGATTGAAAAGCTTAAAACAAAGAGATAAAAATTACTGAAGGAGAAAGATACAAGAGTCGAGTGAATAACACCCAAAGACAAAAACAGAGTAGTGACCGATATAGAGAGATTTACAAATAGGGAGATAGCACTGAGAGAAAAAGAGGGGCCGAGAGATGGAGACACTGAGAGATGGAGGTACTGATGGTTCGAGGTTTGGAAGGAAAAGAGAGGCAAATAGAGAAAATGAGACTGAGACTGAATGAGACAGATACAGAGAGACAGAGAGGCAGAGAGACAGAGAGATAGAGAGAATTCGTACCGAAACATTGGCGAGAACATCTAAGAAGTAGGGCATGGTGTCCGTAACTCTGATGTGGTACTGATTGTAGATGGCTTCGCTAAATAAACGTTTCCAACGTTTATTTGCTATTCCCTACTTGCAATCCACCCAATGGTAGTTTCCCTTTCCGTTCTGGTTTCTCCATGCGTCAGGGATATGGAGGGCAGCCTGCACTGCAGGGGTGTTCAGATAGGTCTCCACAGCAACTTCATTCCAACAGTTGTATCCCCACTGGTTGTCGGTCGAGCGACGGTTGATGGTCTCCTAAAAGTAACACAAGTCCCCAGTGCTCTTGAAGTGAACCCACAGCCGTGTTTCTGTCGATGTCCTGGCTGTTGGTGTAATGAGAAGGTGGAGCATCTCGCTTGGTACGGCGCCTTGAATCAAACAAACAAACATTAAATTGTTATAAACAAAGTATACATAGTGGCAATGGAAGCCCTGGCCATCCTGCCAGTGCTCTGAGAGAACATTCCGTCGTAGCAGTCCTGGTAGTAGTTGTAGGGGAACATGCTAAAAAAGCTCTTCTGAATGGCTTTCGGATGACTCACTTGTCTGGCATCGTGATCAAGTCGTTGATCAGTTTTCCGCAAGTTGAGTTATCTCCCACGAAGTCAATTCCTAAACTAGTTGGATTAATCATGAAAAAATGAAGCTCACCATTGCCCAAGGGGTTGGCCATGAATTGGGTGAAGTCATAGCTGTCTACGTCTGTGGCGTTGGGAGTCTTGCAGAATTTCTTGATATCCTCCCAGTCACTGAAAGATCTTTTGTTTTACAATGTAAATTATCTCCGTTTCTGTAACTATATCTTGTTTTCTTTGATTCGCATAAACATAAACATAATACAACACTTAGGAAAAAGTGTCTCCGTATCTCTCTTTCTCTTCGTGTACGCTTTGTTCTCTATGTAAGCCTCTTTTCTACTGTGTCACTTTTTCCGTGTGAATCTGTTCATAATTGCAATAACACACACACGCGCTAAAAAGAATTATAGCTGTCATCAAAACGGCATCCTGCCAAAAACAGCCTTCAAGGGAACATCAGGGAGCTTTACCCCTCATATGCAAATCATATGCTAATGAGGACTTGGGAAACATTCTGTGAACAACCGTTTCCTGGAGCGGTTTTGGAAAATAACTTTTCAATTGGAATGGGGCCATTAGAATACGGCTCATTTCCGTTTTGAAAAAAACCCTGATGGTCGCTTTAAAGCAGCAGACGTCTGATGCGCAGGCGGAAATAGTGCGCAACTGGCCGAGACGCAGAGCAAAAGCCGCTTTTCATGGGGTCTCAGCCCTCCCCAATGAATATGCCCCGAGGCTATTAACTCGTGTTCACACCCAGGTGGCCTTGTTCTCAAAAGCGGCGAGACGACAACTGCTGGGGGACATTTACACATTCGGAAGACCTGAGATGTGAAGGAATATGGGGGTTAGTGCGAAAGTGGCAGAATCTGAGAACGAATTGATGGGAATCAAAATAGAACCCGAATTTGTGTTTAAAAGAACGCTTACGCGAATCATTCTCTAATGTTGACATGGCAGTTAATCTGTGAGCAACTGTTGCTGTTCAAAATCATTTTAATTGGAATGGTACAATTTACATACTTTTATACTCTTCACCCGAGCTTGACCCGAAATTTTGAACATTAGTTTAATTTCCAATAGACCGTCAGGAAAAATGTGAACTTGTAAATCTGTGACTGCTTATGGATTAGATGTGCAAGTTTCCAACATTTCCGGTCAAGGTCGGCCGGCGAAAAGTGTATATTCATTTCCAATTTGAAAATCACGGGTTCCTTAAACTGTTCTAAGGGGAGAATGGCGCATGGTTCAATTCTAGAAGTCTCTTTGAGCCCCCTTTTCTTTACCAATTTTTAGCCAGTTCTCTGTATCACCTCTTCCTTCCTCCCTCTCTCTGTCTCTGACTTTCTCCGATTGTAACTCACTAAACAGAGACTCTTGCGTGGTAGGCACTCCACAGAACAAGAGAGTTGTATAAGTGCTTAACATTCATGAATCCGTTTCCAATGGCTGCCCCCTGTAATTTTTGTTTCAACAGATATTGTATTCCCAAACCTGAAACTTAGTGTTGGGGAAGGTGTTGTTGTTGATTCCATCGACGATGAACTTGGTCAACATGGGGATGTAGATGCCCGCGTAAGATTCTCCAGAGAGGAAGAACGTCCTATTGGTGTACTTGGGCTGCACACTGAACCACTTTTGTTGATTTCTTTTTTAAAAAGAGATCTCACCGAGCAAAGAAGTCAGAGAGAGCTGCGTAATTCTGTGCAGCCGACTGATCGTCATTGGCGCTTGTGAAATTGGCATTGTCTGTGTCGTAACTGAAACCGACTCCGATCGGAGACTCCATGTAGAGCACATTGGCCATCTGAAGGTTCAACATAAAAAACAAACTTATTCTACCAGATTCCAGGAGTAAGGGTTCTCGTAGAGAGTGGCTCCATCTTTGTTCACTTGGAATGGACCCAATTCTTCGAAAAGACCGGCCGTCGAGGAACATCCGGGGCCTCCGTTGAACCAGACAAGCAGAGGGTCCGTGGCAGGGTTGCTACGGGACTCAGTGAGGCTGAAGTTGAAGGTTTTTAAAATGTTAAGGTTTCTCTCTTACAGATAATGCATCTGCCAATTGCCCTTTGCATTTGCATTCAAATAGCCGGAATAGGTTTTGAAATTAACGTCGAAGAGGAGACCTGGGAGATTTGCGACCAGATCGTCTTCACCCTTGGCAGAGACTAATGCGGCCAGGAATGACAGAAAGAGTATCCTGGTAATCATCTAAAAAGAGAGAGTGGGAAAGTTAATGAGAAACAGAGGAGAGATGTTTAGGATGAGGTAGACTGAGAGGTGGAGAGGAGTTAATTTGAGCGAGATTCAGAGTTACACTGAGACGTGTTTGATTGAGGAAGAGAGAAAGTGAGATCCCAGAAAAAGGGAGAAAGCGAGATTGAGAGGATAGAGACGAAAAAGAAAGGAAACTAGAGATAGAAAGGGAAACAACGAAAGAAAGACAGCGTTAGAGAGACAAATAGAGAGACATAGAGAGAGATGGTTGTGGAGAAAAAGCCCATCACTCCAAGACCTTATCCTGGAGCCCGGCGTTAAAGACAAGAAAAATTTAGAAAGAGAAAGAGCTAGATTGAGAGAGGGAGAGAGAGAAAGACAGAGACAGAGACAGAGACAGAGACAGAGACAGAGACAGAGACAGAGACAGAGACAGAGACAGAGACAGAGACAGAGACAGAGACAGAGACAGAGACAGAGACAGAAACGGAGCAAAATACAGAGAGATGATGAAGTGGATAAGAAGGGATAGAGCAAAAGAGACATTAGGAATTAGAGACATTAGGAGAGAGCCAGGAGAAAGTTTGTTCAGGAGAGAAAGAGAGAGGAGAGGGAGAAGGAGACAAAATGAGGAAAGAAATACAGAAAACCTGTAAAAAGCCATGAATGCGCTAAAGTCTCCCGCCCGGAATGGCTAAGATACCTAGTGCATGTGCTCTTCAGATCAATCAACACAAAAGTGCGGTTAGATTTGTTCAGTCTGAGCCGAAAGTGAAAAGTACAGAGAGAAAAGAGCCACGCGACGGCGCCATAGAAGGGAAAGAGTGCCACGTATTAGGCTACCGTCCGAACAGGCAGATAAGCACCTATCTGATTGGATTACATTCTGTGGACAGGCATAAGCCACGGGTTACAGAATTTATAAGCAAAAATGGAGCTTCTGAATCCGGGAAACCTTTAGCGGTTGTTTGCATTGCGTTTCTCTCGTAGAGAAACACGGCGTTCGCCGGAAACCGACGCTTTGTGAGCGATTATATGAGCAACGTTTATTATGCTGTGAATTATGACAAGGTTTGGCCTTAGGCTGCGTAGGGACAAGTGTCATCGTTTGGCCACACGAAGGAGTAGGTGACGATGGAGACGCCGGGGAGGGAGCGTTGGTCGAAAAACCAGAGGAAGAACGACTCTCCGCCCCAGAAGGAGCCTCGAAGTTGGCCGCTGAAGAGGAAGACTTGGGGACGAACCAGGTAGGAGGCGCATCTGGAATAGAACCGTATGAAATTGGCATTTTGTTGGAAAGGAAAACTATCCTATCCCCGAACTCAATCCCATATCTCATAAACGTAAAATCCTTTTATCATTGCATTGTTCACTGGTGATTTTCAAAGTTTGCGCTGCTGTTGCGGTGGGTAGTTGCTCCATAAAAGATTAGAAACCATACTTCAGCAGATTTTTAATAGCAAAATGGCTTTGGGACCCCCGCATGCCTGAAAGTTACTGACAATAGTACCAATCTGTGTGTTTTCATGCGTAAAACATCGGCACGATCCCGAAAACTTTCATAATCTCGTTAACAATAAGTAGCCAATGTAATTCATAATCCAGCTCACGTCAGGTTCCATGGCCGAAGTTGGTGCCCCGATTGCTAACTCTGGCATTTCCTTCGCGTTTCACCGTTAAGCGCGTTTGAGGTCATGTTACAAACCTATTGTGTAGGTTGATCCTAACAACTTGGAACTGTGACGACGTGAGAAGAGCGACCACGGCGTGATTTCCGTCCTCTTCTACCGTAGTCTGCATCTCCAAAACAGTCCCATTGACTTCCAAAACCACAGAAGATTGTTGCCCTTCCATTTCGTAAACAAAGGTTCCATTTGCAGCCATCCAAACAACCAAATCCGGCTTTGATCCGTAATTCGGATCAATTACAATTGCACCCTTAGGCACGTCTTTAGGAATACTGTAGGCAACAACAGGACCGCTAAGGACTATCCCAGTCTCATTTACTCGATCCACCTAGAAGAATATCAGTTGAGTCATTTAAGAAGGGTACCTGGAAAACGGTAGTTGTGTTATCTACTTCGAAAAAATTTGTAAGCATCAGTTGTTCGCCGTCACTTGACATTGGGAAATTGATGGGTTCTCCTGAGAATTGAAATGAGGTGTCGCCCACGAGACACACTTGTTTTTCCTAAACACGTGTGTGTACGTGTGTGTGTCTTTATCACTCACTTGACCACAATGCTGACAACACAAAACGGCATCTTCATTAGTACAGCTGCTATTGGCGACACAGTCATCGGAGACTGATAGCAGTCTGCAACCATCGCAACCTTCGGGCTCTCTCAACAACGGAAGAGAAATTGCGTTTGTTTCATTAACCACAACATACGTATTGTTTGGACTATAAGCCAATAACCTTAAATTAAAGGTTTACACCGAAAATATTTACTGTGTACCTGTTCCTGAAGACATAGCCTCTTGTGTCAGCCACAATTGTGTCTATGTCTCCACACGGGTAGAACCGTTCAAGTGTTCCTGGGATGTATCCGAGAGGATAGGGAATGGGTTTTGGGGTCGAGGGTTGGATAGGATGGGGGACAGCAGTGCTGGGACTGACGTTGTTCTGAAGATATTTGAACATATTGGGGCAAGCGACATGTACACGCACACATGCACACACTCGCACACATATGGCTACCCCCGAACGAACATATTTTACAAAAAAAAAGCCGCTTTTTCTCTGCGTCTTGCCCAGTTTCACACTATTTCCGCACGCGTATCCCACAATTGCTGCATTAAGGCCATTCTTGGCAGGATGCCGATTTGGCGACAGCTTTACATACACACGCACTCACTTACACATATACACACACGCACACACACAAGCACACACACACACATACGCGATCTTTTCGAATTCGCGATGTTCCTGTAACTTACATAAGTAGTGGGAGTGGTGTCCTTGTGTGGCAGTGCAAATATGAGAATCAAGGCAACAACGAGGATGGAAAAACCAGCAATGACTGCGGCAATCAAAATAAACCAAACTTTTCGTGGAATATGCGACAACCAAACACGAAACCGCTCTGAAACTTTTGATTAGATTTTTTAAAATGTCGTTTTAGAAGAAAAAAGGGCGCACCGAAACAAGTGAGTGAGTCCTTCTCCTCGGGAGGCATCGGGTCGTTCCAGCCTATTCTTACGAAAGAGTCCGTGTTGAGGTGAAGGGAGGGAAATCTGGAAAACATGCCGAATTTCCAAATTGAAATGTTCTTTCAGTGAAATTCATGAAAAGGAATATTCCAGAAAATCGATTGAAACCATACACCAAGAATCGGTCTGAATTCTCGCATAATTTTGACACATTCTTTGAAACGGGAATTTCAAAATCAAAACTTTTCAATCGGGGTAGGAATGCGTCTAACGGACGGATCGATGCTCTTATCGAAGGAAAGTGCAAAAAAGGAAAACGAGGGCGGAAGTCTTCAGAAGGAGATGGAACTGACCTGTCACGACCATTGCGCTCTGCCTCTGTCACCGAGGAATGACGCGAGTCTACCGAATATACCACCGACCTGCAATTTCAATTTTAACTTTTAATTTAATTTAAATTAGATGATTTAAATTCGTAAGCGGAAGAAACTTACATGGATTATTTATTCTGGCGTCATTTGCCTGAAATTCACCGGCTGAAAGCTTATCGCCATCGGCGTTTCCACGACGAAAAAGAGATAACAGGGCTCGTCATCGGAGGGAAAACTATTAAAAGATTACAAAGGGAGAATAGGGAAAACCTTAGGATTTCTTGCAACGCCTTATGCTTCCTAAGGAAAGCAGATGGTTTTAAGCACCAATTTTTTAACAGCGACCTTTGCTATTTTTTGAACTTTGCTCATGAATAAATAACTTTTCTCATAAATTCTCGCGGTTTGAAGCTATGATATGAATCACTTTTTTCATGATCTATTTTTAAACGAAATCTGTTTGATTTTTATATAAAGATTTTTAAAGACACTTATTTTGGGTATTATCTTAATCATACCCCCCACCAATGTCAATGGAGCCCCCCCCCCCCCCAGTGGGGCGGTGCAGTCTCACCCCACAAGAGTAAATTTCCCTGCTCTAACGTTGCATAAGAATTCCTAAGTTACTCAATGAGTAGGGGGGGGTGCACCGTGGGGGGACCAAATGGTGTGGGGGGTGAGATTGCGATTTTACCCTTATTTTGATTAAATACACGTAAATATTTTTACAGACGCCTATATGTTATAAAACCCATTTGCGACAACTGCTACGATTCATTTCTTAAATCCACAGTTACGAGTCTTTTTGAATAATCTTATTCAGGAAACCGTGAATCACGTCACACCTGCTCCTTGTTTCATAATTAGTGTCCACTATGGCTTTCTGGCCTTCTTTTTTTTAGCAAAGTTCCGACAGGTTTTCGCTTCGGGACCTACTATGGTTTCATTGTTTTCTCTATGCTCTATCGATTGATATAATCAGATAATAATCTGTTTCCAAGGGGAGGTCTTCGACTTTCGGGCAATGTTGAAAAATGACTGATATTTAACCAAAAATGAATTGAAACATTGAAGTGAACAGAGATATAATAGGCGAAAGAGTATTGTAAAAGAGGAGTGCGCAGGCAATTAACTAAGATCGTTGCAGGACCAAAGGTACCTAGTTCTTTAAAATTTGGGAAAATCCTTGCCCATTCGTTGGAAATTGAGTATATTACTTTTTTAAAATTGAATGTTAGTAAAGTTCTTTTGTTTTAAGGCGTAGTTTTGACGGTGGTCGAAACTGTTACATAGGTATTGAAAAGAGCGATGTATTTTTCTGGGATATCGAAATGAAAGAACCGTTCATTTTTATTGGCCCTTAGGTTTGTTTTTTTGGACAGATTGGGTCTTTTTTAAAGGATTAAAATTTGGCGACTGATCTCTCTCTTTCTCTCTCTTTCTCTCTCTCTCTCTCTCTCTCTCTCTTTATCTCTCTCTCTCTATCTCTCTCCAACTTCTACTTTTTGGCCGACCCGTGAAATTTTATGGTTGATCGGAAAACAACGCGGCGGCCATTCGTATATCCGAAATTGTCGCTCCCATTGAGATGAAATTCTGCAATAACCGCCTCTGCCTCTTTAGCCCTCTTCCTCCTAAGTCTCCTCACCTCTTTGCCTCATCTCCTTATCTCTTTGCCTCATCTCACCGTCCCTCCTGCCTCCCGTCTCCCGGAGGACGTTTGTCGGTGGGCGCTGCTCGTTTTTGGCCGAAATTGGCCGCACTTCCGCCCCCTCTCCCCGTCCCTCGCCTACTGTACTGCCCGACCGCTGCTGCCAGCCGGTCTCTTTTGTCCCTTGCTGCCACCCGCAAGCCTCTTTTCCAATTCTCATTAGCCACCGCGTGGGCATAATTGACGACATGCTCTCGGATTTTCAGCGTCCAAAATGAAGCTGGGTAAACAGGCTGGCAGCAGGCGGAGCGCCATTCACACCAGCCGGCTGCCCCTCCGGGCGGTAATCTGTTATAGAACGGAGTGTAACCGTGTAGTTGGTGCACCTGTTGCCGCAATCACAGCTGATGCTTCTTCTTTTCAAAGAGCAATAGGAGGAGGACGATTGGGCCTACGGCTGGCAGGAAGAGGCCATCTACAGTATCCTTACACGGCAATTTCAGCCTTGAATATATTTTTTATTTGTCTTCCAATTTCTTCCTTACTTTCCTGCCTTCTCTCGATGTAAACCCAATTAAACTTTTAAAAAAGACTGTCAGAGAGCTTTTCTATAATAGAAATTAACCGTATGCAAATTAAGCCGTTCCAATTTAACTTATTTTCGCTAATTCCTTTCCAGAAAAAAAGTTCTTCTCAGTTTGGAAAGCCTAACTACCCCCGTTCAATATAAGTATAGGGACACTTTTGTTTTAACTGTTTTAGAAAATTTGAATAAATTTTGGGGTTTATGACAAAGTTCTTTTGATAGAGCGTAAAATAACGAACAAATTTCAACATTGAAGTCAGAAATTCATTAGCATACGACACGTGAAAACAATTTACATAAAATACGCAAAATCATTGGAAAGCCCTTGAAAAGTTCTTTAAATTAGAATTTCACGAAATTCAAATTATTCTGAAAAGAGCAAAAAATACGTTTCAAGAGAAGTTTTCAAGGGATTTCCAATGGTGGCTCTCTCAAGGACAGGAGAAATTCTATTTGGAAAACTGTTTTTGCGTATTTTGGGGAAATTGTTTTCTTTTTGTCGTATGCTAATGAATTTCTGGCTTTCTTTTTGGAATTTGTTTGAAAGTAAACGCTCTGTCGAATTAACTATGTCATAACACCCTAAACTCAACTTTTAAAGTAAAAGTGTCCCTATACTTATTTGCCGGCGTATTTGAACATGTCCATTCTCTGAACAATCGTTTCCTGTAGCTGTTTTTGTGGAAAATCCTCTCAATTTAAATGATAGAATTAGCGATTCCTTTCCGGTTTCGTCAATGTACAGCCTTTTATTTTTTGATCCTCATTTCGTTTGCTTTTCAATTTCACACGCTAGATTATTTGACGCTTATATCCTCTAATGCAATTTTCATCGAATTTTAAAAAATGAAATGGGACTCGTAAACGCCGGACAAGCAGGCCGTAGTTGCCCATCCCCATTGATTTTGGCGATTTCGAGTCAGATGTTTAAATTTGGAACATAATTGCTCGTTAGAATCTGTAATCATTGCCTCTCTCAAATGAGTAAAAGAGAGTTTTTTCAAGTCTTTAAACTATCATTCCAAATTTTTTTCACAAAAAAATAAATCTGTGTATAATTATGAACCTGACGAGCAAGTTCTCGAGATCGATTCCATGTACCCCTAGTGTTTTTTTTTATTCTCGATGCTTATCCTTGAGGTTTCAAGAAAAACAGGAACTTTTATTTGTGTCGCAGTGATCTTACGCAGGGTTCATGAGGTTCGATGGCGTGTTCCCAACTTATTCGTAATCAAGGATTCTAACTCGGCCGTTTGCGTTTTCACGAAATTTTAGTGACCTCCAGATATATTCTGAAACTCAACTTGATAGTATGCTAATCGAAAAGATTTTGGTGCTGTTGGGGAAATTGAGCATAATTGAATTGGAAAGACTTGGTTGTCCGGCGTGAGATGCATTCTAATCAAAGGCTTCTAGGCAACTTTGAGAACGAAACACCGAAAATGAGATGTACGTGGGACAACTTAGCATTCTCAATTGCAAAAATCGAAATACACACCCACACACACACACACACACACACACACACACACACACACACACACACACACACACACACACACACACACACACACACACACACACACACACACACACACACACACACACACACACACACACACACACACACACACACACACACACACACACACACACACACACACACACACACACACACACACACAAATTTTCTCTCTCTCTATCTCCCTTCCTCTCTCTCTCCCTTCCTCTCTCTCTCTCTCTCTCTCTCTCTCTCTCTCTCTCTCTCTCTCTCTCTCTCTCTCTCTCTCTCTCTCTCTCTCTCTCTCTCAACCACCTCGCGAGAGTTCATTTATCACGTGACAATTAGTGTTTATCTGGCTCTTACATGTTTGTGAGGGTACCAGTGACGAGAGCACAGATGACAAAACTCCAGTTGTTCCTCATCCATCGCTTGTGGTCTCCGATTGTTGGGTTTTATCCCTTCCAACATCTCAAAAGCTTTTTCTTACTTATTTTTCCTCATACTTGCCCCTATGAATCACAAAATACTCCAGCTTGCAATAGTTATATTTTTCAATGTTTTGCGTTCATAATATAACATACTTAGTCAGTATCAACAATCATGTCTCAGTTGTTTTCTCAATATGTGTACAAATTCCAATCCTTGAACACTTTGACCTACGTGAAATGAAATTTGCGCTTCCAAGTGGATAATCTTGATCGAATGTCCGTGTTTGCTTTATTCTCTTCAAATATCATCCGATGCCACCAGCCTTTTTCGCACTCGAATTGACCTTTCCAACGAAAAGAGACAAATGAGAGAAAAGAGAGAGAGAGATTTGAGAAAGATTGGGGCTTTGTCTCACAAGGCGACAATTACTTCCCGCCCATTATCCAACCTCAGCTCCCACCGCCCGCCTTTGCCCACATTTTATATTCAAAACGCCATTTCCGTGTTGCCCTCTCTGCGATTTATTCCGAGGTGAACTATTGTTTTCTCTTTTGGGAAATGCCTTTCTCAACTCACAACTGTTACATTCACCTCAAATTGGTGTCAAGCGATAAATACTTTTCGCTAGGAGCCATGTACCAGATCTAACCTGTTTTTACCCAGGACGGCTTCATCATACGCCCAGCTGCGTCGTTGAAATATTCAGCGATCGGTTGCCATAGGTATTCCCACGAGAGTGTTGACAGCCAGGGGACGAGTGTCAGAAACACGCCCTAGGTTTACCCATCTGTTCACACACACACACACACACACACACGCACACTCGCTCACTTACTCACTCATTCACTCACTTACTCGCTAACACACTCACACGTACACACGCACGCACACATGCACGCACATACGCACACACGTACATACACATAAACCGACTTACACACGCCGACACGCCGACACACACAAACAGAGAGAGAGAGAGAGAGAGAGAGAGAAGAGAGAGAAGAGAGAGGGGGAGAGACAGACAGACAGACAGATAGACGCACATTGTCTCACTCACTCTATTTCTCTTTCTCTCTCTCACTCACTCCCTATCACTCTATCTCTCTTTATTTCTCATTCTTTCTTTCGCATTCAGTCTTGCGCGCTCTCTCTATCTCTATTTCTTTACAACTGTAGTGAGAGAGGTGACAAGTAGCTTTAAAAAAACTCAACCCCGAATCGCTTTAACATTTTTGCCTCACACAACCCAACGTTATGTTTTCTCCTTTTCCGTTTACATTTCCATTTCACCTCCATTCCCCAGTCACCCTCTGTGTTTTCTATTATCCACTTGCTTTCAATCGAGCCTTTGTGAGCCGGCGGCGGCAAGCGATGAAATCAACGCCAAGAAAAACTTTTATTACTCCCCAACGAGCCATTCAATACAGATTACTGCCTTTTTTCGAAGGATCGACATTACGACAAATAATTCTATTCGGTGGTTTAGGGGTGTAGTTTTTCTCCCAAATTCTGTGTTCAGAAGACATTGTTTTCCATATACCATACTTTATGTACCTCTCACTGTTTCTCTCTCTCTCTCTCTCTCTCTCTCTCTCTCTCTCTCTCTCTATCGTGTAGTCATTTTCCGGTGTCCGCTCGTCCGCGGCGATGCCATGACCGACCAGGCGGTCGCCAGTCTGCACACCGTATTCGTCATAATCTACCTTCAGGTTTCCCCTTTTTGCTTTCCATCTCTACCTAAATTTCAGGAGGTAGCCTGGATCTCCGCTCCTTTGTTAGTCAGCAGCAACGTGTTCCTCCACGCGGCCCTTCGTGGCGTGCCCACGGGTAGGGCTCAACATTAAGGCCTTAAGGTGTTCTCTTTAGTGTCGCTACTCTCCGCCGCTGCCGTATTCAGCTTTTTCTTGACCACAGGGATTGCATTGGGCATTACTCTTTACATTGTGCACTCAAAAGCACTTACGGAGAAACGACCGCGGTTCTTTCTGCCATACCTCGTCGTCAAAATTATACGGCTCGTCACGCTATCAACAAGTAAGAGAGAGAGAAAGAGAGAGAGAGAGAAAGAGAGAGAGAGAGAGAGAGAGAGAACCCCAGTTTGTTCTTTTTGTTCTATTACAAAAGATATTTCATATTTCAGTCTCAGTGGTAGTTTTGCTCACGCCGTCGCTCATCACACAATATTTCTACGCGAGTGTATATGGTCTCTTTGAATGCGCCGCCGGGGCCATCGCCCTTGAGGTTGGTCTCTCTCTCTCTCTCTCTCTCTCTCTCTCTCTCTCTCTCTCTCTCTCTCTCTCTAATCTCCCTCTTCCAGGTGACGGTCCGTTCGTGGCGCGTCCTGCTCAAGAACGGCGCGTGTGCGCGTCGTCGTCAGTCGGCCTCCGACGCTCCTTTGCCGACACTCGGTCTCAGCAAACAAACGCTCGTCTGCAGTGCGGCCGACTGAACGGCTTCATTGCAGAGGGCGAAACGGGTCATTCGTGCCTTTCCGCTAGCACTTCAGTTATTAAACGTATTTATTATTACACACAAACACAGAACAAGCCAATGGTTGGAGTTAAAGCTCGGGCGGAATACTACAAACAACGAGTGAAACAGCAGACTATTGCTTCTCGAATCCGGCGTTGATCTCCTCGACCGTCTTGCCCTTCGTCTCGGGAACGTACCTGAAAAACTTTTGCTAAGCTTTTTAAAAAGACAAAGTTTAATCCTTTTCGTGTCAGACTGTATTTCAAGTTTTGGCTATGCCAGTAATGACCCCTCTGTGCCCTTGCATTCCCACGTCCTACATTTGTTATATTTGGGTGGAAGTAAGCGGATACCCTAGTTGCTTCTGTTTTGGCGATGAGCCATGAACGTTTGCGTGTCTCCTGCTCCCATCAACACGTGGGGAATTGGCGCTGTGCAAATGTCGGCGGTGGCGGGAGGGGAGAGGAAAACAGCGGTCACGGGGCTTTGTTTTGGCAAAACTCTCAGACACAGGGACTGTAGAAAAAGAAAAGCCGAAACAATGGTTTAAAGGCAGAGGCCCAGGAAAATGACAATGGACCTGTCCATGACGTAGCGTAGATGAGAGAGTGTCATTTTCAATGGTGAAATGCAGAGAGTTTTATGATTAGCATGGACAGGTCCCCCTCTTCATTTTACGTGGGCCTCTGCCTTTAAGATGCAGTCTCTGGATGAATCGAGCGGCCTCTATAAGGCTTAGGAAAAAGTTCAGTCTCAGAATTGTTTCAAACTTGGTCCAATCTCAGAATCTCATAGTCTCAGAATTGTTTACAAAATTTTGGTCCAAAGCAAATGTAACATTGAAACAACCAATTTATTGTGTGCTTCGGCAACGAAGACCAATAACCTCGAAAAGGTGATAATTTACTTTTGAAATTGAAGTTTTTCGCCTTTTTTGACCTTTGACTCGCAAAACGCCTCTATTTTAGAAAAATGCGAAAAAACGTTTTTCAACATTTTTAAAAATTAAATTCCAAAAAACTCCGTGACCATGAATTTTTGAATTATTCCAACAGAATTTTCCATCGATTTTATCACGAAAAAGTTAACTTTCGGCAGGTCAAAAAAATTTTAAGTTGTTCAAAACGGGTCCAAGTTACTTAATATGTTGTTTTATTAGACGGCATAGTTGCTGAACCTGTGTGTGTGTGTGTGAGTGTGTGTGTGTGTGTGTGTGTGTGTGTGTGTGTGTGCGTGTGTGTATATACTGTACTTCCATCTCCCCATATTTTTACAAATTCAAACCTCCAAGTGAAAAAGATGAAGACGGTAAGGCAGGCAGTGAAGACAAGGAAAGAGAACTGATGAATCCAGTTCTAAAATCAAAAGTTAATACAACTCATTTGTGTAAACTGACGTTGAGCGGGAGGAAGAGCAGTCCAACCAACAAGTTAGCGGTCCAGTTGACCATGCAGGCGATGGAGCTGGCGTTTCCTCTGGCGGAGGAGGAGAAGATCTCGGAGACGAAGAACCAGGGGATGGGGCCGGGTCCGACGGCGAAGCAGATGACGAAGAGAAGGACGAGGGCAATGGCCGTGTAAGAAGCCCAGACGGCGGCCGTGGCCTCTTTGACGGTGAGAATGACGACGAGAAGGATGGTGGAGACCCACATTCCCACCATTCCACCCAGGTGCAGGGAACGACGACCGAACTTGGGATGGTCGACCTGGAAAGAGATGGTTATAAGTATTTATTGGGAATTCATTCACGATCTCACGAGTTCAAAATCACACGCTCACACGCATTCACTCACCAGCCAGATAGAAACAACAGTCATCAGCACATTGACGAAACCCATGGCAATAGTGGAGAAAGTGGCCTGAACGGGAGTGAGACCGGCTCCAATGAAGACGGCAGTGGAATAGAACATGGCAACGTTGATACCTGAAAGACAATTAAATTTTTAGGAAATCCACTATCTTATCACGTCATGACTTCGGTGTTAAGTTTGATTGATTTTGATAACAGATATAATATCGTGACAGAATGCGACCCTAGGAGCCCTTGCATGGTCTTGAAACAGACTTTTAAGGTCTTAGGACTCCTAAGAAGCCTAGGCTCGGAATCTAATAGTTTGTGTTTACTGTCCGCTAAGGGTACTGTAATCCTTAAGGCCTTAGAAGCCGCGATATGGTGTCAGTAGAGCAACTGCTTAAGTCGCCACTAGCCGCAACACTAATGCCCTAAGACCCTAGGAACTCTGTAGATCATTTCACTAGTGCACAGCCATCAAGAGCTAAGGTCCTATAAAGCATGACAGTGTCTTTGAAAAACAAACGAAAAGGCCCAAGAAACGTTAATAGTACCCATTGAACAATGGTTAAGGATTTCGCAACCGTAAAAGTATCCGTATACCAATCGATAAAGTCTTATGAATCCCAGTACATCAACCACTGAAGCCCTAAGAATCCTAACAGTCTGCGAATCAATAACTACGGTCATGAGAGCCCATGAAGCCCTAAGGATTGCAGATATTCTACGAGGTTAGAGAAATCTCTTACCAGAAAGCTGTTGAGAGAGCATCATCATAATGGCAATGATCATGGGCCAGAGGAGGGGCTTCTTGAACATGGCCAACATGGTCGGTTTCTCCTGCGCGGCGGCCACAGCCACCTCGTCCTTCATCTGATTCAGTTCGGCCGTCACGTCGTCGGCTCCTCGCAGCTTCTTCAGGTCATTCTCAGCCCTCTCGTGGTCTCCCTTCACAGCCAGAGAGTACTTGGGAGACTCGGGGCACAACCACTGAAATAAAAAGTAACAATCGACTCTTAGATAACCAACCAGGGTGCAGACTTGGAGGATGGCGGGCACGGTGGTGAAGGCGAAGATGAAAGGCCAGCGGTTGATGGTTCCAAGCAGCTGCTCCAGACCGAAGATCTGCGAGACGAGGATAGCGATGGTGACCATGAGCTGGTGCACGGAACCGATCATTCCACGGAGGTTGATGGGGGAGACCTCGGTCAGGTACATCGGGACGAGACCGGTGGAGAGACCTAAAACAGAGGCATAAAAGAGGAGACAGAGAAAGAGAGAGAGAGAGAGAGAGAGAGAGAGAGAGAGACTGACCGCAGTTGATTCCAATTACGAATCGACCGGCGATGATCATCTGGTAGGCTCCGAGAGACTTGGCCAAACTGAGCAAGGCAGCGGCCAAGAAGGCAAAGAGGTTATTGTAGAAGAGGGCTCCACGGCGTCCAGCCTTGTCTGCCAGCCATCCGGAGGCCAGAGCTCCGAGCATTCCTCCGGCGGGGAAGACGGCCACAGCCACCGACCACACAAAGTCGGCGGACTCTTTGTCAAGGGTGGTTCCGAACATTTCATAGTGGGACTTGACCAGCCAATCGGTGATGAGCTAGAATTTAAGAAATGATTTTAAATTAATTAAGTAAACTCACAGCTTGAGGGGCATTCACGCAACCGATGTGGTAACCGAACTGGAAAGAGGCGAGGGTGACGACGAAGACGGAGAAGGCGAGGCAGCCAGTCAAACGACCCTGGAAGGTTGTTTAGTTTCGTTCTCACTATATATCTCACTAACTCTTTCGGCTCTCTCTCTCTCTCTCTCTCTCTCTCTCTCTATCTGTCTCTCTCTCTCTCTGTCTCTCTCTATTCTCTCTCGAGTCTTTCCCTAATTTTCTTACTATATCATTCACCCAAGGAATGTTTCGTCTCTCTCTTGCTCTTTCTATTTTCTTTTTCCCTCACCATATCATTTACTGACTCTTTCGGCTCTCTCTCACTTTCTCTTTCAAGCCTCTCTCTTCCTTCCCCTCGCTCTCTCTCTCTCTCTTTTTCTCTACCTCTCTCTCTCTCTCTCTCTCTCTCTCTCTCATTATGCCATTCGCTCACTCACTCTTTCGAGTCTCTCTCGCTCTCTTTCACTGTTTCTTTCCCTTTCTCTTTCGAAGCTCTCTCTCTCTCTATCTTTCTCGCTGTACCATTCATTCACTGATTCACCCTTTCATCTCCCTTTGTCTCTATTTGTTGAGTCTCTCCGTTTCTTTCTCTGCCCTTTTTTCTCAGGTGTCTCTTTCTCTCTCACTATATCATTTACTCACTCACTCTTTTCTCTCTCTCTCTCTCTCTCTCTCTCTCTCTCTCTCTCTTTGGATCACTCTCTCATTTCTAATCTCTCTTTCGCACAAACCTCCGGAACCCTGTTTCCGCCTTGCAGCGGAACACTAAGCTCAGCGTCCGATTGACCCATATCTAAGTTAAAGCATGTTTTGTGTACATGTAAATTTAACGTCATAAAACAACGGTAACATTGGAGCAACTAGTATCGGAGAGACAAATGTGGTGAGAGCCGGGGCTCAGCCGATTACGATAAGAGAACGGCTGTTTTTGCTTCGACACTGCGACTTAAAGGCGCTGAGAGTTTCTTCGGATTGAAAAGGCCAAAGAGTGTGAAATGAAACACATGCGGTTGCTGTTTACGAGTGTTCTTTGGTCGAAGTTGCAGGCGTCGCATTCAATCAGCATTCATATCAGTCGCGCAGAGAATACGCTCAACGTACGGGCGCTGTAGTGATCGAAATGAGAGACAAACCATCAGTTGAATTGACTTTTCCTACAAAGACTACAAGGTGTTGTTTGTTTAGCGGAAATGATAGTAAATAAACAAGTGGGAGGGAAACGTGATCGTCTCAAAGGCGGCGAGGGGATGACCGCGCGGCGGAAATGTGATGATGGAGCAGACGTCACAGCACACAGCACGTGGTCCTGTTTACCGGGTTAAGCGGTGGTGGGAGAATTAGTGGGCGGAGGTAGAAATGAGAGGCAGGTTATGGAGATCAAGGTCAAGAGGTGGTGATGGAGGGAAAGAGAGAGACAGAGACAGGGAGAAAAGATCCGCCTTCAAAGAAATAGTAGCAGGTGGCCGAGGTCAGCTTTTGTGCTTGTTTTTAACGACCTAAGAGTCCGGATGTTCTTACTACGTGCGATTGACCCAAGTAAATTCTAATCTATAAATGTTCTTTAGGTCAAAACCTAAACAATCAAAATAAAACATGATCAGAAGCTCAAAATGATAGCATAACTCAAAATGATAGCATAATTACATGAGAAAAGATAGCTCTGTTTCTCGGATGGGGCCTTAGAACAAACCAGACGCCCATCAGTCAAGGTGACATAAAAACTGGGGCGTTTCACATCCTTCGCCGAAACCGAAAGATTTACAACTAGCGGTAAATGGTATAACTTGATGATAGATTACAGCAAGAGCATTTGACTGGCAGCGTTGCAAGAATACCAGCTGGCAACAACAGTGTCAGGTTACTTTTGAAGTACTAACTCAAAGAAGACTGGTTGTACAACAGTAGAGGCAAAAAAACTCTGTGTGTGTGTGTATGTGTGTGTATGTGTGTGTGCGTGTGTGCGCGCGCGCGTGTGTGTGTGTGTGTGTGTGTGTGTGTGTGTGTGTGTGTGTGTGTGTGTGTGTGTGTGTGTGTGTGTGTGAATGATGAATTGAGAGTTTCTAGGTGGTATCTAAAGGAAGCTGCTGCTAACAAACGGCGAATATCAGTTCTAATTATCTCCGTCAATCAGTAAAAGAAGCCAAAAGTTATTGGTGCTTCGTACACGTTTACGATTGCCAGGTGTGCTATCTGTGCACACAGAGCAGAGCTACCGCATGTCAATCATATTGAGTCTTGGCGATAAGCAGATCTACCAAACACAACAACACTTTAAAAAAAAAAAACTTAGGTATGCAAGGAGATCTATAGAACAAGGAAAACGGCATTCAATTAGAGAGGAGAATGCCGGAGGGGAGAGGGGCAAGTGGCCAGTCGGGACGCCAGCTGACAAGGGCGGGTCAGCCGAAAAATCCATCGAAGGACGCGAGTTGTTTCGGATGGCACGTGTAGAAACACAAATAGACACAGGGGTCAGGGGACGCCGCGGGGTGAGAGAAAGAGATTAAATGGGGGAAGGGGAGAGAACTATTGGAAGAGAGTGAACGATGGATAGACAAAATGAGGCAGACTTTAAAAAAGGGTTTAGGGGAAGAAAGAGCGGCAAAGACAGATGGATTGGACAAATTGCCGGCGGATTTGGAGAGTAGACGGCGAGGGAAATGACGCAAAAGGTTTCGTAATCATGGATGGATTGAGGATACACGGAGGAAAAGAAAGGAGAATACGACACAAACTCACGCTCACACATACACACACTATGTGTCTCTGTTTCTCATACTCTCACTATCTCTGCCCGTCTCTCCTCCCTTTTCTCTCTTTCTCTATCTCTCTCTCTCCTCCACCAACCTTCGGAACTTTGAATGTCTCCGTATTGAGAAGCCTCGCAGCCTCCCTGGTTTCCTCCTCGCATTCGGTGGTCTTAGGAGACATAACAGGAGAAGAGCTAGCAGCTGGGACGGCTCCAACAGAAGGGTCGGCAGCAATCCGACCCTTCTCATCATCATTTGCCATAATCATTGTACCCTGTAAAAACAAAACAATTTTGTTGAATGTTATCAGAGATATTATATTGTGTCGTCTACATAAAGAATTCGTTCATTAAAATGTTGTATTGAATTTTTTAAAGTAATTAATCTTCTATTTTCGTGTTTAAAAAATTGAACTTGTTTCAAAAGGTTTTGTGGAATACGTGAAATTAGGTGGAATCTAATTGGAAAATCTGTGCATTAGTCGCAATGTGATATGCGGTCGGGTTCACTAATTTGAACGCAGCATCTTTTACTACGGTGGGCGAGCAGAATACGTGATTGCGTACCAAACAAACATGGCGCTAGTCCCTTTTATGGAAAATAAAGTCTTGGCTTGATCTAGGAAGAGAGATTTTTTATTCTAGGAAGAGAGATTTTTGCAAAAGAATGGACGGGGAACCACGGATACAAATGACCACGTGGGGACTGTCTCCGGCAAAAGGGGGCGGAATCCATTAGACAGAAGGCGGCGTGGGAGAGTGCGTCGTAAAATGGACTATCCACGGAAGATTCGTACAAGTGGGAAGGAGAAAGAGAGAGACAGAGACAGAGACAGAAACAGAGACAGAGACAGAGACAGAGACAGAGACAGAGACAGAGACAGAGACAGAGACAGAGACAGAGACAGAGACAGAGTCAGAGACAGAGACAGAGACAGAGACAGAGACAGAGACAGAGACAGAGACAGAGACAGAGACAGAGACAGAGACAGAGACAGAGACAGAGACAGAGACAGAGACAGAGACAGAGACAGAGACAGAGACAGAGACAGAGACAGAGACAGAGACAGAGACAGAGACAGAGACAGAGACAGAGACAGAGACAGAGACAGAGACAGAGACAGAGACAGAGACAGAGACAGAGACAGAGACAGAGACAGAGACAGAGACAGAGACAGAGACAGAGACAGAGACAGAGACAGAGACAGAGACAGAGACAGAGACTCACTTCGCGAGAAGAGCCTTCTTCCTCTTCAAAAGACGTCATCGCTAATTTGGTAGATTTTACAGTGTAGAGACCTTCCACGTCTTTCCTCCTTGAGGGAATGGCTGAATAACATTTCCTTCCTCTATTTTCCCCGATCCTGTCGGTCATGCGGTCGTCTCTCTTCTTTCTCTGTACGTCCCTTTATTATTCTCTGCAAACATAGTTTTTCGGTCTTTTATTCTCTTTCTTTCACTCGTTTGAGACCATGTGCTACAAAGGTACCATAAAACCGACCTGGAACACAACTGAAGGAGGGTGCCGTCATCCAAAAGTCTGTTCATTCGAAGTGAACGTTCAGTCATCGAGGATAACCGTCGGATGTGAAAATGTAGGTTCTTCTCCCCTCTGTATCTCTCTTTTTCGTCACAATGTGACAATGATTTGATGCTATTCAAAGAGTAATGCGTAAAATGTATGCAATTCAAGCCGTGTACGTAGCCAAATGCGCCAAAGGACACTCTGTTACATAAGTATATAGGCACCTTCATTTTTACATTTTCAGGTCCTTGGAGTGATTTAAGTTTGTTATGACATAACTCATTCGATATAGCATGAACTTAGGAACGGGTTCCGGTGTTGAAATCAGAAATTCATTAGCATACGACATAGACCGGGAAATTTTCCAAAAGTATGCCGAAACCAAATTAAAACTGAAATTTTTACAGGCATTGAGATTGGAAAGCCCTTGAAAGTTGTCCAGCAAACTATTTTTGTTCTTTTTCTGAAAAATTTGCTCTTCGAACAGACTGGCTTCAAATTACCAAAAGTGTGGTTTATACCGATCAAAATTCCATTTTCTATTCGAATGCCTGTCTTGTCTGATCAAAAAGGAAATTTTTCTGAAAAAGAACAAAAACGCATTTCTCGACAACTTTTCAAGGGCTTTCCAATGGTGCCTGTCTCAATGCCTGCAAAAATTCCAATTTAATTTAGTTTTGGCGTACTTTTGGAGAATCCCCGGTCTGTGTCGTATGTTAATGAATTTCTGGCGGAATCTGTTCCTAAGTGCATGCTCTATTGAATAAATTAAGTCATAACAAACTTAAATCACTCCAATGACTTGGAAAATAAAAACGAGGTGCCTGTTTACTTGTATACTACTCGCCAAACCTACTTCGACCATTTTGGCTGCGTACATGGCCTGACTATCCTACATTGCATGCTTTACTCTAGGAACAACAGCAAAACATTGGCACGTGGTTCCGAACTAGCTTTGACACAAACGATACAACGAAGTGGGTATATTTGGCGAGTATAAACAGGCTAACTGTTGACCCATTCTGAATCGCTTTCAGGGAGAGGACGGGGACTGCGAAGTGACTGAGAAGCCTAGCGCATTGAAGTGTTTCTGTAACGGGAATAACTGCAACCGTAATGCCAAGAAGATTCTCGTAAGCGGATCTTGTTTTCCCAGCTAATCTCCATTCAGGAAGTGGTCAGAGGTCATTCAATCGTGGGTCATAGCCAAGAGCAGCAGAAGATATTCAAGGAGAGCGTGGTGCTTCTGAAGAGGTTGGCTGGAGAGCCCCCGGAGCCCTGGAAGCCTTCGCTGAGTCTCTTCTGGCAACGACTGATCACCGGAAGCATCATCTGCTTCTGCTCCCTGATAGGCGGATGTATCTACGAGTCGAAGCGATAGGAAACACAACGGCCATTTCATTATTATAAAAGTGAAACAATGTGAAAATAAAAAGCACTGATCTCAGATTTGGTGGAGTGAGTACGAATATACAAACAACAAACAATAATTAGTTGAGCAACACTTGGGGCACCAGAGGGGAAGAAGTGAAGGAGGAATCACAGGGGCTATTGCAATCTATCACAGACGACTAGCGAGGGCAGGGTAAAGCTAGAGAGTGGTCGTTGGCACTACCCGGTCGTGGAGCGGGTTCGAGAACGATTGAAACCTGCAAGAGGATGGGATTACGGGGAAATAGGATTTTGGTGAATTATGTTAGAACGTTTTTTTCTAATGTTCTCTTTGTCCTATTCACCATTTTTATAACAACACTTCGAATGGAATGGGGGCTATTTTAGGAAATGGTGGGTCTTGAGGCGTCAGGAGTCCGGTGACTACCCTCATCAGTTGGCAAGCCAGCTAAGAAATTCACGATTGGGTGAGGCTAGTTTACAGTTAGCAAAAGTACCACCTACTCTACCCACAATTAGTAACGTCTACCCGCCTCAAACTGGAGAAGCAATAATAAGCCCCTTGGGGTTTGGGGACAGGGTTCCTTGCATATGCACAAAGACCCATGTCCCATCGAACATGGTAAGGATGTGTCGCAAATTTTGAGTAGAAATACGCGAATTGGACTTTGTAGCCCTCTTTTCATACATGCACGTTAGCAGCCCGACTTTTTCGGTGTGGCGTTTCGTTTTATATACGAGGGTGGTAACGATAGGTACCCCCATACGTCGTTTTTCAAAGAAAGGGGTCTCGCCAAGACCTGGGCGACGGAGCTACGCCCATGTATTCCTCTTCAAAATTGGATGGAAAAATTGGAAAGGATCATCGTAGCGAGCTTTCTACAAAAAAGCGGAATTGGCCAGCGGAAATCAACCATAGTGAGAAACACTTCTTGGGTGTAAAACCGTAACATTGAGGTGCCTATGAGTTTACACCACAATTGGCGCTGAATATATATAGACTGGATGTGCGGTCATACATTTTGGAGCATTCCGCACAAACTTGAGGTTTTTGTGAAAAAATATTGGGTTGGCCAGCGCCAAAAAAAAAGAAGCTGACCCGTCATTGCCACCTAGTTAGTATGCCTCAGTTCTCTCAGGTTAAAGGTATTGTAAAACTCAACTTTATTGTTTGTTGTAAAAAGAGTTGAGTGCTACATTTGTGGTACCCGTCTCCGATATTCCAAAGTTAAACGTGTACTCAATTTGAGGCCCAAATTTAAGGGTGGTTCCTGCAATTCACCCGAGGCATATTCTTGGCCTGTGGCGATCCCCCTTGTTTTGTTTCGCCCTTGTTTATCCGATTAGGGTGAGTTGCGTCAATGTCCCCTGATCGATTCCCCGTGACTGCCTCTGCCTCTGTTAACGCCAAGCGGTAAACAAAAACAGCTGTTATCAGCCTACTCAAATACCGGTTGTTAGTATGAAAAACTGCTACCTGGTGCCGAAGAGGCGTTCGTAGATCCAGTCGCGCAGATTGTCGATCTGTCGCAGGGCTCGCACACTATGGGAGTCGCTGCCAGCCCCTAAAGCGTAGATTCAACTGAGCAAACGGAAACCCTGGAGAGTGAGAAAAGAGCAAGGCAGACAGACGACCATCACCAGTGTGTTCCAAGGCGTAAACAGCGTGCAACCAAGTCGTGCGAGTGTTAGAAAACGGACGTAAGGACATGTTAATAAGCGCAAGCGACGTACCGACCGAGGTTCAACAGGGCGTCTGGGGCGAAGGCCGCTTGCGCCGAGGGGGACGAGAGCTCATCTGGGGCAGGCGCCGTGTCCACAAAGTCTTTGAGGCGAGAACGCTCGACTGAGAGCCCCTCGGAGTAACGATCCTGCAAGAGAAAGGGGAGTACGGTAGGAAATAGAGATGGAGCACCTTTACTACCGCGTCCATGATGATGGCGATGAAGAGGGAGAGGACGACGTAGATGAACAAAGAGACGAAACAGTAGATGTAGATCGTTCCGAACACCTGCAAATGAGGGTTAGGCACTGAGACATTTGTATGGGGACCTTGTGAAAATTGGGGTTACTTGTTTTTGCGGTTCCCCCCTCTCATTGGGAGGTTAACTGTTAGAGTCCCCTCCGAACCAGGTATGTTTTTGCAACGCAGTCGGTTTGCTCAAGTCTCAATTCGATAAGGTCTTTTTAACATTACCACTCAGTAAGAAGTCACGTTTGCAATGCGAACGAATTACAAGTAGAACGTTTCGCAACATAATTAGCATATTTTCCTGGCAGTATGCCTCTTCTTATGGCAAAAATGTGTCAACTGTGGTGCAAAGCGTCCGTGTTCCAACTGTCCTCGTTTCGATTAATCTTGATAGCAATTTTAAAGGAATATGAACTCTTGAAAGTATCGGTAGGCTATGGGGATTCCGTGACAATAAAAAAAAACATCCACTGGGATTTTCGGTTGAGGGGATCGCGCCGAGCCAAATTTTTTATTAGGGGGACTCACGTCAAACGTGTCTTTTGTGGGGCAAAACGGACCCCACAGGTCGCTTGTTCAAGAGCGTTCCGTGAACGTACCTTGATAGTCATATTGGAGTCGTTGATTGTGTAGAAAGTGGCGAACATGTCGTCTCCATTCATCAAAGAGAACAGAGCCTCCGACGACTCTCCCAGCGTTCGGAACTGAAGAAAAAGTGTAAATCAGCCTATTAGAAGCCTACCTTCATGCTGTAAGGGCCGATAATTACCCAACCGGCGATGAGGAATCCAGTGTAGAGGACGATGGCACAGGTCATGAAGCGGAGCATGTTGGGCAGAGACTTTTTCATAGTCAGGATTAGGATCTAAAGAGAATGAGAGAAAAGAACAGAGACTTACGTTGTACTGACTGAAGAAGCCAAAGTAACGGAGGACTCCGACGTAGACTAGGAGAGCGCCCATTCCGAGGAGGATGCCGGTGAGGGTGAAAAGAGAGTTGTCGAAGTCCTAGAATGGAGACGTCTCTCTCTCTCTCTCTCTCTCTCTCTCTCTCTCTCTCTCTCTCTCTCTCTCTCTCTGTATTTCTTGTATAACTCACCTTGAACTCAATAGAAATCTTGCTAACCGTCCCAATCACAATCAACACATCATTGATCACGATCATCACGTACCTTAAAACCTACAGTACCTAAAACTAAAGGAATACCCACCATAAATTGAGGAAGTCCAATTGATCAGTGATGGACATTTTCGTCTTCAGCGTGTTCTCAAAGTAGTCGATCGCCTTCTGAAACCCAAATGCTAACTACAAACTCCAAAAAACTGACGTTTTTGAGAAGGTGTGCCTTGATGAGAGCACGGAAGCAGAGAATCAGGGAGAAGACGCAGAGGAGCAGCACGGTTATGTCGATGCAGCCCATCACCATTACGTCCACCGGCCAGCCCACTCCTGGAAAGGAAGATTTTACACGAGGCAACGAAACGTATACGGGTCCTAACACGATAAACACGAAAATTTGAAACACAGCCCGTGTTCCAGATTGACTGGATACTTGATTTCACGGTGAATCCCGTAAACTGTCTTACCGAAATTCTTTGCAAAAAGTCATAAAAATAGATAACTGCTGAATATAATGGACCACCGCACATCAGTCAAGAATTCGGTTGTTGAAAGCTGGGTTTCTAAATGTCAACAGCCGAATTTTGGAGCGTGGTGCATGGCTAGACACGGAGCGCTTGGGGGTCTCAATGCGTGAGCCCTCCAAATGGTGAATCGGAGGCAACAAAGACACCCTTTAATTCTTCACTACGATTTCCAACCAAACGCCAAATTACGTAGATACCACAATAACCTCGCGTCCACCAAAGGCGTGGTGCGGAGATCCAACACATCCTGACAGGGTCAATCCAACAAGTTTCTCTGCGCTAGCAGGGAACATATTCGGACGTTTTGGCAAAATTCCAAAGAAAACCACATAAGAGGCTAAGAAAACGTTCCGAAATTTCGCTGTTGGCGTTCGACTGGGTTGTTGTAAAAACATTTCAACCATATTCTAGTGTAGGCCTTTAAACAGAAAATATGATTCGTACCTTTGATAACTCTTCCGTTGCAGACCTTCACATAGGAAATAACGGCACTCAGGGTGACGTGCACCTGCCCCGTGTGCCTCGAGTTGTCAAATACAATCGAAACCTGCAAATTGAACTTAAAAATCACTAAATTTCAAGACCTACATCGATTTTGTAGCACTCCGGCTTCTGGTCTCCGTGTTTCGGGCTGAAGTGGATTGTCCGCAGTTTGAAGTTCAGAGTCGCCTTCGAAATGAGCAGGGCGTCTTCAGCTGTGAAGGAGACTCCTTAAATCAAAAATTAAAGGAGTGTCTCAAATTGGTAAACCTCTGGCTGTGAGGGCTGGTCTCAGATAGCTCACGTCGTTGCAGATGTTCTTCACTTCGGTCTCTGTGAAGTTCAGGAACATACAGGCTGAAGGAAAAGTACGGTAGAAAAAAAGAATACGGTAGCTTACTGTGCAACTCGGTTATGTCGAACTCGTACGTGTTGTTATTCACAGTCACGTTGGCGATTCGGTCGACGCAGATCTGGAAAAATTGGCATGACTAAAAAATATGGGGATTGATTTTAAGCGTTTGGCTGAGTATCTTTCCATTAGAAAACACCAAACAATTGAAATCATACCTCGGGAGATCAGGTTACGGGGGGTAGAGGTTAGGCATTATTCTGGCAAAATTCAGCTTGGAAGACCAAAAGTTAAGGGGGCTACCCCAGTTTTGGCCCCAAAAGTTACGGGTGGGTCCGTCAACTGTCACAGTCTCCCGAGGTATGATTGAAATAGAGCCAGCTGGGTGATTGCGCGACAGCAATAAATTTTAACTTTACAGGCCTGTTTTCCATTAAAAAAAAACTATGGAAAACAGACCTTCAAAGTTAAAAATCAATCGCTTAACCCATATTCCCCTCACTCACTTCGATATACGGTATTTTTTCGAACACAATCCCCGCATTCAGAGATGCGTTGTGGGACCGCAGAAAGGGGTCCCATTTGCTCCTCTGCATGTCGTAACTGAAGGAGGCGAAGGAGTCCGTTTGGATCGAGTAGTACTGTAAAAACTACAATTTAAAGGACTGCACTCCCTCCTACCGATTGAATTATGTACTGTAGGTGATCGAAAATGCCCTGTCCATCGTAAACGGAATACCGTCCCTCGGCCGGAGGGTACTGTAGCGCGTCGCGGTCATCGTTCCAGTCCTTTAAAATCAAATTTGATAGAGACCCATTGCGAACCTACCTTTAAGAATTTGTGTCTCATTACGGTATTCGTGTCCTCCATAAAATCAATGTGTGACATTCGCATCTCTGCGAATAGAATCAGCTGCGCCGTGACAAAAACAATCTTTAACACCTGCAGGACCAATTTGTAGGGGAACTGCCGACGGACCTTTAAAGGAGGGGATTACGGTAGAAGAGGGAAATACTCACATTCCACTTCTGGAGGGGGTTCATGAAAAAGAACTGTAGATGTCGTCGCAGACGCTCTCCCGTGTCCCTTTCCACGTCGTTCAGTCCTTCGAGCACCTCTTCGAAGTTCACGAAACCGTCATCTCTAAAAGGTGTAGGGTAAAATTGGCGGAACTAAAAACGAGAACAACATTATGGCCATAGCTGGACGTGAGATGCTACGTACGTAATTTAGTTTTTGGTTAAAAATGGTAATAAAAATACAAGGGCGCTTACGTTGCGCTCGAGGCCCTATTTGAGGGGCTTAAGCATCAAGTCGCCAAACGGTCCTTGTCCAGCCATGATTATGGCTAAAGGCTCGCAAAGAGGAGGTTCCCAGAAAGGCCTCCTCCTTACCAAGTAAGCCTCGCACCAAAAAAACCAGGTCCCGCAAGCTTCACGTGTCCTGGTGTGACGTATACTTACAATTTAAACAAATTTAAACCAAAAATGTATAGGCTGAGCTTACGATTTTATGAAGCGTACAGGCATAGACCAATTTTGCAGGGGAAAAAATATCTTCTTTCATACGCCCAGTTCGACCCGCATAAAATTTCCCGTATATTTCGCACACTTTGCCCGTAGAATGGACTTTGTGGGCCTGATAATCCTAACAGTGCATCTCACTAGAGTCAAAATTATGCGCGAAATCGATTTCAGACAGAAATACGCATTGATGGACGTTTATGAACACATCGGTCAACGAAAGAGTGGCGAAATCCGGGAAATGTTACCGCAACGTCTAATAATGTGATAAGTTCTTTAAGACTCTGTACTCTTCTAGTCGATCAATTGCAATGCCAAATTATTTACGGAAATTTTAAAAATCTTCTTTCTCATTTGGGTGATAATATTTATAAAAGAGGCGAACTAACCCGGTGCCTTCCGTCCGCATCGTCGACTGGCGACTAATGTCCGACAATCTACTTCGCCTGGACATCTAAATGAACCATTTGTATTTAATGGAATAATAAAAGCAAAAATTAGCCGAAAGAGGAAAATGAGGAATTAGTCAGGGGCAAGCAAAGCAAAAAGTAAAGTAAACCATCGGTACGCAATCACGTAAGTAAACTTCCCGCTACAGTACTCGGGGACTTTGGCCTTATGATATGG
This sequence comes from Oscheius myriophilus, assembly GCA_964057215.1. NCBI lineage: Eukaryota > Metazoa > Nematoda > Chromadorea > Rhabditida > Rhabditidae > Oscheius > Oscheius myriophilus. The sequence goes on along the minus strand of OZ059903.1, from coordinate 9,502,301 downwards.
GAATATGAAAGCGTTGAAGCGAGAGGAATTTCGACGAAACTGGAACCACGGATGCTGATACTAACCTTTTCCAAAGGAACGCCAGCCAAAGGAGACACGGGAGGGTACTCCACGACCATGTGGTGGTTCAGGGCCTGAACTTCAGGCACTGTGGACTGACAGGTCGAATACAGATTGACAGACCAACTTCACATAAAAATTCTCCCGCTGACGCACTGCCATTAGACTAAGCCGATAGAGGGCAGTGTCAGAATTTCAGGCATACATTAAAACCGTACGCACACGCACCACTCTCGTAACATCCCGCAAGACGGCCTTGACACCCAACAACATAAACGAACACATCATTCATCCTAAGAAGAAACTTCCCACAAGCATGAAATGATATTTTATCCAAACAATCAACAAAAATGTCCAATTAGGCGGCCTTGGTAGAAACCTTGTATCCGAGGATGGCCTCCTCACCGCAGGCACCAACAACGGAGACCTGAAAAAAATATATTAATGGATTATGCCGAATATCTTGCTAGTATGTCACGGCCTTTCCATCCTTACAGTTTGAAGGAACTCCAACATGCAAAAAAGCGGCCGTTGGCGCGGCCCATTCCAAACCGTGGTCCCGCCACGAATGCATTGGCAAGGTGCCAAGACTATCAAATGCGCGGTTTTTTTGCAACTCAACGGTTGTTTATCAGCTCCTTTCGTGGCGGGACTCATTGTCCAGATGCAGAAAATGGGGCGGGGCTTGTCAACGTTCCACTTCCGTTTTTGACGTGACCCGAGTTCCCATTTGGAAAGGCCGTGATGTCACTATGAAATATACGTAGCATGCACGCAGTCCTGCCGAATAGGCATTTTAAGAATATTGGTAGTATTTGCACAAGCAGCCCCATTCGCGCATGGAAATGGGCAGGAATGCCTTATTTCAAGTTCAAATTTAAATCAAACGCATTCTAAGGTCATAACTGAGAAAGTGTTCAGAAAGATGTTTTGAGTATGCTTTCTCATTGATTTCTTGCTGAAAAGCTGACAAAACAGTTAGAACGCCGTAATTTTGACACACTCTTAACGAAACAAAACGATTGCAACTTGTTTAAAAATTTAGTTTAAGGACTAAGTAGGGTCCATCGCAAAATCAAGAAAGGCAACAAGCCCACAACTCGGAATGCGCTAAAGACGCACTAAATGAAAATAACGGTCACAAAAATGTAAATTGCAAAACTAAAACAACTTACGAGAACGTCGGAACCATCAGAGTTGGCCTTCTCAAGAGCTTCCTTAATCGTGTTTCCCAGATCACCCTCGGGGGCCTTGAGGTCATCCTTGGTTTCGCAGGAATCAGGGTGCATCAGACTGCAGAAGCCATCATCAATGGACATGAGCTAAACAAAAGAATATTCCGAAAAGGAGTTTACTTACGAGGTAGTCCTGACGCTTAACGACGGGGACGTCCATGTTGTGGGTGGAAGGGCAGATATCTTCCATCTTCTTGCCAGTGAAGACGTCAAGGGCGACCATGTGAACCTTGGCGTGACCGTGCTTTCCGGTCTTGGAGGTGCTCATCTCGACGATCTGAACAGTAATATGCTCTAGCTATTCACAAAAAAAACCGATGACAGGAAAAAATACCGCGCATCTTAAAAATAGAGGTTCAAATACCAACCTTGCAGGGACGTCCCTTGATCATAACGTACTCGTTCTTACGGAGAGCAGAGCACTGCTTGGGGTAGGTAGCGGCGGCTCCGGACTCGGCGGAGTGGAACTCGTCATCGTGATGATCGTCCGACATCTTCACAGGTTACCCTAAAAACTGAATACGACTTTCAATTTAAAATATAAAGTCTAAAGACATAAATATCGAGTTCTATTAAGAAGAATAACTTTCGAAACACGCGCATCCATGGTAATCTTCAACTGGACTCCAATAAACGTAGATGGTAACAAAGGAAACAATTTTCTGTGTATTTACAAAGAATTTTAAAGAAAAAAACGACCAAGACAATCCATAGAGAAGCGAGAAACCAGCACAGGCGTTTTCCCAATGGGGTGGGGGCCGATTGAGAGTCTGGCTGCGTATCGCCGTGTTGACTGAGTCGATGCGCAGCGACAATCGGGTTGCTGCTATTTAAACGCCCGCCATTCGACGTTCGGATGGGGCGAACGGCGGCTGCCTTGCTCGAGCAAACTTGTTCCTAAAGTATAAACTACAACTATATTCGCGGTTAAAAGTCCTAATATCACGACGTGTCTTAAAACTTGACTTTAACGTCTTGAGTTGTAAAATTGCACTAGAACGAGTGAAAGTGCTCGCACATACCATATACTGCTGAATTAAAGCTTATTTATCACAAAATCCTAGAGCAGTATGCACAGCACCAAAAATACCGAAACGGTTTAATTGAAAGTTATTCTCCACGAACATTGTGGAGAACAAGATTGCGTAAACTGGCATATGATAGTTTGTTCGTACTGGAATAGATTTTAGACTTTTGAAAGTGACTTGTCAACGTCGACGTCGTGGGATTGAAAGTCGACAACTGTGATACATTCTGGCGGTTCAGGGAACAGCCTTAGAGAATAAACCGTGTGTATGTATGTAAAGATTTATTAGAACATTTGTGAAAAAGAAATCTTAGAGATCTTGGTAAGGAACTTCGCGGAAGGGGTGCGCGGGCTGCACGTGGATGTCGTTTTCCTGACGAGAGTTTTGTACCTCCGCGTAGAGATGATAACAGGGAACGGCGTAGAGGCCTGTGTGTACGACGAAGAACAACTGAAAACACTTTGTCTTCTGAAATGACAAACAATACGAACCCCTGCGGCAATGTAACCGGCGGAAGAACCACCGGGACGACTGGAGAAGCTGAAGGAGAGCCAGACACAGAGAACGCTGAGGACGGAGAAGAGAAAGGAATAGGCCAGCTCCTGTAAATAGGAGGGGATTTAGAGAGGGAGCAGGAGATGTAGAGAGAGGTTTCTCTCTCTCTCTCTCTCTCTCTCTCTCTCTCTCTCTCTCCCTCTCTCTCTCCCTCTCTCTCTTATTACTTACCACTGCATTCCATGCAACGGATCCGTTACTAATGCTGTCCAGTAGTTGATCCTGGATTCCCATTGCAAAAATTACAGTGGCGGCGGCCGAAGCCTAAGAATTTCCTTTGAATGATGATAATTTTATAAACAAACCAACAGAGAGAAAATTATGACGAACCAGATGAGAGCATTTTCAGATCCAGCGGTAGAGCCAATGCAAATGGCCAGGATTATGGCGTTTAGCTAAAAGATTTACGGTTTTTACCGGATAATCCAAGGCACTTACCGTCTGAAGAGGCTTAAAAATATGGGGCATTTTGAGGAAGGCATTCTCGGTGGAATCCATTTTGAGAAGGTATTAATGGAATAATCGAAATAGGCACAAGAGTACGTCCGAATCGATTCCCTTATCTCAGGGGCCGAGGTGATAGCGAGCAAACGAATCATGATCACATGAGGACAACAATAAACATCTCTGTCTCTGTCTGTGTCTCTGTCTCTGTCTGTGTCTCTGTCTCTGTCTCTGTCTGTGTCTGTGTCTGTGTCTCTGTCTCTGTCTCTGTCTGTGTCTCTGTCTCTGTCTCTGTCTCTGTCTCTGTCTCTGTCTCTGTCTCTGTCTCTGTCTCTGTCTCTGTCTCTGTCTCTGTCTCTGTCTCTGTCTCTGTCTCTGTCTCTGTCTCTGTCTCTGTCTCTGTCTCTGTCTCTGTCTCTGTCTCTGTCTCTGTCTCTGTCTCTGTCTCTGTCTCTGTCTCTGTCTCTGTCTCTGTCTCTGTCTCTGTCTCTGTCTCTGTCTCTGTCTCTGTCTCTGTCTCTGTCTCTGTCTCTGTCTCTGTCTCTGTCTCTGTCTCTGTCTCTGTCTCTGTCTCTGTCTCTGTCTCTGTCTCTGTCTCTGTCTCTGTCTCTGTCTCTGTCTCTGTCTCTGTCTCTGTCTCTGTCTCTGTCTCTGTCTCTGTCTCTGTCTCTGTCTCTGTCTCTGTCTCTGTCTCTGTCTCTGTCTCTGTCTCTGTCTCTGTCTCTGTCTCTGTCTCTGTCTCTGTCTCTGTCTCTGTCTCTGTCTCTGTCTCTGTCTCTGTCTCTGTCTCTGTCTCTGTCTCTGTCTCTGTCTCTGCCTCTGTCTCTGTCTCTGTCTCTGTCTCTGTCTCTGTCTCTGTCTCTGTCTCTGTCTCTGTCTCTGTCTCTGTCTCTGTCTCTGTCTCTGTCTCTGTCTCTGTCTCTGTCTCTGTCTCTGTCTCTGTCTCTGTCTCTGTCTCTGTCTCTGTCTCTGTCTCTGTCTCTGTCTCTGTCTCTGTCTCTGTCTCTGTCTCTGTCTCTGTCTCTGTCTCTGTCTCTGTCTCTGCTGAAGCTTGAAACGACAAGATTTATTACCCGATGGGAGAACAACGATTAGATATTTCTGAAATCTTCCGTAGATACTAATCGAATCTTGAAAAACGCTGTACAACCACGACTGTGGCAGAAGAGGTAACGATGAAAGTCACAATCGACACAAGGATTCCAAAACCGGCAATTGAAAGGCAAAGTTCGGCAGGCGGCACAGGAGGTGGAGGGGTATCTAAAAAACTCGTATGCAAACCGTCCTATATGCTCATTGTATTCCATCCGAAATGTGCGCGCATTTGACCAACCTTGGGTAGTAGTGTCCATGTCAAGTACCGTCAAAGTACGGGAGTGAAGTGTTGAGGAAGACGGTTTTTCAAATCTGGCGGATCTCTTTTTTCTTTGTAGATTGCAACGAGGGGGCTTAAATAAAAAAAATTCTTTTACTTTGTTTCTTCTGCTTACAGTATCTTCAGCACAGTCAGGGTCCGAGAAGTGACAAGTGCGCATGTCACACCGGAAAGTCACTGCTGTTCTGAAAATGTACGTTTAAGAGAAGAAAAAAATAACGTTACAGGTCTAAAAGAACTTACTGATCTGGGAACTTGAAGACATAAGCGTCTGTCCAAGCTGACCTGCCATCTGAAGCGTAAGTTGGAGTTGGGAGGGCGAAAGAGTCCAAGGAGCATCTGAAATTGTACCAATTTCAACCCTGGAGATCAAACTGACGTACCCGAACTCATCAATCACAGGCTGTTTGATTCCCTCGTCTCCTTCAACAAAACAGTCATGAACAAGAAGCCGAGCAGAAACTGGGCCCTCACAGACCCACTCATGGCGGACGAGGTCCCCCACTCGGACATGTTTTACGGGATTGCCTGACACGTCGAGAAGTTTGTACTCGCAGGTCGACTGGGCCGCATCTCCCTTTACATCTGTGCCTTCCCTCATTCTGAAAGGATAGAATGATAGATGGAAAATGTTGGCAAGCTCACGTGACATTGAAGTCGGTTCGAACTGGCATGGACGATTCGTTGTAAGTGCATTTAATGTGGTAGGCTCTGTCGATTTTGGTGATGAAGGATCCGTGGAAGGAAACGACGGCCACAAAAGAAGTGACCAATGATGGTGGGTTGATCTGAGAGAGAGAGATACAGTGAGGTAGACAGAGATATGAAGCTATGAGCTAAACGGACACACACGCACACGCACACCCAAACACACGCACACACACACACACATACACACACGCACGCACACACACACACACACGTACTGTGATACAGAGACAGTTATATACAACTGAGTCAAAGAGAGTTATATGTAAACAGAGAAAAAGAGAGTGAGTGAGAGAGATGGAACCAGATAAAGAGAAAGAGAGAAGAGAGATAAAGAGAGAAGAGATACTCACAATTCTGTCTCTTTTCGTGTTGCAACCCCCAATAGGCACAACCAACTCAATGCTGTTTGTTTCTCTCCTGCTCCTTCCACATTCGCAAGGTGGGCACATTTCTTCAGCAGTTGGGCAACTCTCCCCAGATGGTTTTTTCTTTCCGGGAAACAGTTTAATAAGACTTTCCGACGTCGGTTCTGAAATCCAAGGAATCCAGATGATTTTAGATTATCCGTACTCTCTGTTTCCCGAAATCCCTTAGCCTTTTCCCGAGATCTGAATCCAGAAATTCCTCCTCTAGCCTCCCACTTATTCAGTCTTAGCTCATCTGTATCCGAAAGATCCTCTTGAGTCGAATCATCTTCATCGTCTGGTTTCATCATGGATCCGATTCTCTTTGAAGATGATCCAATTTCTGAAGATGGCTTGTTTGGAGGAGCTATTACTTTTACCAGGTCTTCCATTAATATAGCTCCGTGCACATTGCTCGTTGTGGTACTCTCCCCTTACGAAGATCCTTCCGTCGAATGGTAGCGAAGTTTCCACGCGAACCCGGATTCCGTCGGCCTCGCACGCGACATCAGGAATCCCTGCAAAAACGGGAACTGAGGACAAACAAATGAACGTGAGGAAGGAAGGGAAAGTCTGTGAAAGGGAAACGGATATGGTGAAAGAAACAGCGCTTTAAAGGCAGAGGCCCACGAAAATGAACATGCCCATGACGTAGCGTAGTCGAGAGAATGTCATTTTCAAAGGTGAAATTCAGAGAGTTTTATGATTAACATGGACAGGTCCCCTCTTCATTTTACGTGGGCCTTTGGCTTTAAGAGACAGAGGGTTTTTTTCTCTTCTGGGGAATTGCTGGGATTTCTAGAATTTATTCAATAACGAAAATCAGCTCCAAGGGGCTTCTAGACTCGGGATGAGATCATTTTTATTTGATAAATCGTTTTTTAGGAACAACATGAAGTAGTTTTGGCATCAACTACAGAGGGGTGTATTTCTGTGTGTTGGTTAGCAGCGAAACGGTATATTCAAAGCAATTCATTTCCAGAAGGGAGAGAGGGTGGTGGGGATAGAAGAGAGAAGGCTTTTCATTGGAAAGGTATCAAACGATAGTCCGCAAAGCGGCTCAATGCGGACGAAGGCTGCTTAAATCAAAGAAGACAAGTGACCCAGAGGCAATCGAGGCAATCGAAGGCTCTCTAGAATTCAAATACGATGCGGGTTCGGAGTACTTTTGGTTTATATTAATAGCTTAATCTAAAAAGTACCAAGCAATAAGTTTTAGTCTAATTAATTCTTGAACAGTTGTTTTTTCTTTGACAACTAAAGACAAGAGAGAAGTGTGAAAAGGTTGGTGTCAATGAATCGTCGTACAAATTTATGACCATGGGGTATCTCTATCCAAACTCGTATATGGCGCTATTAGAATTCGTCAGAGGATAACCGACGATAAAAATTGTGGTTCAACTTTCAAAAAAGCCAGCCATATGGCGGTACAGTAAGTCTGTATAATTTAGAATTCGAGCTATATTTAGGAATTTCCAGCTTGAAACATTTGGCTGAAAACTTTTCGCCGTCACATCTATCTCAAAAATAAGTAAAAATGTAAAACGACTGCTGACGTATTCCGAGGCAAATTTACGGTTACAACAAGTAACATTTACAGAATTCCCGTATGAGGTAACATCGTTCGAAATTTGTTCCTGTTTCCATTGCTACCGTATTCCGCACTCACCTATGATCTCATTGTCGAATTTGTAGTTGGCCGCGACGCAATCCTGAAAAGAGGGCACGTAAAACAAACGAAACACATGAAATGTGCCTTTGCAAACAAATTTTGATCGTAACAAATGAAATGTCCATTCAAAGCGTGATTGCGTAATTAATTTGCTCTCCGAAGATGAGTTGCGTAAGATGCGTAGTCGTTAATTAACCCACCGTAAAGAGGAAGAAGAGCGCCAAATAGGGCGCGAACATTGCGGTAGAACAAACAGAAGTGGAGGAAGCCACGCCCCTTGTGGATCGGGATCCACGCTCTCGTGTGGATCGGAAGGTAAATGACCTGTAAGCGATCCTCAGTTGCCAGCGATGACAGCGGAGGGACACTGGAGGCCCTCGTAATTACAGGACACAATAGGATGACCTCCGACGCTCATCCACGCATTGTATGCTTTGGATACCTGCCAAGACGCCTGTAAAACAGAAGACTATGCAAATCGGATGCACGCTTTTACGGGAAGAAAACAAAACATTTGGTCGGGAGAGATTACTACTCTGATTGGAGGACAAGGACGGAGGAGAGAAAAAGAGGCGAGAGAGGGAGAGGGACACCGTGAGACAGAGCGACAGAGAGACAAAGAGACAGAGATACAGAGAGACAGAGAGACAGAGTGGCAGAGCGACAGAGAGACAGAGAGACAGAGAGACAGACAGACAGACAGAGAGACAGACAGACAGACAGATAGAGAGATAGAGAGACAAAGAGACAGAGATACAGAGATACAGAGAGACAGAGTGGCAGAGCGACAGAGAGACAGAGAGACAGACAGAGAGACAGAGAGACAGAGAGACAGACAGAGAGAGATAGAGAGACAAAGAGACAGAGATACAGAGATACAGAGAGACAGAGTGGCAGAGCGACAGAGAGACAGAGAGACAGACAGAGAGACAGAGAGACAGAGAGACAGACAGAGAGAGATAGAGAGACAAAGAGACAGAGATACAGAGATACAGAGAGACAGAGTGGCAGAGCGACAGAGAGACAGAGTGACAAAGAGACAGAGAGACAGAGGGACAGAGGGACAGAGATACAGAGAGACAGAGAGACAGACAGACAGACAGACAGAAAGACAGAGAGACAGCAGGTGGAAATGAACATTTTTATTTATCTCCAGCAAGACTTTATCAATAATTTTGTTTTGGAAGAATTTCTATAATCAGAGTAGGGTTTTAGTAGCCGTTTTCACATTCTTCACAGCGGCGCATTGCTAAATTTTCTTTGAAAAAATTTCTTCCCAAAGTCAAACCTCCCTTAAAGTTTTGCGTTCGGTGACGACAAATGTTCTATATTCTCTACTTAATGTAATGCTTCGATTCCCCATTTCAACTTCTCTCTTCTGAAGCATCGCAACGCCCAAAGCCTCACCCAAGGCTTCATCTAAATTCAAACTGTTTAGGAATACCGTTGTCCTCACATTTGTACTGAAGATATGGAAGTACTACAAGATGTTCTGTGTTGTTTGGACGGTAGCTGAAGAATGAGACTTCGAAAGTGTAGCATAAAGCAGAGCCAATCAGTTCTCCAACAACCCTGAATGAGAAATGAAGATAGAGAGAGAGAAAGAGAGAGAGAGAGAGAGAGAGAGAGAGAGAGAGAGAGAGAGAGAGAGAGAGAGAGAGATTATTCAAACCGTCTGCCAGTCCCCTCTTTCCCAGCATTCGAATTGAACTCAGTGTGCTCCAGGGAAAAATCGTCTGCCAGGTCCTTCATAAGGTGGGGCAACCATAACTGTCTTTCCTAAATCCATTTATCCGTTCAGCTTCTTTCTGTTTTTTTCACGTCGTTTTCCACATTTCCATATAAGAAACTTCCTGTCTTTTGAGAATGAGCATGGATGTCGAAGAACATTTCCACGGGCGAGAGCTGAAAATCTCTTTCAATCTCAGCTTTACTCTTATTCTTTTAATCTCTGTCTCTATTTTTCTTACTCCATTCCTCTCTCTCTCTCTCTCTCTCTCTCTCTCTCTCTATCTCTCTCTATCTCTCTTTTCGGCGTTTATAACTACCGTATTAGCCACCAGGTGTGACAGCAACATCCTAGCAGAATGAATAGGCGGATGAAGCCAACACACAGGATCCTTCCAAAATCGATTAAGATCACATCCAGACAAAGAACATCTAAAATTCTGTCTAAAGTTTGTGTGTGTTCCGTGGTAAACCTGTAATTGCCTAAGAAAACTCCATCCGGATTCAACATGGGCACGATTTTGAAAGTATACGTTTCGCGAAGACGCTCAGCCCTTGCATCAGAAGACAGAAGGAACTCAACGAAACCTGCGATTGTGAATTGCCGGAAGGGAAAACGAACTAACCATGCAAGGCGAAACTACTTGGTGATTCGCCAGGGTGGACCCGGGCTGTCAGCACTACCACAGGCAGCTGGCGCCAAGGGTTCCCACTGACTGTCAGCAAATCCACTCTTCTCCCTTGCTGAAGCAGAGGCTTAGTCAGAGAGAGAGAGAGAGAGAGAGAGAGAGAGAGAGAGAGAGAGAGAGAGAGAGAGAGAGAGAATAAACTCACGAGAGAGTGGCAGAGAAGACTTCTCTCCAAGTACGGCAGTTTCCGTCGGTTCAGTTCATCCAACCAAGAGGTGAGTTTGGAATAGGGATAGGGAATACTGTAGGCAAAACGAACAGGTGTCGACGACTCAAAGACGTAGATAAAAGAGAGCACAAAGCGTTCTTCATGTTGTGCACTTGGGTAGTAGAAGGTGTCCTTGGCAGGAAGTCGGGCCCTACATTGCAAAGTAAATGTTTACAATTCATATGGGATTTACGGGGTCTTAATGACGTATTTACATTGAAAATAACTCGACTACTTATCGCATGTAATACGTGAAATAATGCTATTGTTTAATTGAAAAATACATGCCATACTCCTCCTAGGAGTGGCTTTTACAACTATCTCATAGGCTTGACAAATAGCACGGAATTTCGGTCCTAGCACGGTTGATTTCGAGACATGAAGTCTTTATAGCGCGACGATTTGTTCACGAAGGAACTGAAGCGTTGAATGAGGAATGTCGCCCATTACGAATGAAAGAATCCAGTTACAATCACAAAACTCCGTAGCAATGACATGTTCCTTACCATGTAGTTTGACCGTCTTCAAGAAAAACTAGAGTAGCAAATCCGTTTTCCAGAAGAGTCCTTGTTTTGGAGAAATTCACCACATTGAAGATGACCCTCTGTCAAGGGAATGAATGGATAGCTGAGTCGTCCCACCTGGCCGACATTGGCGTTTTTGCATTCAAAGTAAAACCAGACCCTGTATTTGTTGTTACATGTATCAGGTCGAATGAAAAGATCATACTCATCGTTGCTTATAACATCCACCCTCCCCAAATTGCCTAAGACCGGACGAAGTTGATAATAGTTACGTTGACGACCCTTACCTGAATCGAAGGAGGCATCGAAGCAGATTAAACCCTTTTCTAGCAGGGAGCTTGGGTAGGCAACATTGCCAACCGACATGTGGACCGGAAACGCGTTTATTGGATAACTTGGAGTATGGCTCACCGCCCAACCGAGAATACTTGAAATAGACAACACAACGATGGGGGATTTAGTCGCGGTCACGCGAGCCGGAGCGAGAACGGGAGCGTTCACGGGAAGCGGATCGGGATCGGCTTCTGTTGCTGTGTGGAGTCGGCGAGCGACTGCGACGCGGTGAAGCAGAGCGGCGGGGAGAATCCCTGTGTCCCGACTGGCTGCGACTGCGCGAACGAGAACGACTGCGGGAACGATCCTTGCGAGGCTGAAATACAGTTATGGTTGGGAAACAGAGGATGGCTTACCGAACGAGAACGGCTGCGACGACGATCACGGGAGCGAGAACGAGAGTAGCGAGGGGACCTAGTCCTCGAGCGACGACGGGGCGAACGGGAACGCGACCTAAGATAAAGAATGAAGTGAGAACGGTTGATAAAAGAAGTGAAGATCACCATTTGAGGGTCTGCAACGAAGACTGCATGTCCTGGTCGCTGCAGCCACCGACACCGCTACACAGCCTACTTTCAATGCGCGCAATTCAAAGGGATATCAGCAGCAGCCGACCGCGGGGCAGCTTCAGCCAGCATCAGCCACAGCTTCAGCCGACCTGTTGAGTTTACATTAAGAATGGTGCATACACTTTTCTTCTACTTGAATGAAATATAACATTTATCATTCTAAAGGTGCAGAAGTGCAATGCCATAAGTATCCACAACCAACCTATTCCTGCCACCTCTGTCGTCGACCACGCGCTCATAGCGAGCGATCGAGACGCGGAGCTCACGACCGTCCATCCAGCGGCCGTCCGTGCGTTCCTGGGCGTATTCGGCGTCCCTGCGACTAAATAAACACTGTTTTTGGGCTTCGCAGCCGACACTGACCTGTAGAACCTTACGAAGGCAAATCCCCTGCTCTGACGGCTGTATTTATCCCTGGGAATGTGAATATCTCCAATCTCTCCGTATTTGTCGAAAAGGCGGCGCATATCGGCTTGCGTGGTGTTGTAGGATATATTGTCGACTTTGAGGGAATGCATCCCATCGATAGCTGGAGGCGGTCGCCTGGCCATGATACCTAAAACAAAGAATTTTTATGAGAAATCAATCAGAGAATGTCTAGCACAAAGTAATGAGCGCGGAAAGGGGGAGAAAGATGGAAAACAATGGCTCAAGCTATGAAATTAGTGAAACATGGAATGAACGAAGAAACTCGGAATGTGGTAAAATTTTCGCTTTTTCTGCTGCTTTGCGTGTCAATTTGACGAAATTTCGGGTACATAAGAAAAAAGAATTTGAAAATAAAGAATTTCGTCGATAATAACTCAGCAAGCACGTGCCGGACGCGATAACGAGAACCAAAATGACGTCAAAGAGCTGTCTCGAAAAGTAACTCCCCACTGCGACCAGCGTCGCGTACAACATTTTCGCTCTAATCCAAATTCTACCGTATACGGCGTTTACAATTACCATATAGCTTTTCTACCGTATGCTTTCTTAATTTGTCTTTTTATTTTTGTTCTTCCTGTATAATTTTTATTTTATCTTCACAGAACGAATGGATCCGCACCACGTGTCAAACGCAGAATTGCTAGGGACCTCCGACCAACACCACCAGCTGTTAGATTCCCAACCGGAGCATGTTCATCACATAGCCGATCCTGATGGCATGGCTGGGAACCATGGCGGCCACCAGCAGGTACTGTAATATTTATTTAATATAACCTTTGCTTTATTAAGGTACCCATGGAGAACTGGGTTCCCACTGGCGTCGACTCCTTCGACGGGTTGAAGCGAGTTGTTTTGGACCTGCAACGCCACTGGCTCAATGACTTTCAGCGACAACGCGAAAAACTCCTCATCGAGGTTACCGAGAAGGTGAGATTCTTGTTTTTTACCCCCTTATTCAATTTTTTTCCAGCTACACGAGGAATTTCTAGCCGACGAGGAGAAAACTAGGGGCGAACTTTGCCAACAGTTCAAAGAGGAATTGGACACGACCAAGTGGGGTTTTGGAGATTTTCGGTTTATTTAGTTGGTTTTTAGGGATGAATTGGAGAAGAAGTATCGGGAATCGCTGAGATCGGAGCTGATGTCACTGGAGGAGCGTCATAAGAAGGACTTGGCCAACACGAAAAAGCAGCAGTGGTGCTGGCAATGCGACAAGGAGGTATTTTTTTTTATTACATTTTTGTTTTTGAAGGGTGAAATAGTGCCTAACGTTACAGTAACCCATCCCATCGACGTGTTGATACGCCAGCTGGGTGTCAGCAATTGGCGTAATTACGTTTGGAGACAGCGTAGTTTGATAATGAATAATGCCCCGAAATGATACGTAGTGTTAAAAAATACAAAAAAGTGAATCTATACACTTTATTCAAAAGTGGTTTATTCTACTCGCATAAGTATCTCGAAGCCCTCAGTCCTTTTTGTCGTTATGCTCCCGACTCTTCAGCTGATTCTTCGCCGCGAACCGTTGCAGCAGCTTCGTGTAGTTGGCGAGGAATCCTTCGTAGCGGCCGGCACGAGGCACGGCTCCTTCCTTAAACGTTCCTTAACATATCCCAGTTGTCAAACTAACGTCGACAAAGAGCTCCAGGACGCACATGTGGAGGAAGAGGTACTGTACGGCACTCTGGATCGATTGGAAGCGCTGGGCGCGGAGGTCCCGGATGACATCGACCATGTTAAAGTTCTCTCCGTCCTTGCGAATCTTCTGACTGGCGTAGTCGATTCCAACGAAGGTCGCCGTCCTTCCGATGCCAGCCGAGCAGTGCACTGTGATCGGGGCACTTCCCGCCTCAACATTTCCATTTCCTGGCTTCTAATGACAGTTACCAGTTTCCTACACAACTTGAAGAGTCCCACGGCCGGCACAGCCGATTCGGGGGCCGTGTGATCGGTCCACGTAGCGTAGATGAAGTGGTTCACGGCGAGGGTGGTTCCGTTGCCCTCCACCTCCAGAATCTGGTACTTGATCCCAGCGAATGGCTCCTTCTCCGTCGATTTCAGCGTCACTTTGTAGGCTCCGAACTCCTCACTCTTCTCCAGAGGGTAGTACCTCGTGCACTTGCTGTTTGGGCCTAAACCCCTTTTGCTTCAATCTCTAACCCTCCTCACCGTCTTCCAAAGCCGTGAGCATTACAATGACATTGCTCTTCTCGGTGACCATCATGTGCCAGAAGTCGTCAAGACTGGCCGACACGGGTCCCTGGGTGCAGATGTACTTCTGTCCGTCGGGCATCGTCATCCAACTGGCGTGAATGTAGTCCTCATCCGCCGGACGGTCCTTCAGAATCACTCGAGTCGCGTCGATGCACAGAATGTCGTCGTATCGGTTCTTCGGCTCGTTCTTGTCGTAAGCCAGTGTGGTGTACTTGTCCGGTTTGATCAACTTATTCGTGATGAACTCCTTGTTAATCGACATCACCCTCTTCAAGAAATAGTTTCCTTAACCTAGAATTTAACTAACCATGTCCAGAATCTTGTTGCACCAGCGTGTGCGGGTGTCGCTCCTTTGCGACATCACGGAGACTTCCGTCTTCCCGACTTCTGTGGAAGGCTCTTCGCCACCGACCATGTTCCCAGCTTCGGAGAGAAAGGTCGACTTCTTTTTGTTTTTGGCCACCGTCGCACTCCTTCGCTCCTTCTTCTTCTCCTTCACCATCTTGCTCATGGCGACCGCCCGTGGGCTGCTTCGAAGGCAGAATGACACCGCTGTTGAGTGCTTCTTCCCTGAGTTACTACGTGACAGGACGCATTCTGGGGCCACGTTGGATATTTGCATACATCCGAAGGACAAGCGCAGTTCTCACGGGCCGAAATTTTGGTTGGCCCGTTTAGCCTTTACCACCCAGTCAGATTGTCACCCACACGACCAGGGTTCGATCCCGGTCAGTGACATTCTTTTTTGTACAAACTAATATTGACTTTTATGTTAGTAACAAACATCAAGTTATTTAACACAGTTTAAAAATAAAAACTATTGCACCCATTTATACAAAATTTTAAATTTCATTTTTCATACCCGGGGCGTCCCAAAAAATTCCTCGGTCCGTCATTTGAGAAACCCGTGTAGTAGAATGCAGCTAAGGGAATTCTTTGTAGGAAAAATGTATTGTTGGCTACGCCAATTTCTATGTTTTCCGAACTCGAAAAATCTTTTATTTTTCAGGCGATCTACCCGTGCTGCTGGAACACCGCCTACTGCTGCGTCGAATGCCAACAGGCCCACTGGCCCATGCACAAGAAGTTCTGCCGGAGGAAGAAGGCCGGCGGCGGCGCGCCAGGAGCCCAGCCCGTTGCACCCAAGTAGTCCCCCACTTGTCACATCGATCTCATTGTATACAAACATTTCATCTTTATTCACCAATTTACACGTTATGCAGGTGTTTCACAAGTTCAATAAAGTTTGCGTGGGAGGCGTAGAGTTTCTCTCCGGCCGACACGGCCACCCAGCGGACGTTGGCCGCGTCGTCGCCCGCCTGCAGGGACACGTCTGCCAAAAGACCGGAGTGGTCGTGGAAGTTCGTCACGACCGTCTCCATCCACGCGTTGTCCGTGTTCCGAGGATCGTCCACGTAACCTCTGAAACACAGTTTTTAGAACCCCCATATACCTTACCTAAAGACTTCAGTCCCATTCTCCCACAGTTTCTCAGGAGCCGTCGATCCCAGGGCCTCTTCTGTGAACTCTCGGCGCAGCGTCTGAGACACGAGCTCCCCCGCATCGACCATCCCTCCCGGAATCGCCCATTCTCCTAAGAAAAGCTTTGTTTTAACCATTTTTTAAAACTTTATAACAGTTGTTGTTACAAAAAACTGATTGATTAAATTAACGAACCGGTGTCTTTGCGCTGAATCGCCACGAATTGCAGCTCCCCGTTGTGGATTCTGGTAACGACTGGGTCGGCGGCGTGATTGGGGCCCCAACGACCAAGGAGACCTCGGCCACGCAGGCCCGTACGACCCATCGGGTTCAAAGGGCGGAGATCCGCATCGAAGGCGTAGTCACTGAAAATAATGATGATAAAACCAGGAGTTAGATGTCACTTATGTTAATAAATCTGACGCCGATTATCCAAAGTCTAAGGGGATCACCCAATTTTCAGACGCCAATGTTAAGGAGAGAGTGAGACACCCCCAAGAAGTACGTAGTCCCGTGGGTAGCATATGATGTATTTCGAAAAATGGGAGGGGGTATCTCCGTGAGCAAAATCTGGTAAGAATTTTGGTACCGCAGTGGCTACAGTACCCCTAGGACATCTATCTAGTTTGAAAGGCTAGCCAGGCCATGCATGCGCGCCAGGGCTGGCAAAAGGCCGGCCCGCACTGGGAAAATTCGGGCCCGACCCTCAAATTTGCCCCAATTTTGTGTTTAATCGAGAGCGGACCGGCCCGCTCACTAAAAATCGGACCGGCCCTCAAATTTGCCGGCCCTGAAGCGGGCTACCATCGACGGCAGTGGGTAGAAGGACGTACTTTTATGTCTTAAAACAGCCCGTGACGGAACTTGGCCTACGTATGAGCCAGTCAACCTGCTCTCATTCCTTATATAAAAAGCAAAAACTCGAAAAATTCACCCACCAAACGTGTGATTTCCTGTTGATCTGCCCGTCGACAGCGTTCCACCGCACTTTCCCACCCTTCTCCTCGTCCGCCCAGGGCTTCCCTTCGACTCCTGGGTCCGTATAGCTCTGCGGGTCGTATTCCTTCCACTCGACGCTCCATTTAATCTTTTCTTCGGGGACAGCCAGTCGGAAGACGTTCGATCTGAGGTAAGGAATAGCTGGAATAAGAAATTAGCCCGTTTCCACAACTAAAAAAGTACCTGTTTCCCTGCATTTGACGTGAAGGAAGGCCATGTGTGGTTTGCAGAGTAGATGAGACCAGATTGACATGGGATAGAAGTCAATCGATAAAAGCTAATTAAACCGTAAACATTTAAATTTCCCGCTTTTCGAAGTCACCGAAATTGTCATCGTGCCAGCTATTTTTGATTGCACGGCCGGGCGCTTGTTGTCGTGTTTTTTTGTCTGTTTATTGTGCTTTTTCTGCCGTTTTTCTTCCATGTCGGCTAAATTTATTCAAATAACATTTTAAACAATATAATGTAAATGTATATATCCAATCCGGTCGATTAATTCTCTAGAGGAGGCTTTGAATGGTCTCTGTGCGAATATTCGAATTTCACGATTTCTGTACTCCCAGACCCTTTAACTTCATTGTTGAACGTTATTTTTGTGTAGTGTTTGCTGAGAAGAACATATGTTATTCTTTTGAGGGCTAGAAATGTGAACAATCCTATTGACGCTTATTGTCTTAACAGTTTCATCTCCGTACTCATTTCCCTCGTGAAATATCCCTTTTCAGATGGAACCCAAGCTGAAAGATAAACTGGACAGTGTGGATGTGCAGCTCGCCTCCGAAAGCGGCCAGGTCCAGAGGCCTCGTGATCCGAAGATGTGCCACCACAACGTCAGACAGAAGTGCACCCACTGCCTTCCCATTGATGTATTTCACTTGATTTACTCCTTTATTACGTTCTTTTAGCCCTATGATGAGGATTATCTGAAGGACAAGGACATCAAGCACATGTCTTTCCACGCGTATGTGCGCAAACTGACGCAGGGACACGGAAAGGGATCGCATCTGAAGAAACCTCTCGAAAATATAAGGTAGACTTACTTTTGGCATCCTGTTGAAAGGCATCCTGTTTTTAGGGGTACCATCGATTTGAACTGCCCTGCACACAAGCCTTACCCGAAGGGAGTCTGCACCAAATGCAAGCCTCCCATGATCACTCTCAACCGACAGGTGAGTTGATTCGAATTATGTCTCCAATCTTCCGAATTGTTTAGAAATTCCGCCACGTGGACAACATTCTCTTCGAGAATCAGGAAATGGTCAACGACTTCCTCAACTACTGGCGCCTCTCTGGCAAGCAGCGTCTCGGTTTCCTCATTGGAACGTATGTCTTTAGTCGGAAATCCTTACAATCTTGTGTTTAAGGTACCAGCCATTCAACGAGGTCCCTCTGGGAATCAAGGCCATCGTGGCTGCCATCTACGAACCTCCGCAAACTTGCTCCAATGACTCTGCCGTATTCGGCGATGATCCTCACGAGGAGGTATGTTATTTATTGTATTTTTATGAATAAAATTCTCCAGGCTGTGGAGAAGCTGTGTGGCTGGCTGGGAATGAAGCGTGTTGGATGGATCTTCACCGATCTGTGGTCTGCCGACACCGCCAAGGGATCCGTGCACTGCACCCGTCACAAGGTTAGTTGAGACAGTTTGAAAAGAGCATCTCCACTTACATGGTCCCACAACGAATTGTAAGATGTGCGCCTAATTTTACCCTGATAGTTCTGCAGAAATGGGCCGTTTTGGTTGCAATGCCCGACACCCAGCGGTAGGACTTGAAAGTTCCGCGTGTTCACGCAGTAATATTAGCAGTATGCGTGTTTTATCCGAAGTTGAAAGTTTTTGGCAAGGAGCGAAACGAAAAAATAACCTAGGTTTGGCATGTCCATACATTGTGAAGATGCTCGTGGACTCCGTTCTGCGCGAGCCCCTGTAATATAAAATGGACGTGAGGCGCAAGTCCCCCAAGGAAGAAATTCGGCTCTGCGCGACCCCCTCAACCAAAAATCACGGTCGATTTTTTTTATATGGTTGGGTATGCCCCCTACATTTCTTAAGATGCTCGTGGGCTTCGTTTTGCGTTACCCAAGCATTCTACTTGTGACATTTGACGAGAGCCTTTCAAATCAGAAATCGGGCCATACCTCGAAAAATACTGCCAACGCTCTACCGAACGGAAATTGTTCCAAGGCCAAAAATCCTTTTCCAACAATCGAATTCCCCAAACCCAAAACTCCCTTCACTCCGAGCTTACCCAGGGCTGCCCAACCATCGGACTCAGGCCGGACCGAGCCGAGAAATTTGACAGACCGAGCCCAGAGTTAAGGGGGGGGGGTAGGTAATATGTTTGGTTAAAATAGTCCTGAACGCACAAAATAAAGGGCTATTTCTTTTTAGGCCCCAAAAGTTGCTGGTAGGCACGTCAAAAGACGGACACTTCCGAGGTATGAGCACTGCGGGCCATGTTTTTCTGTATCCGCGGCGAGGGGGTGGAGAATGTCGTGATACATTGCTTACGTTATATTACTAAATGAGTGGCAGGTGTTTTCCTGGGTATCAAAATTCCATCGTTTCAGGATTCCTTCCTGCTGACCGCCGAGGAGTGCATCACCGCCGGTTACCTCCAGTCGAAGCATAAGAATGTCACCGAGTACTGCTCCGACGGTTATTTCGGTTCCAAGTGAGGTTTTCTTCCTTTATTATTTACCATTGTATCTTAGATTCGTTACGGTGGTTGCTAGCGGAGACGAGTCTGAGAACGTGAACTTCCATGGCTACCAGGTGTCCAACCAGTGCACCACCCTGGTCGAGGCCCAGCTGTTGTGCCCCACCAACCACCCGGAACTGGCCTACATCAGGGAGGAACCCCTACACGAACAGCACTATGTCACCGATGTGCAGTATACGGTAGGCGATTTTCAGGGTTTCGAGAACAAATGGGTTTGTTCAGGAGAAGAACGAGTACGGAGCCGAGGTTCGCAAGGACGGAAGGCCGCTGCCCGTCGAATTCCTCATGGTACGTACTTTATTAATATTTTTTCTTTGCGGGAAGCTGTGTTTTCTGTTAAGGAGACTCGTTGTTCCCAGCTAGTATCTCCATTTGTCTGATGTAATCGTCATTGTTTAGGTGGATGTTCCCTCCGGAATGCCCAAGGAACCGGCCTACACCTTCCACGTTTCGCAGAACGCCAAATTCCCCATCGAGAACCGCGCAGATGTGCACCAGGTTCAGGTTGGTCTCCCTAAATTTTCTATTTCATCACAGTGATTTTAAGGGCTACCGTAACCTGACCGACTTCTGTGATAAATTCTCGCTGAATCAGTTCCTCGATCAGGCCACGAACTTCCACTTTTTGCTGTACCTCCTCACCAATGATATTGTCAAGTTTTCCGACCAAGAGATCAAGGTTTCATTTTTGGCGAGGAATTATCATACTTGGGAATTCAGGATTTGTGCGATGCGGTGAAGACGCAAGACAACGAAGCTGCAATGGATTGGGCCAGGGAGACGGGCAACTGGCAGCAGCTGGTCGCCCTCTGCCACGAACACGATGGACCCGGTTAGTTTTTATTTTAAGGATTCTGAGTGGACTGACGCCGTTCTGTAAAAATCGAGCAGCAATCTTGGGAGTACTTGCGCATGACATTCTACGGTGTGCCGGAGACAGGGGTGGGCGAAGCCACTTGCTGAACGGATGAATGCCGCAAGTGAAGAACGCTAAGGGCGGGCGGTGACTAGTAGAGCTTAAAAATTGACGAACCGCCACCCGATACTTTTTTGTTGTAATTTTCTAATTTTTACAGAGCGGCGTCTAAGCCTTGTGGATACAATTTTTTTTTCGTTGAACGAAAGACTGTGTATGGTCTCCATGCACAGTCTGTAATTGTGCTCCAAAGCGATTGCTGACTTGTCAATCTAAGATCCCCCTGTTGCAGGTGCCGTTGTGCCTGAGGGAGCTGCTGCTTCCGAGTGGACTTGTCGTCACTGCACCCTGTTGAACAAGGAGGACGTGGCCGACTGCGCGTGCTGTGGCCTCCCTGCCAAGGGGGAATAGCCCCCCCCCCCCCTCTTCGTACTTGTAACCCGCTACTGGTATTTTCTTTTGGTTTTTGCATGTATCAGTAAAAATAATAAATATTATAACTAAAACGGTAACTCGGACAATAATACAAAAGGCACTTCTTATTTCTAACTGCTTCTCTCCTAGTGCCTCCATCGGCGTTCAGGTCACGGTGGTCGGCCAGCTGGTCGTCCTCCATCGTCTCCAGCAGCGGCTCCTCCTCCTTGGCAACTTTTGTGTGTCTTCTGTAAACAACAACAATCAATTGAAAACACCATGACCTCACCTAAAGACAAAGGTGACGAGTACTGTTGTAGCCGTGGAGAGACGCAAAATGATGCTGTTGATCTTGTGGGCCATCATGTCCACCACTGCCGCCTTCAGTGTCTTATGGTGCTGAAATACGTTCATAGAGATATTTAGAGAGGATGCGTTGTAGAAACAGACAGCCATGAATGTAAGAGAGATTCGGAGACTCACCTCTCCTCAGTTTCAATCGCTCACACTCACTCATATTCACGACTAGGATAATTTTATTACCTCTTATTTTGTTATTTCTTTCTTACGGCTCTCTCTAAGGTTGACCATGGCTTCTCCTCTCATCCTCTCCCGGTTGTCGCCGTTTCCAACGTGTCGGTCAAGCAATTTTAAGAATTCTCTCTCAACAAGGCACTTTTATTTATCAGTTTGGTTTATTCGTACGCAACATAATCATACTCGGTAACTCTCCCCCTCTCCCTAACTCTTTCTCTCACTCTCTTTATTCCTCTATCTCTTTCTTTCTCTCTATATTTATTTCTTTCTCCCCTCCCTCCCTCTCTCTCTCTCCCTTATGTCGTGGCCTCCCTGCCAAGGGAGAATAGCCCCCATCTTCGTACCTGTAACCCGCTACTGGTATTTTCGTCTGGGGTTTGCATGTGTCAGGAAAAAGAATAAATATTTACCAAGAGTTTCATCACAGTTATCATGGGATTTGAGCAAACAGGGGAGGCACATGGGTTAAATGGTACAGCAAGATATTCAAGGGCACGACTAGCAAAGGAGGTGTAATTAAACAATAAGCACAGGGGAGTAAAGCCAACAGATTAAGAGAGTAATCGAGATTTAGAAGAATAAAAATTAATTTCGGGGATTAAGAGGAGTCGACTTTCGTGCCCAAGGGTTTGCGCTCGTCCTGAGCCTTCTTCAGACGCCATTGGGAGGCCAGATTAGACTCGGCCTGAAATATAGGGGTTAAGGAGGTTAATTTCGATGCAGTGTCAGGTGCCCTATTGACACCTGGGTGGTAAATGTGTGTTTGAAGCTTTCTCTTTCTCATTCACATACACATTTCTCACCTGTAGTGCCTTTGTTTTCTCAGGGTCAATCAGTGTGTAGTTAGGAGGGAATTGAAACTCCGGCCGTCGAGATCTGAAACAAAAAAATTAAACCCTTCGACTTGCTTCCGTACATTCAATTGGGTTAGGAAAGTTTCCCCTTTCAATACGGGAGATCATCCTAATTAGCGGGCCGGGCCGAAAAAAACTTGCGGAGTATTTTTAAAAGCCTATTTTTAAATGTAACTCTTCAAAGTCATCATTTTTAACTTCTTTTTGTTGCAAAACATACTGTGTTAAGGAGGATTCAAACTAAGCTATATAACTTTTGTATGGTTTTCATGACCGAGTGACTAAGAGGTCGGACTGGCAATTCGAAGTTAGCCTAGTCCCCGGTCGACAAATCTTTTTTGCCTTAGTTGATTTATACATTAGGTGTTTTGAGCTAGGGACAGGCAGAGATTTTTTGGAGAGAGTGCCGGCCCCTAGCCACCCCATTCAGAGCAGGAACGGTTGCTGGACCAACCCCAAAGGGACCTCCCAATTGGCGTCGAAATTGCTTTTGTGGAACATAGATAACTGTTTTCTCACGCCCGGCTAGCATGACCCCCCAGGTATGCTTGTTCCCTTCAATGGAATCTACGGTAAATTGAAGTTACCTCGTGAGCGTGTTGGCAGGGGAATCCGTATGAACATCTACATAGTTGCGGGAAGGAGTGGTTTCGCGCTGAGGAGGAGCGGCCGTTCGGGTGGGTGTCTGAAAACCACAGAAGATTAAAAATCAGATTTCCAATTCTAACCAACCATTTGAACATTGACGTAATTCGCCTGGTTTTGCCTTTCCATCACTGTAGGACCACAATTCGCGTAATCCGAGGTCGATGACATAGGATAACAGATGACGTTCGTCGATCCGCCGCCGCCATCCCTGAAATTGGATACTGTTAGTCAAAAAATCGAGAAAACTTGCCAATTTATGGAGAATACTTTGGAGACTGGAGTGGTGGGAGTACTGCCCAGAGTGCTGCCAAGACTGGAGGAGGAATTAGTGCGATTACGGGTGAATTTGGTGGCCAAATCTTTAAAAATTACAGTTACATCAAAATATTTAGCCTCACCTGATGCCCCAGTTGGTGAAATATTCACATAGGACGGAATAACCGGATCCGTCTGTTTCGGGTGAAGCCGTGTCGCGTAGATGTCGTCATTTCCGTAAAGGCTTGAAATGGCCGATTCGTCGGAGGCCGAAGGATTATGAGACATCAATCTGGAGCAAGCGTTTTGCAAAATTCAATGAGACCTACATGATGTTGCCTGCCAGTTTGTCCCCTCCGACGGTGGATCCGTTTCTGGGGAGAACCTGGCTCGCCCTGTCGTCCAGGTCACTGACACTGCGAGGCCGAGGAGCCGTCGGCAACACCACTTTCCTCATTTTGTAGGCGCTCGCTGAACTGGGACTCCAACTGCCCCCCGCGGCACTCGGAGGACGGTAGTCGCTCATCACGGAGGTACCTGAAAACAACGATTACACAAACAAGTGAATGAGAAAGGTTGGAGTTATTGTAATCGAATGATACAGTATCATACGCTGACTTGAGTCCGAAAACCAGGGCTGCAATTTTGGGTAGAACATCGGATAGTAGGAAGAGGAATTAAAGGTTTTCACGGACCACTGGGAGATTTTACCTACTATAAACCACCCAAACGCAACCCGCCATGGCTGGACAGGGAGCGTTAGGGGGGTCGATAAATATGCCCCCCGATGGTTCTCAAAGGCACTGTATGCACCCCGTTAATGTTTTGTTATGATTTTCAAACAAACGTCGACTTACGTAGGTACCACAAATACATCACGCCCACCTATGCAACCCACCATGGGCGACAATTTCGCGACAGCCTATCTCTATTATAAAAAGTTTCCAAAATTAGCGACGGGCCGCCCGTTTGAACAAAATTTGTTGAAAACTCAAAATTACAACGATCTTATCGCCGCTTTTGACGGAGCTAGCTGCATTGTCGCCCAATATGGCACAGTGAATCGAGCCATAAGCAGCGCGGAAATCGGGGTGGACTAGAAAGCCGCTATTTTAGACGCCTTGTAAATACGGTATTCTTTTGCTGGGTGTATGAAACATGCCGCGTGTTTCATCCCCGTGCTAAAGAATACCGTATTTACCATAGGCGTCCAAAACAGCGCCTTTCGAGTTCGTGGCTCCTCGCCGTGATAGATAGACTTTATTTAATGGATATACTTTTTTGTTGTACAACTCATTGTGCTCCATTTTTGATCCATGTAGCAATAAAGCGATAATGTTTACCTTCGCTGGGGAATCGTTGGAGATGGCTTATCTTGGCTGACTCGACCCCGACGAGGGACTCTGGAGGGACACTGCGGCGGCTGATTCTGGCATCCGTATGGTCCGATCCCACCGTTGCATGAACGCGTTCCTGGACGAGCTGAAATGCATTCAGTGAGTGAGTGAGTGAGTGAGAGAGACTAACCCTAAAGACCTGATCGGCGTACTGCGTCTGGAAGCAGTGGAAACCCTCTCCAGTTGGACATCGGCGCCCACTTTCGAAAAAGAAGATTCCTATAAAAATGAATGTAGGCTATGTAGCTCACAAACGACAAACCTGCCGATGTGTACCCGTATCGGCGGATGAACTGCAGCGGCCAATTGACGCTTGCGTTCTTCTCCTGCTCCAACTGAATCGCGTCGGGGAAGATGACGAGCCAGGCTGAAAGAAAAGTTTGTTGCGGCTTTGTGAAATTTGGCTATCTATTCCTACAATTAAGGAGATTACCCAATCAGGCCCAAAGTTAAAGGGTGGTACTTTACCTCTCAAAGCCTCCCGATTTTTGTAACTTTTAGGGCAAAAAAATGTATACCCAGTTAACTTGCTGCTCTCCAAGCTGTACTTAGCAAAACTTGAGCTTGGGTGCAGCCTGTAGGGCGGGCGAGCCGGGCTGTGAAAAGTCGGGCCCGGGTCGGCCCTTGAATTTGACCGCTTTTGTACTGTTTTTCCGAGAGCAGGTCGGACAGCTTCTTAAAAATCGAGTTCAGCCCATTGCTGGACAGGCAGCGTTTGGGGCTGGATACGTAAGCCCCCCAAATGGTTCCTCGGGGGCAACGTAAGCCCCCACAGCTCGCCAACAGAGGGATGCAACGGCGCGCACAGAGCTAGCCGCTTTTCGCTGCGAGACCCAACGCATCATTTGAATGGAACTAGCGAATTAAAAGTGCTCCTTGCCTGGAATTTCTAGGCATTTTAAAAAAGTTTTGTTTTAATAAATAGATAGAGTACACATGTCCCCTTTTGCGTGAGTTTTTTCAAGAGGTGAAAATGTTCACAAGCCTGGAAACGCGGTTTTTTGTGTTTTTCTTCCATTTTCTTATATACAAATATAAGTGCCAAAACTCACGCAAAAGAAGACCTATGTCCTCTACAAGTTGACACTAAGAGCGACTATTTTCGTTGCGTCGGAATTCCTGGGCAGAGGCATTAGTATGTGCACTATGTATAGGTACAGTAACGCGGAACTAACAAGAACTCAAAATGGTGTATTTTTGCATTATTTAAAAGAAACTTTGCATAAATATGAAGCTTATTTTTCATTCTCTTGAATAAAACATTGAAAACGCAAAATTAATGGTAAACAACCGAAATTGGAAGCAATTTATATCTGCAATTTGATTTGCAGGGATGTCGTGGCGGGACCCCGCTTCAATGAAACGGCTTATTTCCTAAATACGGCCGCTGCAAGTGTGAGAATTCTGGGGTATTTTTCAACGATTTCTTTTCATAAGTTGATCAAAAACACTTCTATCTTTTGACCTGAGTTTTTTACCAACCCAAAAATGTCCACAACCAAAGAAACGCGGTTTTTTGTATTTTTCGTTATTTTCCGATCGATGAATTTTCGAGAAAAAACTCAGGCCAAATAAGGCATTAATGAGCTAAAAGTTGACAAAAAGAATGGTTGCTGAAAATGGCTTAAACGTCCAGGTTTGCGGCGGCCAGTTTGTGTTTTGTCAGCCAGCTGTTTGTCGCGAATTCGACATTTTTTGGCCGATTTCTCTATATAAATAGGTGAAATAAATGTTTTTCTTATTATTTCAACAAGAAAATAGTAAATTACGTGTTAAAATGAATAAAAATAAGCATTTTTAATTATTACTACTACAGTTTAGGCGGTTTAGGTGGAGCACGATTTTGAAAAGGCCGCCCTTTAACCTGCCGGCCTCGGCGAGCTGTGCCCCCTTTAGTTTTTTCTTAGGATTTTCAATCAAACGCCGAAATACGTAGGTACCCCGAGTACCTCACGTCCAGCTATGGTTCAGCCCTGCTTGGCTCCCTTAATTTTCTCAGTCCCGATATATAGTTTTAAAAAAAACTTGAAATGCATATCCCGCAATCTCAGAACGTCAACATCCGCCCCTTGGCTAGGCAGCGAGCGTTTGGGGGCTCAAAGCGTAAGCACCCCAAAAGGTTTCAGGAGCAAAGTAAGCCCCCATTATTTTTTGTTACGCTTTTCAACCAAATGCGAATTACGTAGGTACCGAAATCATTTCGTGTCCACCAATGATCTGCTCGTGACTCACCGTGAATCACACGTGCTCGTCTGTGAATGTACACGCGGAACTTGGGATCCGAACTGGACCCATTCCTCAGAAACGCCCTGTGTCCTCTGCCGGCGTCTTCGCTTCCACAGTTATTTCCCATTATGCATTCTGAAACTGTGCTGAAGAAAAAACAAAATGTGACAAGAAAACAGTACAGTTGGAAGCCAAACCAAATGGGGCGAAGGAATAGAACCAAGTAAGTCAACAAGTTTATGAAATAACAACCAAAAGGAGTCAACAATGTCGAGTCAGAAAAGATAAGACGACCTGTTTGTGCTTGGAGAGTGAGGGGATGAAATGGCCTCCTTCGTGCACGATTACCTCCCTATTCGCGAATTTCCCACTCAACCGCTCACTCGTCTCCTGAAGTACTATGTTGTCGCCGCTGCCGTAAATGTGAAGGGTGGGCAGATCGGGGAATTCCACAGAAAGGTAGGACTCATGGATGGAGGAGAGGCTGAGGAAACCGGAGAAGAAGATGGCGAATCGGACGGAGATATCGATCATTCCCTGACGCGCCATGGCCAGGAGGAGATGGACCATGGAGGCACCCTGGCTGAAGCCCAGAAGACCGTCGAAGGGACCATTCTCACGGATGTAGGAGAGCACGGCGGACACGGAGTCGGAGAAGCCGTCGGCGATGGTGGTCACGTCCTGAAATTTTGAAATTCGACAGAGAAACTGTAGCACACAAATATGGACTTGAAAACATTTAGACGCGAAACCGTTTAAAAGGGACTCGAAACAAACGGGTCGGCCCGGGCCATTTCGAAAATTTTGGTCTGCCCGGCCCGTTCGACCCGTTTACCCTGACCACCCAATCAGATTGCCACCCAGACGACCATGGTTCGATCCCAATCGGTGACATTCTTCTTTGTAAACCAATATTGACTTATTAAGATTTTAAAGCAGTTAAAAAAATTATTGTGCCGATTTATACAACATTTAAAATTTTATTTTTATACCCGAGCCGACCGGGTCGTCCCAAAAAAAAAATCATTCGGCCCGGCCCGTAATTTGAGAATCCCGTACACAGAAAGGTGTCTGGAAACAGGAGAGGTAGTCCCGAGGGAGGGGCAAATACGGTAACCGGGGGATTTCAATAATTATCGACGACCCCTTCTCAAGGTTCGAAAGGTACCGTAACCCCCGCACCATTATTTTACTTTTAAAAAAAGCCCTGGAAGTGGGTAATTAGCAATGTTAATTAGCGTAGACGTAAACTTCCGCTAAGCACGAGTTCAAGGTGATCCGTCTCTCTATCTCGAGTCATTTTCTAGTTCTGCAGCTCAGCAGACGGTCTTGCTACAATACCATGAGCAAGATGGCTACCAGCAAGGACAAGAAAACAAAGAGAAGCGTCAGCAAGGGGAAAAAGGTGAAAAAGACCTTCCTGAACGACGCTGGCAACAACCTGGGAGCCGACGAACCGCAGACTGAAGCGAAGAAGACGGAAGCATCGACGATGTCTATGAGGAGCGACACCCGCACGCGCTGGTGCAACAAAGTTCTGGATATGGTTGGTTCTTTGCCCTTGAAATTGAAACAAAGGGGATTCAGAGGGCGCTCGCCATCAACAAGGAATTCATTGCAAACAAGGCAATCAAGCCGGACAAGTACACAACTACGGCCTACGACAAGAACGAGCCGAAGAACCGATACGACGACATTCTGTGCATCGACGCGACTCGAGTGATTCTGAAGGACCGTCCGGCGGATGAGGACTACATCCACGCCAGTTGGATGACGATGCCCGACGGACAGAAGTACATCTGCACCCAGGGACCCGTATCGGCCAGTCTTGACGACTTCTGGCACATGATGGTCACCGAGAAGAGCAATGTCATCGTAATGCTCACGGCTTTGGAAGACGGTGAGGAGGGTTAGAGATTGAAGCAAAAGGGGTTTAGGCCCAAACAGCAAGTGCACGAGGTACTACCCTCTGGAGAAGAGTGAGGAGTTCGGACCCTACAAAGTGACGCTGAAATCGACGGAGAAGGAGCCATTCGCTGGGATCAAGTACCAGATTCTGGAGGTGGAGGGCAACGGAACCACCCTCACAGTGAACCACTTCATCTACGCCACGTGGACCGATCACACGGCCCCCGAGTCGGCTGTGCCGGCTGTGGGACTCTTCAAGTTGTGTAGGAAACTGGTAACTGTCATCAGAAGCCAGGAAATGGAAATGTTGAGGCGGGAAGTGCCCCGATCACAGTGCACTGCTCGGCTGGCATCGGAAGGACGGCGACCTTCGTTGGAATCGACTACGCCAGTCAGAAGATTCGCAAGGACGGAGAGAACTTTAACATGGTCGATGTCATCCGGGACCTCCGCGCCCAGCGCTTCCACTCGATCCAGAGTGCCGTACAGTACCTCTTCCTCCACATGTGCGTCCTGGAGCTTTTTGTCGATGTGGGCTAAAGTCGAAAAGAAAAGTGAAACCAGCTTTTTAGGAAGGAGCCATTCCCCGTGTCGGTCGCTACGAAGGATTCCTCGCCAACTACGTGAAGCTGTTGCAGCGCTTCGCCGCGAAGAACCAGCTGAGGAGCAAGGACGGCGCCGAGAAGAAGGATTAAGCCCCTGTACAGAAGACAGAACATGTATTCTTATACATATAACGGAATAGCATGGTTCTTTTCCAATAAATACGTCAGGGCGCCTCTTTTGTCCCTCTTTTAAAACTTTTATTTTCGTTGCTGGGAATGTTCATTGGTGTGCCGGTGGCAGCTAATAAGTTGAGATATTCAGTGTAATGACTCATCTAAAGTAGAGAAGCCATTTGGATAAAAAAAACGAAAATAGTTACAGAAATAAAAAGTAAGGCTTATGTAACGAAGCCTTTTGTTTACGACTGGTACCGAATTTCGATATTCTGCGATGATCGTATTATCGTGGAGGAGTGAATCACATTGTTTCGAAAATCACGAGATTCAAAAATGATCGCAAGCTGTTCAATATTTGCGCTGGTCGAAAACTTTTTGTGTCGCCCTTTTGTAAAGTCAATTTGCTTGTCTGCAGCAGATTGATTCCATTGAGAGAGGCGGGTTTCCGCAAACCTTTTTAAGCCAGTTTGCAGGACAGGGTATCGCAAACCGGACCAAATGGTTATAAACTTCCAAAATAAGAGAACGTTTGACCCCACCGTGGGCCAATCGCCAAATTGTCTCACCCGGCCCATGCCCCAAAAATTGTCGTAGTTCCTCCACCACGTCTCGTACTTCCCCTTGACGTCACGCAATGCACCACCCGTCTTTTCCCTCCCTCATTCTCTTTTTTACTCGCCTCGTTGGCTGTTGCATCTCCTTCTTCAAAGAGATGACTAGGAAGAGGCGTGACAACCAAAAGTCGAGTCCGGTTGCCCCGTCAAAGAAGAGTCGTTCCTCCGTCTCCTTCCACCAAAGCCTTCCATTGATCATCCGCACCCGAATCTGCCACTTCCTAGACGCTGACTCTCTGGAACAGTTCCGCCAAGTGTGCCGTGCTTGGAAAGAAGCAGCCGATCACTTCTGGAAGGCCAAGAGACGGCTCGCAATGTCGCCTCCGGAGCTGGCTCTAATGTTTCCGGACTGCCACCGCAATGGGAAGTTCGAAAGCTTCTGGGAAATCGCCGTCGAAGTGGTCACATTGGCCAGGTGGATCCCAGATGGCCAGTTGAAAGAAATTGACTTCCGAGGAGTGGAAATGGTCGATTCCATAAGCTTCTATTGTATAATTCTCGTAAGTTGGATAAAAGAGATATTTACAATTGCCCAGGGCAGCTTCAACGAAGAAAAGACGGCGGCAATGTTTAAAAATGTGACGACTCTGCGACTCGATGGATGCACTGTGAGCAGCCACGACCTGAGGATCGCTGCGACTGTTATGCCCATGGTGGAGACGGTGTCTCTGACGGAAAGGAAGATACACGTGTGCAATGGGTGTGAGATGTGCGAGGAGGAGAATGGGGGAGGAGAGACGGTGTCGATGGAGACAAAAGGAACGACAACGGAGAAGAGGAAGCAAGTGGCATTGTTGCTCAAAGAGTGCTTTCCGAAGCTTCGAACTGTATGCTTCACTTGAAATATCACATAAATATTCACTCTTACTTCATTTTTTATTCATGTTTCGCACTTTGGCAACCAAATGTATACAGTTCAAAAACTGGGGACGAGAGACATGTAGTTAAAAAAATAAAGGGAGAGGGGCAGTTCACTGAAACGCTTCAAAAAAGAGAGGAATCTATATCCTTGTTGAGAAGTGAGGCTGTCCCTATCCCGTCTCTTATTGACACCCAGCTGGCACGAATACAGCCTGATGAAGTACCAAATCATGAGTGGCAGCGCAGCTACAGTTCACAAAATGAGAGAACGATCGCATCTTTTCACCGTTGTTTGGCCCCGGCGTGAAAAACCACGTTTTTGACACCCCCCCCCCCCACATTTAATCATTGCTTAGTTGGTTAGTGCTACAGAACCCTGAACTTTTTCAAGTGCCATTCGCACGCAAACTTAGTCTTCCTTCGTTCGCTTCACCTCTGTTTAATAAATAAAAGAGCGAACCTACCCTTGAGCTGAACTCGTTGGAGGACTTGGAGAACCACCAGGCGCGCGGATCCTCCCTCTCGTCATTGGGCACATTCGGCTGGAGAGGAGCTGTTAATAACCACGGATTTCAATCGATTAGTCAGTCACACGACAGCAAAGTTAGATAGAGGACACACTTACCGGAGAGGAATTCGAATTCGGCGGTGGATTTGAAGAGTTTCCGCAGGCTTCCGGTCTTCTCGCGGAAGAGGACGTCGTTCTGACGGTACCCGTGGAGACATAGGATACGCAGCTTTTGAGCGCCGGTCGTCATGTCTGGAAAAGACAAATAAATAGGGACATTAACGGCATGAAAGGAGCCGAAAGGGCAGCGGAGCGAGTCAGGGATGGGGCCAGGGAGAAACAGCTGGTGTGGAAATAGAGAGAAATAAGGGGGCTCGAGAAAACGAAGCATACCTCAGGGATGGGGAGGGTGTTGTGTTAATTGACATACCCATACTAAAGTCTGGGGCTACAAAATTAGGTAAACCCTGAAAGCATTGGTTTAAAACAGTTCACACCTTGTTTCCCATCGTCCGAAATGCTATTATTTTCAAAACGGAGTGTAATTTCATATGCGACGCAAAGATTTACCACTTTACAACACGTGCTTCGTCAAGTTCTGGGGGTCCAACCCGATGAAAACAGCGAAAGACGGGCTCATTATCGACAGATGAAGTCCCCAGATGTAACAGAGCTATTAGAACGGCGAACACCATCAATTCAACGGAGTTTAACAAAATCAAATTACAACAGGCCAGCTGAATTCTCTTGTTTTTACCAGAACCTCGGATAATACTGGTTTGTAGTAACCAGTTTAAATAAAAAAAGTGTATTTCTATAATTATACAGTATTTGGGAAACTTTTTTAAAATATGAGGTGGTCTTGAGACCCCTGTTGGCGGAGATAAATAGAAACAAGTGCCGACGGACTGGCAGCTTCGCGACAGCTGTTCGAACCAGCCGGCTGGCTCCCCGGAGAGACCTGGCTAATTGCCAACAGAGAGTTAGATGCGCAGGGAGGCGGTGCTATAGGCTGCGGAAGATCGAGCCGGCCGTTTTCGACCGCGGATTCGGAGAGAAAAGTCTAGAACGGCGGGGTTCACGAAGTATCTGGTTGGTTGGCCGACACGGCCGCTCGCTTTCGTTGACCTTTCTTCGGAAATCTTCCACAATCACATTTCCGTCGGCTTACACGACGTCTCCTTCCTCTCCTGAATCCTTATTTTGAGAGAAATCCGGCAAAAGTTAGGAAAAGTGGCTTACATCGAGTGAGCCTGTTTTAGAAAACCGGTATATCCAAGCATTACCTCAGACCCATCCTAAATGCTAAAGAGCGTTCTAACGAGGTTCAGTGTATCACTCCAGCCCTTCATGCTGCGTAATTCGCCTTGTCCCTGACTTCACTTCCGCGTTTTTCGCATTTCATGTGTAGCAGATCACTTTACAAAAATCCTCACAATTTCATGAGAACACGAACAATTTTTTTTAAAGGTGAGCGCAGTTGGTGACCTGGTATGCCGTGGTTTTGCCCGTCTGTTTCTCCCGTTGTTCGCGCCCTGATAAAAAAAAAATTGCCGCATGTGTTATCGCTAAACTTTTCGGGCGGAGTTAGAAATACCCCACAATTTAGTGATATCCTCAATCTCTTGGTGATATTTCGAAATATTTCTAGCTCATTCTCGAACTTTCTGGCCCTTCTTGATAACAATGGGAGAGTTTTTGAGGCCGCAAATCGTGATGTTCGTCACCATCCGCGCATGCGCTTTCACGCCCGACTTTTTTTGTTTCTCAAAATTTCTTTTCAGTCATGTGCTGCGCTAACCCCAATTAATTGAAAATTACAAAAATGGTGACGTGTTTTACTGGTGAAGAAAGAAAAGCCTCAACTAAACGGTTTAAACGAGTCCGGTCTTCCTTAAGGAATTTTTTCCGTAAGCCTTGTACCCCAACTTGTTGACAGGTCATGTTCTAGTTTCGCACCAAACAGCTGATTTCTCAATTGTTCCCCTAAATCGACGCCAATTTTCGAGAATTTTGAAATAACATCTTACTTTGTGTAAAAACAAAAATACTTCCCAGATGTGACGAATTTCGAGTCACGTGGGAAAATCCACACCGGATTTATAGAACCTTCCGGTGCATTCGAACTCACACTGCACCTTTCCGGAACCTTCTGCCAAGCGCCGTCATGATATAAAAAGCCGTTTTCAAAACAAGGCGCCCTCTTTTCGAGGGCTTTCGATGGTTTTCGCTTCTTTTTGTTAGTTTCATTCATTTACTTGTTCCAAAATGTACCGGAATTGTCTCCAGCTATTTTTTTTTAAAGAAAATTTATTTAAAAATTAAAAAAAAGTTTTTTTTCTGAATGAATCGCGCGATCGTCCATTTTTTGCTTTTAACATGTCAACCACTTTTTTCAAACGTAAATTCCAAATTACACCTGTATTCTCGAATGTTCTGGATGTTTTCTACCCGTTCTATGTGTACGTCCGCGCTGTCCTTATCTGTTACACCCCGCTGTCGCCCTGTTTTACGTCCTTGTCCTTGGCTATACCGTTTACGTTGAAAAAGAAATTAAATTAGTAGCCCAATTAGCAGGATTCTTCGTAATTCCGTTCGCTTGTCTTGTAGGTGCGCTTTTTATTCCGTACGCTTGCCTTGTAGATGCGCTTTTTGGTTGTTTCCCAGATGTGTTATTGCTCCTTTCTACATTTTTCTTTAATTTATCTCTCTTAATTTCCCGTTTTCAGATATTAAAATGGCTAAAGATTATTACAAAATCCTCGGCATTGCCAAGGGCGCGTCCGACGACGAAATTAAGAAAGCGTACAGGAAAATGGCCTTGAAGTTTCACCCCGACAAGAACAAGGACCCCGGCGCGGAGGCTAAATTCAAGGTTGGTCATTTTTCTACTACTGTTGATTCATTTTGCTTTTAACCTATTGAAATTCACATTTTTCCATATTTTTTCAGGATATCGCTGAAGCCTACGATGTTTTGTCGGACTCGAAGAGGAAGGACATTTACGATAGGTTCGGAGAGGATGGTCTGAAGAACGACGGCCTGGGAGGAGGAGGCGGTGGTGCCGGATCGCACTACGAGGTACGGTTTTGCCTCTAAATTAGTGGATCCTCACCAAGGAAATAAATTAAATTTTTCGTTTTCAGTTCCACGGCGATCCTATGCGCATGTTCGCCCAGTTCTTCGGAGGTGCCCAGGATCCCTTCAGCGGCATGTTCGGAATGGGCGGCGGCGGTGGAGGGGCTGAGAATATCTTTTTCAACGTCGGCGGCCACGGAGGAGGCATGGACGATATGGGTTACTTTGGTGGACAGCAGAGGAGGGGTTAGTTATTTTTTGTTAACGGCTTTCAGTATTTTTATACGAATCTAATTTCTCGTTTTAGCGCCCATGCGCCAGGATCCTACTGTCCAGCACGAATTGGCCGTCAGTTTAGAAGATATCAACAACGGTTGCGTGAAGAAGATGAAGATAACCAGGTTTGTCGTCATTGCCTCGCTAAAATCACGGTTTGTTACAGGAAGGTGCTGAACAGTGATGGCATGTCGACGAGGGTCGAGGACAAGGTGCTCAGTATCAACATCAAGCCCGGATGGAAGTCTGGAACGAAGATCACCTTCCCCAAGGAGGGAGACCAACACCCTGGACGCACCCCCGCCGACATTGTCTTCGTCATCAAGGTTTGTCGCATTTCGGGACGTGAAACGAAACTGGAGTGGCGGCGGCAATCGTTAATATACGCTGGTCTTGTTTTTTTTGCATTCTTTCACTTTTCTCGTTGGTTAGTAGCTCGGAAGCGCACCAGGACGAACAGTTTCAGTCATTTTTAAACGTGCAGATTTATAGCATCCAAGCGAATTTTACGGTGTCAGAAATTGCTACGGATTCTGCTGGGGAAACCTTCTTGTGGCCAAAAAGAGTCTTAAAAGAATTGCATTGTTCCCCAAAATAAGATACAGAACGAACAAAGTGGATGCTGCATATAAATGTTTGAAGCATAAGGTTGCGTGGAAAGCAGCACTGGGGTTGAGCGAGTGTTTTCCTTGAAATGGCCGAGATTGTGGCATGTTTCGATTGCTTTTTACGAGTTTGCAATGTTGAGATAAGCAGTTTGGCCAGAACCACGCGCTTTCCTGCTTTAAACACCTACTATTTGCTGTCAAATTACTTCAGAATATTGTGCTATAGTCTCGATGTTGTTTTTACAGTTTTTGTGAAACTCATATCGCAAATAGGCTGAAGTTGCTTTGGCGAGAAGTATATGTTACAATTCGTGTTGTAATTCCTTTTGTTTCAGGACAAACCGCACCCTACGTTCAAGCGCGAGGGCTCCGACATCAAATATGCTCACAAGATCGCCCTGAAGGACGCCCTGTGCGGCACTGCCATCACGGTTCCCCTGCTTGGCGGCGGCAACCAGCAAGTCAAACTCAACGAAATCATCCGCCCGGGTACGGTGCGAAGGTGGGTGTAATCTCCGTCGGCAATCAATACGTACACGTTTTCAGGTTGACGGGCAAGGGTCTGCCCAACCCCAAGTCGCCAGGAGTGCGTGGAGATCTCATCCTCGAATTCGACATCCAGTTCCCTACCTCTCTGTCAGATTCGCAGAAGGCTCGATTGCAAGAGGTCTTGCCGGCGCTGCATTAGCCAGACGGCTGGTCCTTCAATATTTCTGTCTGCGGGTCGTTTTCTCCACCAATGTCTGTGTCCACCTCTTTCGTTTGGGATAGCATTTGTTTATATCTTTCAGTAATAAAACTCAATGACATTCCTTGTTTTTTTTTCGTTCCGTAGTCGATAGCGATCTTTTACTTCATAGATCGGACCGTCCCCACCATCAGTTCCTTTAGAATGCTCTCCCGTGGTTCTCTGCTCCCCAGGAGCCTCGTATCCTCCTCCGTCAGAGGCCAGGCCTCCTTCAACTTCCGCGACGTGTTCGACCTCCGCAGTCAGCTGAATGAGGACGAGAGGCAGTTGATGGACTCCTCCCGCGACTACTGCCAGTCCAAACTCAAGCCCAGGGTCACCGAAGCCTTCCGTACCGAGAGTGGGTCCTACCACGAAAAGAGATTATTTTTGTTGCTTAGAGTACGACCCCTCCGTT
Source organism: Oscheius myriophilus (assembly GCA_964057215.1). NCBI lineage: Eukaryota > Metazoa > Nematoda > Chromadorea > Rhabditida > Rhabditidae > Oscheius > Oscheius myriophilus. The sequence goes on along the minus strand of OZ059903.1, from coordinate 9,465,949 downwards.
CTGCAGGAAATGGGACAGATGGGTCTCCTCGGAGCTCCTTACCAGGTGTGATTCTCTGTATTTGGAGAGAATCTTCGGTTTAAGGGCTACGGCTGTGCTGGCACTTCCACCGTCGGCTACGGACTCATCGCCAGGGAGGTTGAACGCGTTGACTCTGGCTATCGCTCGGCCATGAGTGTGCAGACCAGTCTCGTCATCGGACCCATTTACAATTACGGTAAGCAAACGAGCAGTTGGCCGTGTTAAACGTAAACGTGAGAAATACCTCACATTGCTTCTGTGTTTCTTTAAACACAGCTGTCCAAATGTTATGCTTTCAATGCTTTTGCTGTTTAACAAGTCTAACTATAGCAAAACCGCGACCTCGTTGTATTCATGAAGACGCACCAATCATGGTAACAGGCATAGTTCTCACGAGAAGGGCCGGGCCGCGAAAAGTGTCGGACCGGGCCGTTTCGGTCTGGTTTGTAAACTTGTCAAATTAAAATTTTTAATCGCTACTTTATAGCTTACGTTAAAATTTTAAAACCCCGCAAACACTTATAATATAGGGCCCGCCAATCCTACTTCAGTGATTTTTGGAAATGAGTGAGATTATTGTGATGTTGATATTCAATTTTCCCTTTATTTCATCAAAGTAGACGGACAAAAGGGGCGTGGCCACCTTTCGGCCGAAGTAGGATTGGCGAGAACTATACTTTTATTACAATTTTAAACTAATTCTAAGTTAGCAAAAATGAAGTGGCCTGGCCGGGATCGAACCTTGGTCACGTGGGTAACAGTTTCACTAGGTGCTCCTATAACTCGACATAGACGGGCCGTGCGGACGATTTTTTTTCAATTCGGCCCGGGAAAACTATGGCAGCATGCCGGCCCGATTTCTTTTTTCACTCGGCCCGATATTTCTTCAGAAACGACACACTTAGAGATTTCACAGTGGTCGAATCGAGCCCTAACGACTTCGTTTTAAGACTCCGGTTTTCACAAAGACACGTTTTTTCAAGTTTACCTGTCATGTTTAGATGAAAACAGTCTATACAATGAATTTCTGCCGACAAGTGGCACAAGTTTTCTAGTATTTTTTCAAAACTGTAAATTTCAATTGCTGCAACCGTAAACATACCTCGGGAGAGTATAGTCAGCCTTCCCCCAGGTTACGGGGGTAGAGGCCCCAAAAACGCAGAAGTTAAGAGGGGTTAGTCACTATTATGGCAAAATTCAGCTCGGAACGCCAAAAGTTAAGGGGGTCTACCCCAGTTTTGGCCCCAAAACTTAAGGGTGGATCCGTCAACTGTCACAGTCTCCCGAGGTGCAGCATTTCGTTGAAAAATTAAATTGATAACAGGGTGCCAAAAAAGAAGAAACTTATTTTAATGTTGCAGTTTTGATCCTTGTACATAGTCCTATTCGAAAACAGAGCAAAGCGCGTAACAGGGTGCAAATTTAGCGTATTACTCGTTTGTTTCAGGTTCGGAGGAACAAAAGCAGAAGTACATCCCCGGTCTGGCCAGCGGAGAGCTGATTGGCTGCTTCGGTCTGACTGAACCCAACCATGGCTCGAACCCCGGCGGAATGGAGACCAAGGCTCAGTTAGTCATTTGGAAGTTTTTAATTCTACGTTTATGATTCAGCTGGGACGAGAAGACCAAAACTTACAAGCTGTCGGGAACCAAGACCTGGATCAGTAACTCCCCCGTGGCCGACGTTTTCGTCGTTTGGGCCAGGAGCGACCGCCACAACAACGCAGTCAAGGTGAGTGCTCTCTCTCTCTCTCTCTCTCTCTCTCTCTCTCTCTCTCTCTCTCTCTCTCTCTCTCTCTGAAAAGCCTCTTTTCAGGGATTCATCTTGGAGAAGGGAATGGACGGCCTGGCCGCGCCTAAAATCGAAGGCAAGGTCTCCCTGCGTGCCTCCATCACCGGGCAGATCTGCATGGACGAGGTTGCCGTGCCTGAGGCCAATCTCCTGCCCAAGGCTCAGGGCCTGGCCGGGCCTTTCGGCTGCCTCAACAATGCCCGTCTCGGCATTGCCTTCGGAGTCCTGGGAGCCGCCGAGGACTGCTTCGAGATCTCCCGGCAGTACGCAATCGACAGGTGCCGTAACCATATAATGATTCCCCTTACGTATTTAAATGCCTTTTTGGTCCTGGCACGAAAACTGTTTTCAGAATCCAGTTCGGTAAACCCATCGCCCAGACCCAGCTCGTTCAGCTCAAGTTCGCCGACATGGCCACCGACATTTCCCTCGGTCTGCAGGGATGCCTGCGCATGGCCAGGCTGAAGGCAAGCTACCGTACCCTTTGCAACCAGTCCTTTAATTCCAGGACGAAGGAAACGGCGTGCCCGAGCAAGTCTCAATGATGAAGCGCTACGCCTGCGGCAAATCTCTTGAGATCGCCCGCAAGGCCCGCGATATCCTCGGAGGAAACGGTAAGACATTTTACAATTATTTTTACATGGGTATCTTTAGGAATCGTCGACGAGTTCGGAGTGATCCGCCACTTGGTCAATTTGGAGACTGTGAACACGTACGAGGGAACACACGACATCCACGCGCTGGTGCTCGGAAGAGGAATCACGGGACTTCAGGCATTCCAGTAGACGGGAAAAGCAGCCGCAGCAGCCACTACATTCCAGTATTGATAGCGAGTACAGCGATTGTGTTATGACACGGGCGCATTTAGACCATGTATAGTTACCATAAATTTTTATCTTGTTTTTCCTTTGTGTTACCTGAGGAGGGGTGATGGCGAATGTTGCATTTGGTCGCACAAGGTGGTTTTTGAGCATTTCCCGCTGATAAATTTACATTAATCCTACGAAACTCGTGATTAGCGGTATAGAAAGTACACGGCGGGCGTAAACAACAATTTTTCCTTGGCATTGGTCTTGCGACGATTTCTTACATGAAAACTGACGATGAGGCCTGTTTCAAGAGAGATTTGGTATGTACCGTTACTCTGCGAGTGTGTTTATTGATCACACTTGTGGGTTGACACAATTGGGGAAAAGTCAGTTTTGTGAAGTTACGTTTCAATTTTAAATGGACCGGAGACGGACAGACCACTGCAAAAGTTCTTTGTGAAAATTGTTAAGAGTGAGTTCTTTTCAGCGGCACTGGCTGGATTCGTTGGCAAATTATTTTGTAGTTTGACTAAAGGCAAGAGATTACGGTGCGCGACGTGCAGATGAAAATGGATCCGAGGGGAGAAAAACGGCGCGAACCGTTGACGTTTGAATTGCGAACTTATATAATCGCGGTTTTTTTCGTGTTATCCCCGTTTGAATTCGATATTCCTATTCTCCGTTTGATTTCCTTGCCGAATTCGACTTTCTGCCTAAATTTGACTCCTTTCCTCCTTTCGTCTGTATTTCCTTTTTCAGATGAACTCAGCCAGATCTAGATTACCGGTACCGGTATCCCAGAAGCCAGCAGGTATACTTTTTCCCATCTCTTTGAAAATCATGATTTTAGTGGCGCAAGCCCGGAACCTGAAAAGAAAGAGCATCTCCCTGCTCAACGGAGCGACCGCCGCGAAGAGGGCCTCGGCTCCGACGAGTGCCGCACCGCCGCTCCGAACTCCTAGTGCCAGTGAGTTTTTGTTTATTTTGGCCTAAACATGTGTCAACCTCTTCTTTTAACGCTGTTTCAGGCCGCACCACAGACACTATCAATCGCTTCGCCAGGCAGCCGGCGACCACCGGACGAGCGACGATGGCCGGGACGACAGGCGGCCCTACGTACACCAAGCCAACGGCGGCCAGATCTAGCCTCATCAGGAGCAACTCCTCTTCAAGCAACTCCTCTGTGAGGCCGGGAGCTGCGGCCACCGCTCGACCGAAGCCCGTCGGCGTGGCTGCTCGCGACGCAGCCCTCCAGCACAGGATTGAGGTTTTTTTTATAATCTTGTGTTATTGACGGCTCTTTTTTCAGGAATTGGAGGCACAGCTCTCCCTCACGAAGGAAAAGCTGGAGGCGAAGGAGCAGATCCTCGACTTGAAGAAGGACTTGCTGGAAGGAGAGAAGGCAAAGAGCGAGGCGACCAAAGCCAAACTGGAGATAGCTCAGGTACTCGACTGTTTTTTTCTATATTTATATTGCAATTCAGATGGAGAAGGAGAATCTGCAGCAAAAGCTGCAGTTCGCATCTGAGAAGCTGGAGACGGCGCAGCAGGAGCTGGAGGAAAAGTCCGGGAGACTGGTGGACGCCAACGACAAGCGGAGGGAGCAGGACATGATGATCAGGAAGCTCCTGAACGACGTCGTCGACCTCAAGGTGGGATTTTGTTTTCAAATTCTCAATGCGGTTCTCTGTTTCAGGGTCAGATCCGCGTGGCCGTGCGCACTCGGCCCATTCTGGAGAAGGAGAACGAAGGCTGCTCCTCCCACCTCAGCTACCCCAGCGCCACCTCCATCCGCCTCGACCTGGTCAGTCCTCCCTCACTGTAACTCTGAACTTTTTGTTTAGGGCGGCGGCCAGAAGGCTCAGACCTTCGAGTTCCCCAAGGTCTTCGGCCCCAACTTCACCCAGAAGAGGATCTTCGACGACGTCCAGGAACTCATCCTGGTCAGTTTTTAAAGGAATTTTTGATAATAGTTGGATTTCAGAGTGTGCTCCACGGCTACAACGTGTCGATCATCGCCTTCGGTCAGACGGGAAGCGGAAAGACCTTCACGATGCGGGGCGAGCTCGGATCGGAGGACAGGGGAATCATCCCCCGCGCCACTCACTGCATCTTCGCCAACAGGGACGAGTTGGAGGACTTGGGGTGGAAGGTAATCTTCTGAATTCAAGCTTCCCTTAGTGGACTTGGGGACTTAATTTGTATGCCCGGAACTCTTCCACCTCTTAAAGGATCCTGAGAACCTTGCTTTCAGTTCGAATTCTCAGCCTCCTACGTGGAGGTCTACAACGAAGAGGTCTACGACCTGCTGGCCGGGCGGAAGAAGGTCGAAGTGAAGACGGGCAGTGGATCCGTTCACGTGGATGGACTGACCCGGCGGAACATTACCTGCGGATCCGAGGTAGAACCCCACCGTTTTATATTATCGATTGATTCTTCAGATTGACAGCGTGCTCCTGGCCGCCGATAGGAGCAGGTCCGTGGCCGCCACCAAGTGCAACGAAAAGTCCAGCCGCAGTCACGCCATCTTCGAGCTGAAGGTCATCGCCCGCAATGCCATCCTCGGTGGGTCATTCCTCCGTCTTCTAAAGTTTCTTCTTTTTCAGGCAGTGAGACCTCGAGCTCCCTCCATTTGGTGGATCTCGCCGGTTCGGAGCGAGCGAAGGAGTCGGGCGCGGAAGGAGAGCGCTTTAAGGAGATGACGAACATCAACCAGGGACTGACGAACCTCCAGCTGTGCATTCGCGCACAGATGAGCAAGGCCAGTTCTCCTTTTAGAGGGAGTCTCAATCTCTCGTTTCAGAATAGCCACATCCCGTACAGGAACTCCAAGCTGACGATGCTGATGATGAACTGCCTCGGCGCCGGCAGCTCCAAGACCTTTGTCATCGTCGCCCTGAACCCAGCACTCGCCCAGGCCAGCGAAACCAAGAGGAGCCTGGAATTCGCCCGCGATGTCAGTTTCCCTATTTGTCCGCCCCGAAAACGTATCATTTTCAGATGAGTAACACTAAGATTGGCGCCGCTGTCCGCCAGGAGAAGTAGAAGACGACGGGTGCCACACGAGGCGACGGGTACGACACATAACACGTGATCAAAGCTTTTTTATTTTGCCTCATACCTGTTAATGCTCTTTTACGACTAATAGTAAATGCCTGTAACTTGAACTTTTTTCGTGAGGAGGGGTCTTATTATGAGCAGTTATAGTAAATTGAGCAACAACTACCACAGAAATCGGTTATCGACCAGACTGCACCGAGCCAACTGGCTCCTCGCCAGCATGGAACAGAGTTTGCGGATTATTGAGGAAGTGAGGAACACGACGAGAGTTCCCAGAACGAGAGAGTCCGTTGTAAGAGAGATTGTGCAGAAGAGAGCACACTCGAAGGACATGAATGTCCACTCGTTGCCGTAGAGAAAGCATCTTGAAAACGCCATCTCAGAGGGGTCTCTGAAACGATCTTTTGAGTGTTGAAGGCTGAAAATAGAGACCTTGTCAAACTGCCTATTTGCAGTGTGTCTATTGTCTCCACATCCAAAAGAGCTTCTATGAAGGCTCTGTCACGGGTTGAGTAGTCGACGTCACTCAGGGAGTGGTCTACGAACTCTTTTAGGAAAGTGTTCATCTGGTCGTGAGTTTTCGTGGTTGTGGCTATCTGGAATGGTTTTGTGCACATCTCTCTCTCTCTCTCTCTCTCTCTCTCTCTCTCTCTCTCTCTCACTCTCTCTCTTTCTATCTCTCTCTATCTCTCTCACACACTGTCTTTGTCTTTATTTCTTTAGCTCTCTAGATCCCTCCTACGACTCAGAGTTTACTGCCTTGTGGTTGTATAGACGACATAGATAGGCAGATAGTGAGAGACTCTTTCTGCTGCCTGACTGTGTCTCGGCTCTCGCTCCGCTCTCTCTCTCTCTCTCTCTCTCTCTCTCTCTCTCTCTCTCTCTCTGTCTCGGCTCTCTCCCCTCCCTTCTTACCTTCGCCGTCATTTGATCGAATCCGCTCACTCTGGGTCCCTCTCTTTCCGCCCTCATGATCTCATCATATCGTCGACTAAATGCCGCAGGCAACGCAGCGAAGAACGTCTGAAGGCCTGAACCAGCTTCCAGACCCCTGTTCCCGCACAGGTTGTCCTTTAACCTTTTCTTTGTAGATTTCAAAAGGGAGTCTCACCCTCTCCCGCTGTAAAAACTCGTTCATTTCAGACATACTGGCATCGCCTCTTCCATGAACGGAGCGGCCATGGATATAGTAGCCGAACAGGGACTGTGTCAGGGATAATACACTGAAATGGGCATTTCATTCGACTTTTAGCGGAAAGAACCTGATATTGGCAACTGAACACAAATCGATAAAATTGTGGAATGGATCGATAAGTATTCTTTCGAGAACCATCACTTGCACAACCCATTGCGAAAGACCAACTGCGAGATACACTGCGACGTAGACCCCAAAACGAGTGAGGAAGGTTGACTCGGCCGAGTGGGGTGGGGGGTCTAAAGGGCAGAATGTCTAACATTGAAAAATATTTTTCATAGGATTACGGGAATCGTTAAAACCCTACCAGACTGGAATCCAGGCTCGACGACGGCAAAGTTTTTCCACCCGAGGAATTCCAGAATTACAAGGACTGAGATCATCTGCAGAGCTATTGAAGTCTTTCTGTAGTTGAACAGCTCGCTCCATTCATTTGCAACGAGGTAGGTTCTCCTAAACATCCATCCAATATCCAATGAAAAGGTAGATACCAGGCCACTGGAGGGAACTCTCGGCTGTCTTTTAAAACATCTTGAGAGGCTGGCCTTCTGGAGACATCTGTGATACTCCGGGGACGTTCCCAATCAATGAAGAAGGTTCGTTGTAGGACCAACTCTGCTACTTTTTGGATTACGGAGATCGCTTTGAGGAGGACCGAAATGAGGAGATAGGTTCGGAGTGTTGCTTCCTAAGCATGTGTTCTGTACAGTAATAGATTCAGAGACAGGCCTGAAAGAGAGAGAGAGAGAGAGAGAGAGAGAGAGAGAGAGAGAGAGAGAGAAAAGAGAGAGAGTGATAGCAGAGATAAGAGAGATACCAGAGAAACATGGAGAGAGACATAGACCGAAAGATAGAGAGATGAGACATATCAAGAAGGACAGAGACAAATCCTACCTGTGCCTCATCGAGTACATTGTAAAATACATAGTACTGTGTTTTAAAAGCAAACGTGATCCAGCAGGCGATAAAAGAAGAAATGAGGAAGAAAACTTCTCCCAAACAGCCAGCACTGAACAAAATAAACTGAAGAAAGTTGGATGCGTCAGAGAGGAGTTGTTTTCCACTTCTTCGACCCCAACTGTAGGTGAGAAGCCCCGCCCAGATGATGGAAGAGGGGGCAAGAACGGCCATGGTTATCTCCACGTCCTAGAGGAAACCGAAATCCAAGGGGGAAAGGGTGGTTTACTTACTCTGTCATGACGTTCCGGGTCGGCTAGGAATGTTACTTGGAACGAGAGGTCGACCGAAGAAAAGTCATCAGCAGCGGGAATCTCAGAGTAGTCTACTTCGACATAAGGAGGATAAAGTTTTCCATCACGAGAGGGCTGAACAGCTTTTGTTGAAGTCAGTGCGATTGACACACGCACACACACACACATACACACACACACACACATACACACACACACACAACATTTACAAATAGTCGTGTCGTTTTTTGAATCCTTGGGTGACCCCCTTCTAACCTGTAATTTGAAGTGAAAGTGCACTCGACTAGCATATCGCAGAAGGCTGGTTGAATTCCCAGTTAGTCCCGACGCGTCAGCCAAAAAGAATCGTCGACTGAGCTGCCATCGAATGGATTCTGCAGGTCTTTTATTCGGAAACTGGCCGTTTGCCCGGAACTGTCGATTTAAAACGGGAACCGGGTACATCTAAACTATGAAATATATTATCTACTATGTTTATTAACCTTTGACGCTCCATTTTCGTCTGTGAAGTATATGAAAACCTCTACAAAGAGTTCCTTTTTCTGCATATCACCAGCCCTAACCAGGCAATGTTTGTTCACCCGGGTGCCCATGGTGATATTTTCCAGTCCGTCGTCATTCTCGGAACAAAGGAGAAGAGGCGATCTTCGAATGGGAACCAAATGGAGGAAGGAGCCGTTTTTGTGGATCACAGCCACGTAGACGTCAATGCGATCTCCCATGGCGAAGGGGCGAGGCAGGGCGGTCTCCTTCGCCAACTCAGAGTCTGCATCGCCGTCGACGAAAAGGAGGGAACGAAGCTGACTGTTCGGAATAAAAGAGGGAAAAAGGAAACACTCACGGGGCTATTTTATTAGCCAATGAACAGGAAGAAGAGAGACTTTCGAGGCTCTGGAGCACACACATGTTGAGGAGAGACTGAAAGAGTTACTTGTATATTGAACTGGCCGGCAGTTGTACCTGACAGTCTGTTTGGCTTCCGAGCTGACAGCGTTGACCCAATTCTTGAAGACTGCGTTCTATGAAAGGGGATTTGGCTACAGAACCATCGGAGAGCCAAATTTCGTGTGTTTGGGAGGAGAGTTCGGGAAGAGGACCACAACCTCCGGACTGAAATATTCTCTTTTTCTACTTTCTCTTTCTCTAACCAATCAATCACTCACTCACACACTCATTTTGTTTCCCGGTTTTCCTTTACTTTTTAGGCATCTGGGAAAAACAAAGTCTCAGCAATTAGGTAATCTTCTTGGTCAATAACCTTCCTTTGGCCGATATACGACATTGCGAGAGTTTTATGCCGATATCGACTTTTTTTACTGGGCTACGGTAGGAATACGTTTAGCCTTAGGTAAACGAAATCTTATCCTGAAATAGTGATATATTTGGGTACTTTGCACATTTTTTCAAAGCATCTTTTGGCCTTTGACGCGAGAAAAGACGAAAAGACGCGCAAAATGTGACTTTAAACCATTAAACTCTACGTTTTTTGCGCATACAAAACATTAGCTTGAGCTCATCATGACGAAAATTGAAATTGAACATTTCCAGCGATTTGATTAATAGAATTTTGTTGTTCATAACTTGTTCTGATAACCTAACATATGTTATTCTTTGATATTCTTGAATATTTTCACCGATTGCAGATGAAATTTTTTAATGGTTAAGGTCACATTTTGCGCGTCTTTTGACCAAGTTTAAGACTTTTCAGAGACTATGACCTAATTTCTAAATACTCGATACACTGGGTCTTAATAACTCACCTTACATAAACAATCGAAAGAGTCACATTTCACACAATCCGACTGTTCTTGGTTTGGCATAAAGCCCATTTGGCACTTCGAGCACGTTCCATTTCGCAGAACCTGTCCGGGTGGACAATCGCAAGATCCATTTGGGCAGTTAACACAGCGACCCGCAATTGCCTTCTGACCTAGGTTTTCGTGAAATTGAAAAGAATACTTTACAAAATTATACCTGTAGGACATTCTTTACACACCGGGCCATGTGCTGTAAAGTTTGTGGGTATGCTGTCAATAGGGCATTCACATGAGGAATGAGTGGTGGAAATTAGGCCAGTGGGACAGGAAATGCAGGTGTAGTTGAAGGAGGAAAAGAATTCTGAGGGAGAACAAGAGGATGGCTGTTCGAATGAAAGAGGGATCTGGCGAACGGCTTGGGAGGAAGAGAGGGTCACTAGGGAGAACAGCCACAGCCACATTGGAGAGGAAGGGGCGTTGCCATGGGGACGAGCGCCACAGGGATTGTTTGTTGGTGGCAGCCATTACAGATTGGAAAATATGTGTAAAACGAAGGAATATCGAAGAAGAGTGAGATCCCGACAAAGATATTTATTTCACTGCCTGTTTCTCTTCAAAACATGCTCTATTTCTCCTTACTGCCACTCTTCGTATCCATTGTTTCCTTGCTTTCCTTCAGAATCCCCTTGCTTCCAACCTCCTTGAAGATTTTGGCCGACTGATCGTTCTTCCTAATTTCCGCTGCCTTTTGCTTCAAAACTAGCGCCAGCTGTTCTTTCGTTTCGATCACAGGGGCGCCGGTGGTGCTTTCAGCTGAAACAAAAGCTACAAATCCTGAACCGTAAAAGTTTATCTTGAAACACTTTTTTCTGTTTGCTTTTAAGACAGTCTCTTGAAGCCATGGAGCGGCTAAATTGAGGCGACAGTCTTAAACATAGTGTATAGTCTCAGAATCGGCTCAGATTTGATTAATAAGCTTGCTAGGGCCAAGTTTTAGATCAATATCTATTTTTGGGTTACGGACGTGTACTCGAACTTTGTAAATTTGGTAAGTAGTGTTTTCTATTTGCTTCATTCTTACATTAAACCTAACTTTAAAATAGCTACACGCTCGTGAATTTCCCTTCTGGACCAAGGAAAAATCAAAAAGTGAAATTAGTATGTTAAAATTTGTCCTATAGTCTATTTCCGACAGAAAGACCCGAGACTTTTCAACCACCTTCAATTCCCCCATATTTAACCACTAACAACTTGAAACATTGGAGTGAATAAAAGTTTTTAAGGCGAAACAGCGTAGTAAAAGAGGAGTGCACAGAAAATTAGAAAAATCGCGGCGGGACCTAATGTGCCATCCTTTGAGATTTTGGCCAAAAATGTGTGCCGTTTTTCGGAAACACCCTATAACATGTAAGAAAAGTAGAATTTTTTGTGGCTCACATTTTGCGCATCTTACAAGTGAAAAGCTGGGACAAACTACAATTTCAAACGCAAATTTTCTTTTATCTTCGTCGGGTCCTGGGCGGAAGTAAACAAACATTTCGTTATTTTAAAGTCAGATTTGGTCACCAAATCTAACCACCAAACCAAATTTCGGTATACGTCTTATTGGACAAAAAACCGTTCCAACGACTTGGACTATAAATTTTTAGCATCCTACTGTGGGTTAAAAATCGATATTAACATTACATAAGGACCAAAACAATTAGTTCGGTCTTAGAATCGGCACGTATTATATGCCGATTCTGAGATTATGAACTTTTTTCCTACGACAGTGCCCTGCTCGCGTTTCCCAGTGGTGTTTTCTCAAAAACAAAGCTCACTTGTGGTCTCCCCCGACCCCCGTGGCATCTTCGTTCCATTTCCATTGGGTTCAGTAGTTTCCAGTTTCACATCGACGTAGAAAGAGATTTCATCAGAGGGACGGTGTTTCACAGGCGGGTGGTAGCTAAATCTCGTTTGAATTTGTTGAAAAGCAAAGTATACCATTTGACAGGAAAATTGTTCTTTTTGGCCATTTTCGTCTCCTGTTTCTCCAACTTTGTCTGTTTCTTTTTCTCCTTTTTCTGGTCTTTTCTCTCCTGTCGTTCCTGATTGCTCTCTATTTCACGAACAGAAATCACCAACGCCTTCTTGTTTCTCTGAGTTTAGTCTCTTTTTTCATCAAAAAGAAGGAAATACCGATTTTTTCACAGACATCCGCCAATTGATGAAAAGGCTAGCGACCACCGCAAGCGCGGAGATAGAAGTTAAAATCATAATTGCCTAAGGAGGTTAATTAGGAGCCTATTTAAGAAGCAAGAGAGTGAGAGAAATATGGAGAGAGGGGAAAAGAGAGGGAGATAATGAGAGAGAGAGAGAGACAAAGACAGAGAGAGATAGAGAGAGGACAAAAACATTTCAGTATAAAACTTACGCAGACAACTGTATGAATGCGGTCGACCTTCGAATACACCTGCTCCGCCGTTGCGAGTAATTCATCCGGATCAACAACCCTTCATTAATTTTGTTCATAATGTGAGTTAAAAGAACATACGTTTGGTTGCTACCCATAACAACCGTCGGTGAGGACGGAGAAAGTAAATGACAAACAATTTCCTCTCGAAATAGCTAGTGCGAATGCTAATTTTATTCACGTGGGTAACGATAATGGGAAATTCCATTGAAGATTACGTGTGTGTGTGTGTGTGTGTGTGTGTGTGTGTGTGTGTGTGTGTGCGTGTGTGTGTGTATGTGTGTGTGTGGGAGTGTGTGTGTGTGTGTATGTGTGTGTGTATGTGTGTGTGTGTGTGTGTATGTGTGTGTGTGTGTGTGGGAGTGTGTGTGTGTATGTGTGTGTGTGTGTATGTGTGTGTGTGTGTGTGTGTGTGTGTGTGTGTGTGTGTGTGTGTGTGTGTGTGGGTGTGGGTGTGTGTGTGTGTGTGTGTGTGGGGGGGGGGTGTGGGTGTGTGTGTGTGTCTCAAATTTCCTACCCGACCCGGAGCGTCATGGCAGAGAATATTCTCTGATCCTTGCTCCTTCCAACATTTTTATGGGTAGGTTTAGACCACTTTATTCTGGTAATATGAGCATTCCGCAATGCAGTACAGACCTTCCGTGACGTTAGATGCACCTAAAAAGCAATCTCTCTCTTTTTTTCTCTCTCTCCCTTGCTAAAACCAAAATACATTGTATAAAGCTATATTCTCTGGCAATCAATAATAACAAAAGAACAAGTATAACTGATGCCTAGAAGTGAGGTGTGAGCAGAGTTGAAAGACACGCACGGCACCAGGTCAGTCAGCACTGAGATTCCGAAGGCGCAGCGGCGGCGCCCGGCGAGTCGGAGCCGCTGCTGGCACTGCTTCCGCCTGAAAAAACAATTTCTACTCTTCAACAAATAGTTTGGGTTTTCGTTAAATAGCCCTCTTTCTAAGCCTACAACAATCTGACTCACTGACTCTGCTCGGCCAGTGGTCGACCACCAGCTGAAGCGACGAAGCGGCCAGCGCCACGTCCAGAGGCCGGATCCCGTCGCGTTGAGGCGGCTGAGTGCAGCAGAAGAGCAGAGGAGCAAAGATCTGCAAAGGGGTACTGTAGGGTTACTGTAGATGAGTACCGTTGAAAGCTTTGATGAAGAAAGGCCATTGTGAGGGGCGGACTGGAGCACACAGACCAGGTGGTCGAGGATCATCAGAAGACATGTCTAAAAGAAGAAAATAACTTAAGTTTTCGTGTTAAAGCAAGCAGATGAGTTCTTTTGTGAGCGTCATGGAACACTCTATACTCTTTGTCAATCCACTTCGGCCAAAAGAAACCACGCCCCTTTTGTAGCGCACCATAATTCGAACCATAATTCGCACCATAATTCGAATATCAACAGAATATTCTCACTCATTTCCAAAAATCTGCAAAGTAGGGTTGGCGGGAATTATAACTATTGACAAATTAGGCAATTCATTCACAACTGCAATTTCTTACTGAAAAAAAAAACTATTTTCCAATCCAAAAACAGCCTAAATTGTCCCTTTGGCATGTAAATTTTGGCCAATGAAATCCCTGTTTTACCACACGTTTGTAGAAATCATTGGCTACGAGAGATCAAACTACGCGTTTCCGATGCAAAAAAAATACGATTGAAGGTACCACCAGGTTCATTTTTCTAATAGTTTATTTTGGTTAATTATTTTTGTATATTCAAATCCAAGTTTCCTTCCTACATCAAGATTTAATTTTCAATTTTTGGACCAGAAAACTGTGCCAAATCGGCTCCATTGCTTGCGCTCAAACGCACAAGAGGTCGGGTGATGATTTTTTGCGGGATACAACAAAAGTGCGTTATGAAAACCGTGGAAAAAACTCCAAAAGTATTCTGATAAATCCAACTTTTGTAATACTTGGAATGCTGATCCTAAAATTCTGATTCAAATTAGGCCACGCCCACTTCGGTCTGAAGTAGGCTTGACGACTGCGGAGGAATAAAGGTCCTCCACAAGGCAAACCAATATATGGGTTCACGGAGTTTTCACTTACGTATTGCAATTCACGTTTTTATGCGATAAATCGAAGAACGTACCCTATTCTGCGTGGGCAGACAGTCGATGACTCTGAAGATGTACTGCCTCGTGGTGCCCGGGTCGTTGGGCAGAGCCACATCCGCCGTCTCCCTCAACATGGCGTGGATCTGCGGAGGAATGAGGGGTTCGGGAAGTTCCCGAAGGAAGTCCTTCACAAGACAAGCGAGGACGTTCGTATCCGGCATCGCTTCTGGAGACAATTCCGCACCAAGAGGGTTCACTTCAAGCTCATCCCGCAAAAGTTGTTTCTTCTCCACAGCGCCACATACTACAAAGTATAATAAATTCTTCTTCAAAAGGCTGACTCACAAACATAGATTCCGTTGTAGTCGACACCTCGTCGTTCAATCTCCTGGATGAGCCTCGTCAAAGCAATCGGAGTCTCTCTTCGTTCACGGGCTAATAATCGCCACAGAGGGACTCCAAATACCCTGAAACCCCAAATGAAAAAAAAGAAGGAAAGTTGTGATTACCCGTCACGTTGGGAGCCGTGCCGCCGGAAGACAGAGTACATGTCATGGAAGCCAACGCGGACATGGACTTGGCCTCTCGGCTCAAGGTTTAGGGAGAACATGTGGTCGCCGTTGAGCTGGTCGATTATGAATTTGTCCAGGAGACGGAGAGCGCCGCGGAAGTGGAGTTTATGTCTGAAAGAGAGATTCTAAAAATGAGAGATAGTAAGTGGGACCGAGAGAGAGGGTGTTTTAGTGAGAGAGTGAGTGAGTGAGAGTGAGTGAGAATGAGAGTGAGTGGGTGAGTGATAGAGTGAATGATGAGACAGTGATTCAAAGAGTGAGAGAGAGTGAGTAAGAGCGTGAGAGAGAGTGAGTGAGTGAGAGAGTGATTGGGAGACTGATAGAGAGAGAGACAGAGTGAATGACAAAGTGAGTGAGAGAGTGATTCAGAGAGTGAGAGAGTGATTCAGAGAGTGAGAGAGTGGGTAAAAGAGTAAAAGAGTGAATGAGAAAGTGAGTGACAGAATGAGTGAGAGAGTGAGGGAGTGAGTAAGTGAGTGAGTGACCAACCTATACTCCGGATGCCAAGAGTAGATGTAAAACTGCAATAGCCTAGCGTTGAACACGTCGATGTGGAATGTCTCCCTCCACCGGTACCTCCCCTCCCTGTGTGCGTCTCTCGTCACTCCAGTCCTCGCCCTGTGTTGTTCATCCACTTCCAGAACACAGTACATCTCTTCTGTCCTCTCTCGGTCTCTCTCCGGCAATCTCAGTCCTTTGCCTTCCAAAATCTGCACAAACAGGATTCCAGTGAGGCTGTGCACTGTGAGGCGATCCACGTCAATCCCAGGACCCGCTGCCCGTAAAGGAGCTCTTCGGTTCATCAGAGGAGACACGTGCAATCGGTCGAGGATTGCTGTTCCAGGAGGCGCATGACGAGGAGGCACAGGGGATCCGACCAGGGACTAAAATGGAAATGTATTCAAATGAGGGAAAATGACTTACCTGCGCCATTAGAGTTCGTCCGGGGAGAGAGGAGGACCTCGGCCCGCGGGTGTCTCCGTAAGCGTGAGACCATCTGGTGGGGCGAGGAGCGTTCTGAGAGGAGGGACCTGCCCAGTAACGGTACTCGGCTGCTGAGAAGATGTCGTTCACAGTTCGACCACTCGGAGGACCTCCTGATAAACGCACTCCTGAAACAAATTGACTCCTGCAGTAATTCAGTTGGTTAACCTTCAAAAAGTTCCCCCCTCTCTCTCTCTCTCTCTCTCTCTCTCTCTCCATTTTCTCCTTTTCTCTCTTACACACCTCCACACACGCTCTCTCGAAACAATTTCCCCGAAATTCCTGTGGTGGTCCCCGAGAAAACGCAATTGGAGGGCAATTACGGGCCTCGGGCCATAAACAGCGCTCTCCTAATGAATTGGGAGCGGCACCCACCCGCGCGGCTCCCGAACGCCGGGCTTCCGTGTTCCGGTGCCGATGCGACGCCGTCGTCGTCGTAGACATCCGACAGAAGGGCGTCCGTTCTCCATTTCACATTCCTTGGTCCTGGAGGGAAAAAGTGTATCCTGATTTACATTATCTTACCGGAAACGGCTCGTCGTCGAGGGAGGGAATTGCTTTTGTGGTCGCGAAGAGGACGGGGGAGGACGGGAGAACAGAGGGAACGGGAGAGGACTGGATCGGCAGGAGCTGCGGTCGACGAACGCGGGAGAGTGAAGGTCGATGGCTAGAAACACATCTTATATGAGAGATAGAGAGATAGAGAGGAGAGAAACGAGAGGGAGAGAAACAGGCAGAGTCAAAAACGGAGACATAGACACAAAAAGAGACAGAGAAAGAACTGACCGGAGCTGAACTGAAGCTCTCCGTCCGTCTCACAGAAGTCGTCTGTCCGGGAAAAATCTTGGGTGGAGGCACTCTAGCCGTCCTGGCAATGGTGTCAACTCCAACGGCCGACTGACTGGATGACTGCTGTGGTTCGTCGGAGAATCCATTGACCCTCTGAGGGAAAACACGCGCCGACGGTCTCATTGTAGTACGCGAGAGTTCCTGAAGCGAAAGAATATCGACGGAAAGGGAAAAGGGTGCCCCTCGGAAGATACGGACCCTCACCTGCGCCTAATGGCCGCCCGGGGCAACTGCCACGCTCCGTTAGACAGCAATCGGCCGAGACGGCCACACACAGAAACAAAGCAAAGAAACAGCGATAGGAGGAGAGACAACGCAAAGCAAAGAGAATTTAGGGATGGGTTTCAGGTAGCTATGTAAATTTCTGCTTTTAACACCTGACTGTTCTTTCCTCCATCTCCAAATCAATCAACTGTTGAAAAGTCATTTTAAAGTTTTTTCCTCAAACCAATTCACTATTTGAACTATTGCGTATAGCCGTCGCCAAACGAAAATAGGCGAGAAAAAGCCGCTTTTCCTCTGCGTCTTTGCTTTTTGCATGCTCTTTTCGCCTGCACATCGCACGAACGCTGCATTAAAACTGTTTTTTTAAAAGCAGGATTTCAATCTAGCGTCAGCTTCAACTGGTGAGTTCTTTAACGATGTGGGTTAACGTTGTCATTTCATTTGTGGTTTATTCGAGGGCGTCGCAAAGTTTCAAAGTGTTTTTTTTATTAAATTGACAATTCAACTGAAATTTTTTTTTAAATTATGAAGTTTGGTTAACTCGGAACCGAGTAATTCAAATTTAAAGAGTGTCCCCAAGAATTTGGTATGGATCCTCATCTTAAAAAACTACCCTTTTTCACCGTTTGAAGTGCTTTCGCAATATTTTGCACAATATAAATGCTTGAACAATTACTACCATAAACTTCAGAATCCAATTTTCTATCGGTTTCTTGTTTAACAGCGAAAACAATTCCATTTGAAGCATGGAGGAAGACATAGGACCGCGAAAATGGCAAGGAGGCCTGCCCATATTTTTGCATAAAACTCTCCTCATGTTACCACAATCTCTCATTTACGTTATGGTTTGTTTCCGAAAACCGGAACACGATTTGGTCAATTTTTAAAGGACTGCGGTCATTGCATCCCACCACGAACGGCGCTCTTTTGCGATCCTCTTCCCTTTAAAGGGCTCGTCAGGGGCCTTTTCCAAATTGCATACCAATGAAGACTTGGCAAGCATTTTGAGCATAACCGTTGGCTGGAGCGGTGTTCGAGAAAATGATTTCAATCGAAATGATTTGATTTCATGACAAAAGGCATGGCAAAAATTTGGGGCCGACCCTCAGATATTTTTTTGCGCTGGAACCGAGAAAATTCAAAAGTCGACCTTTGCAATGGTTGGTTTCCTTTGAAAAGGGGGTTACTCGTAATTTTCGACTCAGCCTGCGTGGGATAAAACAAAACATGGGTTAGACAAGCTCTCACAGATAGCAAACGCTTCATCATTAATAAAGCACGTTGAAAGATATTTGTAAAAGTTCCTAACCTGCTGTTGCCGCGCTTTCTTCCCCAGCCAAGTGTTCGCAGTTGTCGTCGGCTGGGCCAGGATTGAGTCTCCATCTTCTTTCCGTTCCTCCACACGGTGGAAAACAACTACAGGGCGATCTAATGGCCGGGAGGACGAAGGAACTTCCCTTCGGTGTTTTACGTATCTACCAAAGAAAATTTAAAAGACATTGTTTGACACCTACCGTATCCTAAGGAGAAGTCGTCGGGGAATGGAGAGAATAAGGACTACGTCATCGATGGCCATTGATGACACTTCCACGTTGTTGACTGAGAGGATCTCATCTCCCGGCCGGATAACGTCTCCGTACCTAGAGAAATAAATAAGGAATAGAGAGAGAGAGAGAGAGAGAGAGAGAGAGAAGGAAGACTGAGACTTACCTTTCGAGTTCCGAGTGTTCCCCAAATCGACTGGCAAATACTCCAAAAGGTCTGTCGATGCCATTTCCTTCCCTTAGGTAGAGGCCAAGCGACTGTCCAGGTTTCTTTATGATTTCCACCAATTGGACCACGTGTGTTTCACCCGTACCAGACGCAAAGTCGTTCCTAGAAAGTGAACTCTTGTCCAAGCCTGTCTGGATTACCAACAAAAAGTAAAATAAAATCTGGACCACCCAGTGGTCACTCACTTGTCTAGGATACGCGCGCTAAGTCCCTGGAGACCAGCCGCCGTTAACGTCGAAGAGCCCTCCTCGACCGCCCTGAAAGGTCGTTTTTGGGGATGGAAAGCAGTTATGAACCGATTTGGATGGTTAATTAGGCAATTGGATTTAAAGGTAAATTCAAGGTCCGCCCCTCACTCACACACACACACACACACACACGCACACACACACGTACACACACACACACGCACACACGCACACACGCACACACGCACACACGCACACACGCACACACGCACACACGCACACACGCACACACACTCATTCTCTTTTCGTTTCTCGTCCTCTCACAAACCCTCCCAAAGTCCCCCCCCCCCTTTTCCTGCACCAATTCCCGTGTCCGAATCGAGTCTCGTCGGACGCCTGGCGTCTTCGACCAAAAAGTGGCCGCCCCTCCCGAAATCGGCGAAAGAGGCGTTCTCAGCGACTGAGTAATGGCTTTTCAGACTCTGCGCATATCTAATTTCGCGGTGGCTCTTCCGGAGGGCCTCTTAGTGACAGATGACTCTTGGTGACAGCTCCCAGCACCTACCTGAGTTTGCGGAAAACGTCGTCGGGAAGCCGCCCACCGCCTGAAAATACATAAAATTAGCAAAAATTATTGATTGGCCGGTTGGGATAACTTGGCTCGGGAAAACTTTGATTTGTGAAACATAAAAGATTTTGAAAATTGTTTGTGTAAGTTGTACTATGCCAAACTATTGAATACTAGTGATAGTCTAAGATTTTTGTGCGGATTTTTCACAATGTGCTAATATTTCCGTGTTGTGCTCGGAGTTTTGCGGGACGAAATGTTACGTTTAGGAAATTGAGGTTACCTGATGGTTCGTGAACGCGGAAAGCACTTTTAATGAAAACTTTTTGCCAGCTACAATGTTGTGTCGAAAATGTAATACGAAAAATCAAATAAGATGTAATTTTACTAACAGCGAAAAATATCGTAGCTATTCAGTTCGTCAGATTTGACCGCTATCGTTGCCTGAGTCATCTATGCTCCGGCGGCACTATACACAAGAATTAAAAATTATTACGCTCCAGAGTTCAAAAAAGCCATAATTCAAATATTTAACGACATAAGTGATATTAATTTCATAAAACTACAAAACTTTCCAATGTTTGGCGTTTAAAATGTGTATTTGTCATTGTGAAAGTGAGATTGGCAATTTCCTTCATCTAACAGCTTTGTTTGTTTACTACGCAATCGTCTCTTTGCCTCAATTGAGGCATTTTGCTGAGGGGATTGCGGGCGTTTCTTTTGGTTCCGTGACGCTAATCGATCGATAATGTAAGAATACGGTAGTAGTTGTTTGGAATACAGTAAGAAAGAATGACACTGACCTGGCGGCGGCTGGCTGCTCATGCGGGGAACAGCGTGCAACACCCGTCTGTATGTACTTGCCTTCAGCCAGCTGGCTGCAACGTATCGACCACCCTGTACTTGGCTTGCTGCCAGCCGCTGCGCATCGACCGCTCCAGGAGACACCCCACGAAAGCCAATCGATGGCCTCGTCAATTAATCAATCATAATACGGGCGGCCCCCTGGCGGCACCCCCGGAAATGGGAGACAGACAGCCGGCTGGCACACCGTATGACCAGATGGCTGTCTTTATGACGACCGACGGAGGGGAAGCTAATTGCGGAAATAGAGAAAAAGTCACATTATGCGATCTGTCTTTCTCTCTGTTTCTCTCTCTCTCTCTCTCTCTCTCTCTCTCTCTCTCTTTCTCTTTCTCTCTCCCTCTTTCTCTCTGTTTCTCTTTCTGTCCCTGTCTCCTTCTCTGCCTCAGTGTCTCCGGTTTTTGTCTCCACTGTATCCTTCTGTTAGTCTCCATCTCTGTCTCTGCATACAGGTGTTCTCTCTCTCTCTCTCTCTCTCTCTCTCTCTCTCTCTCTCTCTCTCTCTCTCTCTCTCTCTCTCTCTCTCTCTCTCTCTTCTCTCTCTCTCTCTGCAATGTTTGCCTATCTAAATCAACTAGGTAAACATTCTTCATTAATTGGCCAATATTTGCTGAAATTCAACCCGAATATATGTAAATCACAGTCTGTCGTCAAATGTCCATCATCCCCACCAAAAGAACAATGCCCCCAATTGCCATGGCAGCAGAAGTTTGAGGTTCAGCTGGAGAAGGGCTCTCTTCTGTAGATTCTTCTGTAACAGGTGTTGTTGTAGGCGGGTTGGTGGGGTAGATTCTCGTAACTGAGACTGAAACGGGCCGACGGGCAGGCTTCGGCCGCAGCGTGGAAGGAAGCACGGCCTTGTTAGCTGAATTCAACCGTGTCTGTGTTTGTGACGCTGTGTTACTTTGTTCTGCAAGAACTATCGTTTTCTCAGTGTTTTCCGTGAAATTGAAGCCTCTGGCACAATGAGAACCCGTCGAGGCGAAGAACAAACGACCACCATCGTAGCGAAGGGCCTAAAATTGCAAACATCTTTTGGATGGGGATAAACCTACAAAACAAGTATGCGTGTCCCTGGCCCTTGTAGCGTATACAAACAGCTGCTCATCGTCTCTCCAGGATGCAACACAGCTGTAGCTTCGGCTGTCGTAGACGACTCCACTTTGACAGTCAAAGGCAGCCACCCTCATGGAATCACTCCTGGAGCAGTCTACACTGACATTGTAGCAGTCGCGTTCCTTCAGTTCCGCAGGGGTAGAGAACATTCCACATAGACCACAGGGGGCGGTCGAAGGTTTCTTCACAAGGGCTGTGGTCCAGGGAGCAGTCGAAAGTTCTCCTTTGTCACTGCAAGCGTCTTCTGAAGCTGAATCCAATGCAGTTGTCGTTTTGAACTCGATAAGACTGTCGCTTCGCGCACGGAACCACAGGCAGTGGAAGCCAACGTCGTCGCCGCTGAAAAGGAAAATCTGTTGAAAAACTGGTGTATGAACAAAGGCTTGTAATAATGATGATTAGTTTATCAGATTTGACTGAGATTGATTGGGATAGCTGCTCTCTAATTACTCATAATAATCGCTTAATCCTCCAGGGAGCGAGCAGCCGCGATTAGTCTAAGATGGGTAATGCTGAGAGTTTGGCGAAAGCGGACACGGGAAATCCTAATATTCACAAATTTCAACAGATTTCCTTTATTTTAACACAAAAGAGAGATAGTGTGTGAGGGGCATGATACAACATTTCTCTCTCTCTCTCTCTCTCTCTCTCTCTCTATTTCTCATCTGTCTCTGTCTATCTTGTTCTCTTTATGTGTATAAGTGGGGTAAGAGAAGAACAGAAAATAAAGAAAGGCAAAGATTTCACGCCGAATTCTCGTACCATTTTGTTTTTGAGTGCACCAAAATCCTCTCTCCTTCGACGTGAACGCATCGAGCCATTACAGGAGCAGCCCCTGGTCCAGAATACCGCAAGACTGAAGCTGAAACGGAGAGAATGTCATACTCTCCCCGGAGCCATTCAGGGAAAGAACAAGCGGACACAGCAGAAGGAGAAGACTCTTAATAGACGTTTTCAGAAAATTTGTTTAAAAAACCTGGTCGAAAAGTGTAAAACTCAAAAGCAGATTGAGGAGAGAGTCTGCCACAAGAGGAATCGTTGGCCAAGTGAAGAACGAGATCATCCGCTAAAGGAGACACCAGGCCACAGCGGTATTCGCCGTTTTCTTCATTCAGAAAGATTGTGAGGTGTCTTCCGTCGCGGTCCTGCCAGCTGCCGATGCAACGAAGACTCATTTCTGTTATTATAATTTTTATTTAAAGGTGCTTCTAAACTAACCGAAATCGGGAAAAGAGCAGTTTCTGAAGTGAATTCGGGTTAAATTCACGTCATCACAGCTGTCAGCCTGAAGAAGTAATCTTTCCGATGAAAAATGAACCTACCGTGCTACCGCCATCGACGGCGCAGTTTAAATCGCCGCCGCGGAGATCATAACCGATGGAGAATCGACCATCGAGGCCACAACTCGCTTCATTCACATTTTCAGAGCCTACAGAAACTGTTGGTAAAATGGTATATGAACTAACGGAAGAGTAAAAACCCGTCAGTTGCACTGACAAGAGTCGCATCGAAGCAGGTAAGTCTGGCTTCCTCTGCAGTCTCGTGGCAAATATCCTCTGAAAAGAATTTCAACCTTTCTTTCAAATCAGCTGAACAATGGTTTAATCTTAGCTGCTCGACGTAGATCTGAACCCTCCGCTTTCTCAAAAACTCACAAGAGAAAGTGGAGCGCGCGTCTTCCAAGGCAAACATAATTAGAAGATCTTTTTAACAACGGTTTTCTTTTTAAGAACTTCTCTGTCATCTCCTTTTCTCGTTCACCCTATCTTCAAAAATTCAAGAAGGACGTCACATTTAAGCTATAACAGTTGTGGTTAGATTCAACGCTCGGTTCGCCCAGCACAGACGAAGAACAAGAGTAGGACCTTATCTATACGGGATCCACAGGCGCATTGAAAACTTCAACGGAAGCGGAGCCTTTGGGGACTCTCGATGAAGAAAAATCGCTTCGTCACATCCAACAGTTGGATAAGAAAACGATAATAAAGAGAGGATCAGCGACAATGGAGAGGAATGAGGCAAGATATGACCCTCTTGGCGGAGGAAAGCAGAAATGCAAAGAATATGTAGAGGAGAAATGAAGAAACCATCAAGGAGGAGATATACCAAGGAGATTGCTGGATTGGGCTTGATCTTGCCCATTCCCTATCACGGCTTGATCTTGCCCACTACGGGAATGGGGCAACAACGGATGGATCGTTCGAGGACGGACTTCCACAAAGGAGGGTGGTGTTTTTTCTTTCTTTTTTTTATGAGTTTCCCCATGAATTTTTTACTGACAGCAGTAAAGGTGATAGATTTTTTTAAAGTTTCATCCTTTTAAAGTATTCTTTACCTTGTTGATGTGCGATTTGCAAAATATTTGGAGTTCTAGTTATCGGTGTGACACATCGGAAGCAAGGAGGACGGCCCATTCTCCTAAAACCAAAGAAGTTTCATATTTCACTCTGTCTTACTTCAAAGCGAATATGAAAGAATCGGCACTTTTGGAGAAACATTCTCCGTATTCGCTAATGGATGTTGCCGTGACGGTTACATCGTCAAACACAACAGGGTCTTTGATCGAGTTATCAAATACTATTCTACCCAAGGAGGTGCTTTGTTTCTTGTAGGTTCCGTGAAGATTAGAGTCTAAATGACAAGCTAAGGCCGTTTCTGAAAATAACAAAATGTTCAGGATGGAAGATTTCCTACGGAGCAGCAGGAACGGGAGCATTCGAGCAGAGAAGGAGAGTTGACTGAGGCCGCACGCGTCCATTCAGATGGGAGGGCGCGGAAGTACTCGAACGCCCTCGACTCACGAAGGACACACGGTAACGGAACGAGTGAGACAAGGAGCAACGGAACCATCTGACTCATGAACTACCTTTGCGAGCCTCGCTTCTTGTTTGGAGACTGGATGAAATACAGCGTGTCCTCTTTTAGTAACACACGACGAATGCGGTGCAAAGCATTCCTGGCTCTTCTGCTACTGCCTGCACTAAAATCTCTCAACCACGTAAACCCCTCAAGAACTCGAGTTACCCAACAAAGCAAAAGGACCACCCGCTTCTACGGGGTGGCACCAAGTGAGACTAAATTGAAGAAACAACAGCAAGATGGTATTGGCATTTCCTAGGACTAAACGGATACTAATATCATGTTTATACACATTATAAGCAACCTAATTTTAAAAAATAATAAAACAACTAGATTTCTTTTAACTTTGAGGGCGAAAATGTCAGGGTTCCGCCGCGCAGCTGAGGCTTACGCGTGATGACAAATGAATTAAATCCAACGACACACGGCGGGATATGGAAATTTTTCGATACTTGTAAACGTTCCGATCAATAATTCATAATTGTTTCCCAGAACGTTCTTCGGATTTTAATCACGGAACACACAATTTATTACAAGCATTAAATGACAACTAAATGATTATTTATATCCCGTAAGAAATGAGAAAAATTATCACAGGATTCCTATTTACACAGGTTGATACACATAACGAAGCATCTCTCGATATACAAAAGATCCGAAGTAAATGAGCAGAAGAATCGAGACATGTGCTATCTGAAACAAGTTGTTATAAGGCTCCATTCCATAATACATCTTTACCTCGAAAAGTACTTTTGGGGCGAAGACACTCCAAACGAAAAGATGACTGGAAAAGGCGCTAAAATGGGAAGTTTTGAAAAAAATAAATCAAGAATTTGTACCAAAGTGCTAGAATGGATGCGGTGGAGATGATAACTCGTAGGGACACCAATGACCGGATGAGAGGAGCGAATTCTGGATCCAACGGGGATCTGAACATCAAAATACCCAAATAATGGTAGTTTATCTGACTTGTAAGCGAAGAGGAGCATAATTTGGGCAGCGTACATGTTGAGGCCGATCTGAGCTCCGACGATCAGCGGCTGGTAGAAGGAGAGACCGGTGTAGCCAACGGAGATGTCGATGCCAGAGATCTGGTTGGAATTACCCTGAAAATGGGAGTGAAACTGCACATGGGGAACAGACCATGATGAAGAATGCGGAGCCGAGGAGAGTTAGAACAGGGAGATCTGGTGATTTGAGGCGACGGCAACGGAGACCTATCTCGGAGGACTGAAAGAGAGCCATCTCTCTCTATGTCTCTCTGTCTCAATCAATTCCTCCGCCTATATCCCCGCTTTTCTCGATCTTTAGCTCTCTATCTTTGTTTCCTACTCATTCTCTCCTGAATTCTAAACCCTCTCTCTCTCTCTCTCTCTCGCTGTCTCTCTCTGTCTCTTTAAATCTTTGTCACTGTCTGTTTGTCGCACTCACTCTCTCCGCCTCTATCTTCATTTCATTCTCTTTAGCTTTCTATTTTTGTATTACTTGTTCCCTGCTACCCCCCCTCTCTCTCTCTCCCTCTCTCTCTCTCTCTCGCTGTCTCTCTCTGTCTCTCTAAATCTTTGTCACTGTCTGTTTGTCTCACTCACTCTCTCCGCCTCTATCTTCATTTCATTCTCTTTAGCTTTCTATTTTTGTATTACTCGTTCCCTGCTACCTCTCTCTCTCTCTCTCTCTCTCTTACCATAGCAATAATTAGAAGGTTCTGTGGTTGAACCAAACTACAGAAGTAGAATACAATCGCCGAAGGACAGACCACAGAGGCTGGCAAGGACGCAACCATAATAAGCGACGAGAGAAAATCGGTCGCCCTGCAAAGAAACATACAATTAGCAACTTTAAAGCTTACTTGTCGACGGAGAACGCAATGGCGACAGCTTTGAAGACGAGGAGAAGCGGGAGAAAGGTAGAGTACGGTAGAGATCGTTGCGGCGAACTGGGAGTGGGATGTTTCACTCGTCTCGAAAAATAGAAAGAAACCGCCAGGAGAAGGAGTGAGGAGGGCCTAAAAAGCACAGCCTTTTTATCTCTCTATAGCCTTTTCTCTTCTATCTCCCGAACTCACTGTTTTGGCGAAAGCACTTCCTGAATCCTCCTGCCGAGGTCTTCAATCGAAGCCCATCCATCTTCAATGAATGGTGGTGGGAGCAGCTCTAAAATACATTTATTTTTAAAACAAGACGTCTCCAACCTGCATCCATTACCCAACGACGACGATTTCCGGAAGAAACTGAGGTGGCGATTCGATGAAGAACCAATATTACTAAAGATTCGCACTAAACCATAACATAAACGTTTGCCTTGAGAAAACGTACCAATAATGAAGAATTCCATCTTCTAGAAACGATTTCTAAAAGGAAGACGCTTCCTAGAGCAGTTGACGCTATGTAGTACCAAATATCGTGTTCTTCTTCGACGAAACTGCTGGCAAAACAGGCGACGACTGGGAGGATCAGGAGGGAAGAGGAGGGCGTTCGGAGTAAAGAAGAAAACGGGCGTAGAGAAAAGATGAGGATGCACAAACAGCCCTGGAAGAAAGGATTAGAAGAGAAGATGAGGGAGAGAAAGAGGGAGAGAGAGAGAGAGAGAGAGAGAGAGAGAGGGAGAGAGAGAGAGAGACTCACAACGACCAGAGCGGCTACTCCTGCCAGCGCCTCCACATTCCATACAGTATTGCTATTCGCCAACATTTCCCCTTGAAGTGATCGCACTAGATCATGAAGTTCTCCGATGACCGCCGATCCTTAAAACAGCCCGTGTTACTTTATAAAAGCGACAGTTAGGATAATTTTGCACACCAAAGCACGAATTGTCCCAATAACTGAATGGCTTTGGTGGCATGGCTGAACAGAGATCGTTTCGGGGGTTCGATACGTAACCCCCCCCCCAAAGGGTGCCTCGGCGGCAAAGTGAGCCCCTTCATTTTTTTGCTACCACTTGCAAGCAAACGCCGAATTACGTAAGTACACCAACCACCTTGTGTCACCCTATGGCTGGAGAGAATGATTTCGTAAGGAATGACTACATTTCCTAGTCAAAAATCTCTGGTGGTCCCATTTACAAACCAACCCATGTTTCTCAAGTATCTACAGTCCAATTTCTCTCCACTGAAGTATTTCTCCACTAGAAATGTGACTCTCTCATTCGTTTCCGCCCGATGTCTCCAGAGATCCAAGTGTCTGGCAAAGTCCGAATCTACATCCACGTCGTCTACTTTCCACAGCCTGTGGATTACGATAAAATTGTGTGAATTGAACACAAACTTTTGAAGAAGCGGTAGTATCGATGCTCCAATCGAAGTTTTCGGTAAGGGGATCCGCAAGAAGTGGGATACGGCATTGGCCACGTCGATTTGTCGAATCTCCGAAGGCTCTGAAACCTTTAATGTTGCTTCCGTCATCGAAACAAAAATTACCAAACGGATCACTTGGAACTTGTTTGACCGTGGCTCTTGAATCTATCAAAACCAGAGGGACCCTCGTCTCTGAAAAGTCACTTCCTCCGTGGGAACCAGCTTTCGTCATTCCGTGGTCTCCCACCACAAACAAAACAACAGGAGATTTGGCCTAAATGAGGGTAAAAATAGGAAATGGGAGGAGTTGCACCTCAGTTGAGATTCTCTCGGCGATTCGGTCCATTTCGGTCAGTTTAATGGGGATTTGAGAAGAGTCGCCTCCCAGGGAATGACCAATGTGGTCGAGGCCGAGGTAGTGCAGGATGAGCACGTCCCAGTCCGACTTCGGCAACTGGTGCTTCAGATGAGCCGTGACGTTGTTATCCACCTGAATCGTACTGTAAAGAGATAGAGAGATAGAGATAGATAGAGAGAGAGAGAGAGATAGAGATAGAGAGAGAGAGAGAAAGAGAGAACCTCTGTATAATCCTTGACGAAGAATGACGTCACTCCTTCAGCCTGATCAAAAACACCAGGAAACAGTCCCAGCCACGTGTCATCGCCATAAAACCGCATCCTAAAAACCTCCAATTAACCACAATTTCTTTGGAAACCTACGTTTTCTTGTGCAGTTGACCCTGTCTAACCCAGCTGTCTCCAACCCACTCGTTTGCGAAAAAGTTGGAGATCAAAGAGATAAACGAAGGATTGACGCCTCCGACCAGTGCCTGTAATTACAGTGTTCCGGCGGCTGTCACGAACAGCCAAACCTTAATCCTGGGCATGGTGACAGTCGGCGTGTCGACAATGGTCTTGAAGAGAGCGGCCTTGCCTTGTTCAATTTGACTGCGAAGGAACGACATCGGAGAGTCAGGAGAGGCAAGGAAATCGAAGCGCCAGGCGTCTATTACCATGAAAACGACCTTCGGAGGAGGGCTGGAACGGTTGTGGAGACACTCTGAAGTCGGAATTAAGGTCACTCTTGGCTTCTCTCTCTTCCAATTCTCTTCCTCACTCAGTTCCTACCTAACACTTCCTGCGTCACAATCGACGCCTCCTCCCTTTCAGCTGTCATCTGTGCATCGTAGAGAAAAGAATGAAGAAAGGAAGTGCTTCCAACAACGAAGAAGAGAATTCCGATGTGGAAGAGCTGAAATGTGAAAGTTTATTTGTGCCTCGAATCATTCTCACCTTAAGAGGTTCGTGTGCGGCCCGCTCATTCCGTGTGGCATGGTTCATTTAGAACTGACCTAAAATGATGTTCAATTGATTTGTTCTATAGAATGGGAAGCTACAGTAACCCTTGTACTATATATCCTTAGGTGGTGATTCAGTTATAGCCCCAATTCATTCAGTTCAGCCCCCCAAACCTAACTGGACTGAGATTGGTTAGAGGTCCAACCCCCAAGTACCGCAAAGATGAATGTACAAGGAGCGTTGGGGGACACATACGTAAGTCCCCCACATAGTGCGTCGGAGGCAACGTAAGCCCCCCTAGACCATTGTTGCTATTTTGAACCAAACGCAGAGTTACGTAGGTACCGCAAACACCTCACGTCCAGTTATGCAAATGGTGCCCAATAATTACAGTAACCCTACACCCATGTGACGACGAGGGTTTAACCTAGACACCCATTAACTTATGCCCCACTCCAGTGTAGACCCCATATAAATCAATCAAGTCTCCCATTGCCGAGTACCGAATCTTATATGTTTACAATAACCTTCTATAGTAATCCTTCTTAATTACTGTATCCCCTTGTTCCCGTGTCCTCTCTCCTTGTTTTGAGTGTGCGATGACCCTTTTCGGCCTCTTTCCTTCTTCCGCGGTGGCGCAGGTGTTTCGTCCTAGAGAACTGGCTGCATCGAGACCCGTCTCCCGACTTTCGCCTAACCGCCGGCCGTTCGCATCCCGAGTAAGCCATCCGCCGTGTTCCTAATCAATCCCTTCAGTGCGTCTCCTCCTCCTCCTCCCCTCAATAGTCTTAGGAGCACCTCTGCCCAGTCTTAATCTCTTAGAGGGTAAAGATGGGTACCTTGTTAAGGAGTACATCAACGCTATTACCGCATACGGACCCGGTCTAGGCGTTTTCAGTAAGGACTTATCCACCCTAAAAACTAAGAAAACTCTCAGCGCCCTATCAATACGTGGATATTTCCTACAACAATATCCCATTCGTCGGAAAGATCCCCGTTTTTGGAAAAGAGGGAACATCCTCGAGACTGGGTATTTCTCCATTCTACCCGCCTCAGGGCAATCCGAGCAACCCATTCCCACCACTCTACAGGTATGTCTGGCCAAACATCGCACAATATATAGCTGTCGTCAAAGGAGCATAGGCTATCAAAAGCCGCTTTTCTCTGCGTCTTCGCTTCTCGCACACTAACTCATCCTGAGTATCGCACGGCTGCTGCATTAAAGGCAGTGTGTCATGAAAAATGAACGCATGTACGGGTGGACCTGTACACAGCGTACCGTGAAGCGAGAGAGCCGTTTTAACCATTAGAATTGGAGAGTGCGGCATGCTAATTTCAGTTCAAAAATTTGGCGGGAAAACTTTGGGGAGCCCATAATTGAAATCGTCTTCTAAAGGTCTAATTTTGAAATCGTCTTCTCAAGGTCTAATTTTGCAAAATATGAGTTTTGAAGTCTGAGTAAGTCGAATTTTGATGACATGCGACATCTATAGCATACCTCCCAGAGAGTTACGGTATTACCAATACAACTTTAGGGCCCGCCCCTTGCCTCTGCATGTTCCTGAGCCTCAGGACGTCGTGGCCGTTCCTTTGGACGAAGAAGCCCTCCACGGAGAGCCTTTGTTCCCGCCCGGCAAGTTTTAAATAGGAAACAGACTCAAAACTCTATTTCCAGAGCTCACTCTGCCTTTTGAAAAACCGGCACTACCAGCACAAGAGGAGGAGACAAAGGAACAGCCGATGAACCCGTTTGCATCGGTGGCCTCAGAAAAGGTTGGAGAGGCATTGGTTGGTCATTAACACCACGGGTTGCCACTGGAAACCGTGGGTGGTTGGAAATAGAGCGGCTGCTAAACATCGGACAGCTAAACAGCAATTGAGATGCGGAATTTTGGAGAATTCGGCAGATTGCATTTTAAGGGCCTAATATCGGTCTTTCAGAGGTTTCGTAGTGAAGTTCCAAACTGATACATAGATAGCACAAACTGCCTGGTTTCAGCCAAGGTAGCTACGGGCCGGCCCTCTCTCCAAAAAAAAATCTTGGGCCGGCCCGAGCTGAAAATTACTTAAAGTTAACAAAAAAGTCGCCAACTATGTGCAGAAATTGCGCCTCTATCGTACCTAATGTATAAAACAACTAAGGTAAAAAAAGCTTGTCAGCGCGGGATCGAACTGGGAAAACTTATTGCCAGTCCGACCTCTTAGTCACTCGGCAATGAAAAACACAAAATTTATAAAGGGCAGTTCGAATCCTCCTTAACACAATATGTTTTGCACACTTAGAACTATTGTAACAACGGAAACTTTAAAAAAACCTTGAAAAAGGTTATATTCAAAAATTCTTGGGCCGGTTCTTCCTTAAATTTTCTCGGTCCGCTGATCAGCTACCCTTGGTTTCAACAGAACTGCAACTGACGCGCAGTTTTCAGCTAAAAGAGCAATTGAGCTACGCTTTTCAACGGATATTTTCAGTTACCCGCCTCCCTCTCTTGGCCAGACAAGCCCCCCTCTGAGTTCGTGATCGAGGACAAAGTAAAGGAGCAGAACAAGGCCGCCGAGGAAATAAAAAAGGTCTCACCCGGTCGCGATGGCGAAAAATCCCCGATTCTGCCCGCCCGGACTAAACGAATTTTCTAGATGTTTTACCCCTCTAATTATGTAATTATTCTGATTCAACAGCAATTACACCATAAATTATTTGCAATTATTATTTATTGAGGACAACGTGTATTTACAACAAGCCTCGGGGCATTTTATTGGTTCTTCTTGTACCAGAACCTCGCTCGGTAGTCGTCGCTTCCGCTGATGAAGGCCGGCATCGTCGGCGAGTGGACGAAGGTTCGCACGGGAGCAGTGTGGCCTGAAAATAGATATATTATATTACAATTAAGGTTAATTGGCACGATTAACTTTAGGTCGAAAAATTGCCTCTTTTCACTTAGTTAAAAAGACGATTTCCGAAATACTCAACATTTACTCGGCGGGGTCAACATTTTTAAATGCGTTTTTGAAAACTTTAGTACCCTCCGATTTTAAAGTTGTTAATAGAAAAGTTGCGCAATAATACTTGAACTATTCAAAAACACTAGTTAGCTGTTTCCCGTTTTTGTCCGAAAACTTATTTCCCGTTGAGTTTTTTTTGTTTTTACTAATTGTATTTGCTACAAAATGGAATATAGATTGGTTATTCTGGGTATTTTAAAAATCTACCGTAACCCGGGACCCGAAAATGAGCCCAAAAGTTTCAGAAAGTCAAGGAACACAAGTTTTCCGAAATTCGGATTTTCTGTGTCACTTACAGAGACGACGTCATAAAAAAAATGGGCACCCCTTCACTCTACGACATATAAATTCGGTATCTTTCTCATCTTCTTTCAATGGTTCAGAAATTGCGGAAACACTGTGACGTTCAGTAACGTGCAGCGCTACGTTGACTCCAAGGTATGAGAACTTCATTCTACTCACTTCCACCGTCAAAAGAGGTTGGTTTTCATTTTCTCTCACACCCTATAGCTGTCGCCAAATTGAAATCGTGAAAAAATTAGAATATTCAAGTGATGCTCTGTTGATTTGGGAAATTCGTAGTCTAATCATTCTCGACAGAGCATACTTTGCATGTTTCCGCAATTAGCATAATATTTCGGTTTGGAGGCAGCTATATCTCTTTTCTCCTGTCCTAAATTTCCATCATTCTTTCTCTTGTTTTAGCGATTTACCTTACTCCAGCTTACTTTCAGATGAGTATCCGCTGCGAGAGCTGTGGACTGTATACCGCCATTCCCAGTGACAGCTGGGCCGTAAAATGCCCTACCGACTCCTGCAAGAGTAAGCTGCTCCTTCCGCCCCCTCCGAAGGGAAAGAAGTAAGATAGTTTGTAAAATTCCCATGCATTCTTAGGTACATTGTCTTTGGAAAGAACCGCTGCAACAAGGCCAGCGTAGATGAAGTCATCGTCAAAAACCCCGAGGACGACTGCTGGTACCTCATCGGTATTGTTTCCCTAGCATTCTCGCAAAACAATGATTTAGACGACGTTGTGGTGACACAACCGAGCCTGCAAAACGTGTACGGAACGGTGCTCGTCGAGGGAATCGTTAAGGACCGTCTGGCGGAACTTCAGGAGGCCAGGTGGTTAACTAGTTTTAAACAAAAACAATGCTTTTCCTTTAGAGAGGACGTCAAGGACATGAAGGAGCAGCTGGCTGCAAAAGACGAAGCCATCGAAGCCGTCAAGGAAGAGCTGGAGGAGGCCAAGGAAGAGCTGGAGGAGGCCAAGGGAGAGCTGGAGGAGGCCAAGGGAGAGCTGGAGGAGGCCAAGGGAGAGCTGGAGGAGGCCAAAAAAAACCCAAAACTCGGCCGAAGTGCGATGAAGATGGGTCTGTTCCGGGAGGAGAAGGAGATGCCGGGAAAGATGAAGCTCGACGACAATTGCCTGGGGGAAGAGGAAGAAGCCTAGGGACTGGGGGAGACTGATAGTCCAAATAAATATATGATATTCATGGAATTGTTGTTTTTGAAGTAGTGGGAAAACAAATGAAACAGCATCATTATTTGTTGAAACAGCATGATATATTGTTCAAGTTTGTACATTGGGAAGTTCCCAAATCCCAAAAGTTTAGGGAGATAAATACCAAGCTTAACTTTGGGGCCTAACAAACTTAGGTGGGCGTGGCTTCCCCCGGAGGAAAGGGGGGGGGGGGGGTTGGGATGGATTTTTGGCCCGAGAATTTTCTGTTTGGTAGTGATTAGGCAGTTTTTTTTCGGGTTTTGGCCTGATGAAACTAAAGGAATTTCAAATCGGATTTGA
Organism: Oscheius myriophilus; assembly: GCA_964057215.1. Lineage (NCBI taxonomy): Eukaryota > Metazoa > Nematoda > Chromadorea > Rhabditida > Rhabditidae > Oscheius > Oscheius myriophilus. Next base: position 9,432,192 of record OZ059903.1, on the reverse strand, counting down.
ATTCGCACAAGATCGGCGTGTGTACTGCCCACCTATGCTAACAAATTTGGTAACCCCTCAAAATTTAGGGTCACACTCTGAATTCTAATCCCCTCCCCTAAAACCATAGTTCTCACGGGCCGGGCCTGGCCGGGCCGACTTGAAAAAAATCCTCGGCCCGCTTCGGCCCGTCCACTCGGACCACCTAGTCAAACTGTCACCCACACGACCAAGGTTCGATCCCGGTCGGGACACTTTTTTTTGCTAACGTAAAATTAGAGTATAATAAAAGTGTTTTCAGGGTTTAAAAAAATTGACGTAAGCTAAAATAACGATTTAAAGAATTTTTAATTTGACAAGTCTACAAACCGTGCCGAAACGGGCCGGGCCGACACTTTTCTTGGCCCGGCCCGTCATTTGAGAACTATGCCTAAAACTGAATACCCTCTTTGGGCTGGGCCCATCGGGTAAATCTCCTTAAAATTGGGTAACCCATGAATTTGGGGCCTAAAAGAGTAGACTTTTAACCTGTAGAAATGCGAATATAGCCCCATGATAGTTCAGTAATGTGTTTTTCGTCAAGTTCTCCCAAACTCACCCAGGGCCAGTAGCCGTTTCCTGTCCGAGTTGCGGGCGTCCCAGGAGCACAGACTGCCAGATTTCTCGTCCGGGAACAGAACTGAAAGTATTTGAGTTTTAAAGGACCCGGTGGAAAAAAACTACCGTAATCCTCATTGTGGTTGAATGCGGCCTGTACGGGGAAGTCCTGCATTCCGGTGGCTCCGGCTCCCGTGTAGGCGATGAGACAGCGGTTGGTCGACAGTTCCCACAACTTGACGATACTGTCCAGCCCACTCGTCAATATGTACTGAAAACAACAAAGATTACTGTATCCCACAGTTACACCGACCTTTCCGTTTCGCGTGAAGCGAGCGGAGCAGATGGCTGCTCCGTCGTGCGCCCTGGCGAATGTTTCCACGCAGCGATTGGAGATTCCGTCCCAAACGCGCACGTCGCCGTCCTTGGAACCGGTGACGAAGAGACGGGCGTTGTCCGAGTAGTTCACGTCCAGAACCACGCTCTTGTGCTGGTCGGCGGGGTTCGAACCGACGAAACATTGGGCGGTCTCTACGTTGTACAGACGAAGGGTCGGGTGTTCGGTGGAGACCAGGAGGTACTCTCCGCCCGGGTGGAAAGACATCGCACGCACTGGGTACACTTCCTGAAAAATAAGCATTAGCAAGGTGTGTGTGGTGTGTGTGAGTGTGGTGTGTGTATGTGTGTCTTCCAGGGGTGGCTACGGTCCGGGCTCCTTTCCAAATAAATCTCGACGCTGGATCATAGAAAAACACCGACCGATACTTTCGGTTTGGTAGTCAGATTTTTGGGGGCTAAATTTCTCAATTGGGGGGCTTGCGCCCTACGTCCAATGTGAAATATGGGGGTCGCGCATATGAACCCCACGGGTAGCTTTTTAAGGTATGCGCTGACCCGGTTACGAACTATGTGCAAGAATTGTGTCTCGATCATACCCAACCATGGCAAAATCGCGGGCCAAGAAAAATTTGGGAACGGGCCGGCCCGAAATTTTTTTTGTTATTTTTTTTTGGTCGGGCCCGGGCCGGGCCGGGCCGTGAAAATTTTGTCAGTGGGCCGGCCCGGGCCGGCCCGTTGCCATGGTTGATTCATACCTAATGTATAAAACAAGCAAGGTAAAAAAGTTTTGTCGGCGGTGGGATCGAACTAGGATAACTTCCGATTGCCAGTCCGACTTCTTAGCCACTCGGCAATGAAACTGACATACGTGGCTCGGCCAGCAGATCAGCCATCCCTGGTGTGTGTGTGTGTGTGTGTGTGTGTGTGTGTGTGTGTGTGTGTGTGTATGTGTTGTCTTCTCTTACCGAAATGGTCTTCATGGCTCGTTTCACGGCAGTCTTGGAGTAGTCGAACATCTTCACAGTGCGGTCGTTGGATCCAGAGACGAGAATCTGTTCCCTCGGGTGAAAGGCTACGGTAGTGACCTCCTGAAAAAGCACAGTAAGCCCTTATCCTCCCCTCCCTTACATCAATATGATCGTAAAGCGTGCGAATGACCGGGTGCTGGGAGTCCGGTCCCTCGTTCTGATCCCCTCTGTTATCCCTCGACACCATTCTCTCCACATCCATAATTTTAATGGAGCAGTCGGCCGAACCCGTAGCCACAAGGGTTCCTAAAAACAGTTAAATAAAGAACGGCGTGTGAAGGAAAATACCATCGGTGTTGAAAGCGGCGGCACGGCAGGCGGCCTTGTGGGCTGTGAGGTAGATGGTCTCGTACATGCATGGCTCCGGCGACGAAGGGACCACATCGGCGTCGAATTCCAGGTCCAGGCCGGAGGAAAGGGCTTCGAACTGGAACATAGAAGACTTTATAGGGGTAGAAATGTATTTCGGGGAAAGTTTCATGCCCCAACATAGTTGGAACACTTCTGCTAGAGTTCTATGTTGTTTTTAAATCGCCCCTTCTCTCACCTGAATGGAGGTCTCCTTGTCCTTGCTCTCCGGATCGTCTACGAACTGTTTTGCAATGGAGACAAGTCGGAAAAGCTTGTCGGAGGGCGGCGGAGGCTGCGAGGAACAGCCGATGGTCTGCGACAGCGTCAGGGCCAGTTGCTGGTGACCGTCGTAGAACAGCTGACTGAAACAAACCACAATGAGTACGGTAACCCAACACAACAAAGAGCGGCCTACGGCTGCCAGAACCGGCCAAAACGCCCCCAAAACTCACCCAATGATCAGTCTGTACATGTAGTCCCTGTCCTTGATATCCGGCTTCATCTTGGCGATAGATTACCTAAACAAAACAAAGGGTAAAGCACAAACAAAATGCACAAGATGAGGTAATAAACCGGGAGAAGCGGCAAAAAAAAACTATGAACAAAAGACAAAACCGGGATGAATCTTCATTGAATTGGAAAGTGTGAAATGGGAGATCATTTGGATCAATTGGGGGGTTCGACTTCGTAGTTCAGACGAGAGGCGATCTTCAGAAGACGTTTCTCCAGCACTTCGATTTCGGAGGAACTGAAGGGAAATGAGGTTGAATTGAGGGAAGAGGGCTTACTTTCTGTCGATGTTGGAGCGGAAGGAGGAGGCGGGGGCCTGGAAGGACTTGGCCGGACCGAACAGCGAACGCTTCTCCTCGGCCGCCGCCAGCGACAGTTTCGAGACGCCGTCGCTGAGACCGACCACGCTCTTCCTGTACTCACGGAGCGTCTTCAGCATGTGCTTCTCTTGAATCGTCAGCGGCCGCTTCTCTCCAGCTCTCCTACTCAACTGAAATCTCGCTTATTATTCAGAAAACGCAATACAGTGTCGAGATTCAGTTATGTACTCAATTCATTTGAATCCCTACAAAATACCCCACCCCTTGCTGAAAATGCAATCTAGCACAATAAACTATTATGGGAAGCTAACATCGTCGTTTCTGGATTTCAAATTGTTATATTTTGTATAGTTTATGGTAATTCAAAAGTATCATGCCATTTAAGCCCCCCATTCCGATTGTGGCCGGGCTACGCTGAAGCCCGCAGATACACCCCCTCCCCTTAATTGAAAAATTAGAAAGTTACGCCCCGATCATAGAATAACATCGACCAAAATTTTTATCGAGGGGGTCGCGCTGAGCCTTTATTCCGATATATAAAGGATTCGCGCCACACGTCTTATTTGTATTATGGGGGGGGGGGTCGCGCAAAACGGCCCCACAGGCGTTCATGTTTGGCCCCAATCCACAGAAGAGGGGTGGAAATTTTTTAACGCCCGGTCGGCATTTATCGCGGGACATCAAATTTTTAAATTTAAACGATTTACATTCACCTTACGCGACACACGACAGCTTGTTCGTTAGTCATTCAAAATTGCTTTTGTGCAAATTTTCGGTATACTCTGAGCCAATTTGGAGAGCAAAGCTATTTTGTTTTAATCGAAAATTTTTGGTAACGATAAAACAACTAAAACTACGAATATAAAAATCAGAAACAACGGAAAACACCAATTTTAACCGTTTTAATGTGGAAAAAATAAGAAAAACGCAATTTCGAAAAAGTTTCAAAATGTCCCACGGCCGACCGTTTGCCACCGCTGCACAGGGGTTACTAAATTTGTACTGTGTACGACTTAAAATGAGCGTGGCTAGTAGCCACTGGCTACGTTAAGGTAGGGGCTTGATCCTTAGTGTGGGGGGGGGTGTAAACCAAGGGCAACTTTAGGGTGGATGCTGGACTGAATTCAAAAACATACGGAATCGATGCGATTGGCGAGTGTTTCCATGGCCTTTCCCCTGGCAGTCAATGCATCCATGAATTGGTTCACATCTTCGTAAATCTTCATAAGTCTCGTGTTGAGTTCGGACTTCTGTTGGGCGAGTGACGTCATCTGGGAGGAGAAAGTGGCCACTCTGAAATTTAAAAATAAAATAAAAAAAGAAAATTGAAATTACCTCTGAATGGTGGCATTTGTGGCGGTGTTGTTCAGGTCGAGGTTGTCGGAGAGTTTGGAGCACCACTGCTCGAACTCCTTCAGCGCTTGTTTCGTGTTCTTCTGGCTACCCCCACTGAAAGCGACAAAATTACACACTTCGCTTTTCTCAGCTTTTGAATCCATCTGCGTCCCTGTTCAACAGTCGCTGTGCCTTATGTCTGCGTGCATAGCACAAAACAACACAGCGTCTGCGTCTCGCATTTAACAACTGTGTCTTACGAATGTCAACTCTCTCTCTCTCTCTCTCTCTCTCTCTCTCTCTCTCTCTCAGTCACCCTGTTGATCTTCATATTTCCCACTATGCTTCGCATACAAAGTACCCTACTCTCTCGTCGTTTAATCTCTAAAACTCACGTAATTCTCGGGAGAATATGGGCCTTTGCCAAAAGAGGATCAACCACGGATTCCTTGAATAACTTCGACTTTTCCACGCCAAACACTCCCTTTGCAGATGCGGTAGACTGGAATTCCCTCCTGAAATAACCAATTAATGTTTTCATTTTTACAACCCTATCTGATTTATGCCCACGAAGACCACCAACATACATGAACAAGCTGCCTGTGGGGTCCGTTTTGCGCGACCCCCCCCCCACAATACAAATGAGACGTGTGGCGCGAGTCCCCCAAATAGGAAATTAGGATCGGCGCGACCTTGTCTATCGAATTTATGGGTCCTTGTTCATCTATGACCACCAATCGCATGCTAAACTTTTGAAGCATTATTATGGAAACTATCAAAGGTTATTTTTAGAAAGAGACCCGACGTTACAGTATACCATTCTGCGCGTTATTCGGGGTTGACAAATGACGGACCGGGCCGAGAGATTTTTTTGGGACGGCACGCCCGGGTATGAAATTTTTTTGTATAAATCGGTACAATAACTGCTTTAAATAACTTAAAAATGTTTGTTACTAACACATACGTTAATATTAGTTGTACAAAAAAGAACGCCATTGACCGGGATCAAACCCTGGTCGTGTGGGTGGTAATCTGACTGGGTGATCCATAGTAAACAGGCCGAACGGGCCGACCAAAATTGTCCAATTGGCTTGGCCCGTGAGCACCCCGGCGTGATTGCTCTCTAGCTTGAAGCATTTCCATCCTTCTTCGGATATTACCGGTCATTAACTTTTCGCAAATTTTACTCCGGTGATACTTGGAAATTATAGCCAAAATTAGCGCTAAAGAAAAAAGATCACCAATATTTGGGTGGTGCCTTCATGGAGCGCCTACATATGAATTGAGAGTAGTCTCACAGAAGCCGTTCGTTACTAACTTGAGGAAAGAGGTGAAGAGAGTGGAATTGGCGAAGCGAGTGACCAGTAGAGTGAGATTCGAATCGCTCGACTGGCAGTCGATGACAGCCGTCTGTCCCAAAGTAGAAGGAGCTGAAAGGCGTAAAATAAGGGGATTGACAGGGAACGTTACCTGTGGTAGGAATTTCATCAAGGCTCGCCGCGACGATGTGCATTTTGCTGTCAGGGATGACGGGGGAAGAGGAAGGGGTACTGAAAGGAGAGATTTAGAGAGATTTAGAGAGATTTAGAGAGAGAGAGAGAGAGAGAGAGAGAGAGAGATGTCTCACCCCAGCAACGTCTCCTCGTACATTCCGACCCATGGCCTTGCGTCGACGAGGTAAAGTCGATTGGGGCATCCCAAATAGTAGGTGGACATGACCCTCGAAGGCACAAAGAAGCCTCTCTTCGCAGCCACCGGCATGTTGATCTTTTCTTGTAAATCGGCTCTAAAACTCCCAAAATATCGAAAGAAAACGCTGCTTAACCCACGTAAATCCGCCATCTGCGGTGGGAACGAGGACGAAATGGGCCAGAGTGCCATTGGCCACGTGGGAGAATAAGGCGAACACGGAGAAGACCTTAAAGGACTGTTAAGACAGTGTGTGTTAGGAAAAACCTCAGAAAGGGAGTGGTCGATGCCGAAGAGAGCACAGGGGTCGATCGGGAGGCCGGGAGGAGAGATTACGGTCCTCACGAGAGGCGCTTCATTTTCTGATAAATGTGGAAAATACCAAATTCAAAGAAATCAACAGACCTATTACGGTAGCTGCGTAGAGTTGGCCGTCATTGTCGACTGCCAGGAGACACGGACGGCTGTCCGACAAGACGAAATCGAAGGAAACTGAAAAAAAAATAGTTATAACGGATCACGAAGCTGGCTACTGGTAGAAAAAAAACGAGTAAAAAGTAAAAGTCCGAATTTGTACCCACCAATAGTGTTGTAAAGTCCATAAGCGTTTTCGAAGGTAACGTCGCTTTCCGCCATAAAACTGTTGAAATCAATGTCACAAATGGGCTGCACATTGTCCTGAGCCAAGTTGTAGACCCTAAATCCACATAAATTCCTTTTCCGAAAGGAATCTACCGTATGTGGTTATCCGAAGTGAGAACTGCCAGAGAACAGCCGGCGAAGAAGCGATCGGGGAAGAGTTTGGCCTCGACGAGCGTGGTAGAACCCCGCTGGAACAGGTGCGTTCCGATGGACACGGACCTGAAATTTGACCGTGAGAACTTAAAACAAATGGAAAACATACTCGCAGAAGACTTCGACCGAGGGTTTGCGTGTGGAGAAGGTTTCCGAGGAGAGAAGAACGACGAATACGCCCTTTTTACCGCAAAGAACGATTCTAAACAAGAAGAGAATGAGTGAGATTGATAGAACTCACCGACGACCGTTGGATGAGACGGCGATTTCGTCAATGTCTGCGTCGTTCGGGATTCCCGGCACGGGACTGCACTTCTAAATAAAATAAATAAATTGGGTAGCATTTGAACAATCACGATTTGGTAAAAAAGCAGAATTGCAGTGACACACAACTGACTGGCACATTTTCCGTTAAAATATTTGGCAATTTAACTTACAATATGCTGTGAGTATTCGGTCTGATCGCGAAGAAGAGTCAAATTGCGGAGAATGTGCACGGTGTTGTCGGAGTAGGTCACAAGCGCCCCTTGGAAACTGGCCACGGGAACAGAGCCCGAGAGGGACTGCTCGAACGTGCTCAGATCTTCCCTCATGGCTAAATACTACCGATTAATCAATAAATAATAAGAAAAGTCTAGATAAATAAAGTAGGACTCGATTATAACGCAAAATATGACATAAAAAAGGAATGTGAAATGCATTTACTCGAGATCAAAATGTACAGACAATCGTGGAAGAGATCTAGCTGCTCTCGTCGGCCATATCTTCGCCCTCCGGCGCGGGGATGTTTAATCCAGAGGAGCAGCGGAGTTTGTTTCTGAAATTGGCAAATTCTGAACAGAAATTCAGCCCTAGGTAACTTTATACCGCTTAGAAAGCGTAAGCTAAGGTTATACCGCTTAGAAAAACCATAATCCAAGGTTATAAAAACGAATGCTTACATGCCACTGGGTCCGGGTTGGTTGGCTCCACCGTCGGGAGAGTTATTCTTCGTCGCCTGGGCCATCTTATCCAGGTAATCCTTGAACGCCGATTTCATGTCTTCCACATCGTCCGGCTGCAGTTCAATCGACGTAAGCGGTCTTCGCATCATTTTCTGAATTTAAATGCTTAAAATGAACAAGTTAAAATTCCAAAACAACTGAGAGTTCCAACAAAAAAGGAAAATAAAACCGGAGAACGTCCAAACAGAGAATTCGGCGATTCGAATTCGCCCTTCTCTGAAGATCGCTGTGGGACCCGCCTCCATTTCTCTGCCCTGCCGATTATTTTTGCGGTTTTTGCAAACGCTACGCGGTTTTCTTAAAGTGGTTTTACATTGAAATTGTATTTTATTGAACAGCATGCTAGCATTTTATTTTATGTTCAGTGTGGGTGGGGTGTTCAATCGATTCTAAATGTTTGAATTATGCATACGGCTTCACTAATCAAACTGATCGCGCTTAAAGTCGGGCGACCGAAGGTCGCCCGACTTTAAGCGCGATCATTGAAGTACTTCAGCTTAAACTTCGAGAATTGCGACCGATTATGGTTTATTTTGACAATAAGCAGTGAAAACTTTTTAAAATTGCTAGATTACATGATAAATCTAATGTTCGCGGTCGTCTGGTGTTTCCAACCGCCGTGTGTGTCCCTGCCAGTCCTGCGCCCCCTTTTCCACACAAACTGCCAATTTAAGCTCTAAAATTGAATTTTCTTTTTTTTATTGTTGTATTGCGTTTATTAATTGATTGTATGTTTAGGTAATGAAATGCCACTACGAGTTGCTCGAAGTGGCCCGAGATGCCGACGATGAAGTCATCAAAAAGGCATACAGGTGAGTCTTTTGGGCAACGTTTTTCTTCGAGATATTGCATTGAAAAAATCTTTGTCGTAACTTTTAGGAAAATGGCCCTGAAGTGGCACCCGGACAAGAACCCGGATCGCATCGAGGAATGTACCCAGTACTTTGCTCTCCTTCAACAGGCCTACGACGTCCTGAGCGACCCTCACGAGAGGTCTTTCTACGACAAACACAGGGAGAGCATCCTCAAAGGAGGTAGGGCTTCTGGAACATGAGTTGGCGGCCTGTGGTTCTCCTAGGGCGGCCTCTGAGCCGCTCCTAATGATGGTACTAACAGTCGTATTCCAGGATTCGACGGAGAAAACTACAAGGATAGCTCGCTGGATCTGTTCCAATTCTTCACCTCTACCTGCTATTCCGGCTTCGATGGGCCTAAGGTAATTTTACTTTATAAATTTTCAATTTTGTTAATTTAAGGGCTTCTACGCTGTCTATAAGAACGTATTCGAAACCCTTGGCCATGAAGACTACGATTTCATCGATGACCCATCCGTCCAGTATCCCTCATTCGGTGATGCGGACAGTGACTACGACATGGTAAGGCTTAAGTTTGACCTTTAATCTCCTTTTTAAAGGTAACTGGTCGATTTTACGGGTTCTGGAGTGCTTTTTGCACGGCACGGAGTTTCGCCTGGCTGGAGCAGTACGATATTCGCGAGGCGGAGAACCGCTTCCAGGCGAGACTCATCGAGGCGGAGAATAAGAAGATGAGGGATGCGGGAAAGGCGGAGAGGAACGATCAAATCAGGGTGGGAAATTCGACTCTGCGTTGGTACACGAAGCATTTTCAGGAGTTAGTGGCTTTTATTAGGAAGCGTGATCCCCGTGTAAAGGCCTACCGCGAAGAGTTGGAACTGCGCCAGTTGGAAGCGAAGAAGAAACAGGAGGAGAACAGACGGAAGCAGCTCGAGAGGAACAAAGAGTGGGGCTTGCTTCAATTCAATTTTATTCACCAATCCCGGCATAAGTCATAAGAGGAGATCTTGAAAGGAAAATTTTGGTCTACCCGGCCCTGGATGGCCCGTTGACCCTGGACCACCTAGTCAGATTGTCACCCACACGACCAGGGTTCGATCCCGGTCGGTGACATTTTTTTGTACAACTAATATTGACTTATTTGTCAGTAACAAACATTATTAAGTAATTTAAAGCAGTTTAAAATATTTATTGCACCGATTTGTACAAAATTTTATTTTTAATGGCCGGGCCGGCCGGTTATTTGAGAACTCCGCTTCTTGCGTAGGCTTCTGCAGTCGATCCCTAACTGGGAGTAATGTCGACGACGGTCCCTCCTTGACGGAGAATTCTGGGGCCAGATTCTGCTAATAGGCTGATCGAAGGTTGAACCGACCGCTCGGTGGTTAAGATTGAGCGTAAATGGTGCTTCGGGCTTTTTATTTGTATTAAAAAAAAAGGGGGGGGGCGTTCATGTGAGCTAAAACCGTGACAACTGACTGGTAGGTATATCCGAAGGACATCGCACGTTTGGTTCTGTCTTATGACTGAATTCCCTTCTAGAATGCAAGATGCCGTTTCGCCTTCCTAACATTAACTTATCATTGTCAGGATGTACGGCAAAGACGAATCGATGGAGGCGGCGAACAGACAGCACTTCGAACAACTTCTGGCCGAACACGACGATAACACCTGCTCAGAGGTTCGATTTCTAAAGTTTAAGGCACAAATTCAGCGATTCAGGAAGAGAACGAGGACGGAGACCCGCTGCCGTTCTGCGTTGTCTGCAACAAGAGCTTCAAGACCGCGTAAGTTTACGGAGTTTGTAGTTTGATCCCGTATCTGCTTAGAAACGCCATGGTGAACCACGAAAAGTCGAAGCAGCACAAGAAGCAGCTCGCCGAATTGATGAAACACATGAAGGAGGAGGATGTGGCCATTTTTGGTAGGACTTTTTATCCGAAAATCTCTGCTTTCCTTGTACTTGACAACTATCTGTCTTTTAGAAGAAGCCTCGGCTGCTGCTGAAGTGGAGACGCCGGAGAAGAAGGGAAAGAAGGCCAAGCGACGAGCGAAGAAGAAGAAGGCTTGGGACGATCCGGACAGCGATGCTGAAGAGTAATATTTCTTTCTTTGTGTTATTTATTATATTTTAGCAGCAATGTGGCTGAATTAACCCAGCAGGTGGAGGAGGTTTCCCTGAATGAGGAGGCTGCTCCCGAGGAGGAACAGCGGCGGGTGGAAGAGGCAGTCGAAGGAGAGACGGAGGAAAAGCCGCTTTCCGGGGAGAAGAAGCAGAAAGAAAAGAAGAAGGCGCAGGAAAATGGAGTTGTGGAGGAAATGGCTCCGCCGAAGACTGGAAAATGCGACAAATGCGGAGAGTTCTTCGAGAGCAGGTGGGTAGAGAGAGAGAGAGAGAGAGAGAGAGAGAGAGAGAGAGAGAGAGAGAGAGAGAGACTTCTTTTGCAGAACGCGGTTGTTCGAGCACCTTCGCGAGACGGGTCACGCCACTCTCAAGTCTGCCCCCACCCCTGCCAAGAACAAGAAGGGAAAGAGGAAATAGGCACTTTGACGAATTCCGGTGTTATTGGTTCCGGTTCCTTGTTTTATTATTATTTCTCCTCCGCCAGAGGCTTTGTTATTATAAAAAGTTTATTTATGACGTTTCAATCAACACGGGTTAACTTCCGTATATATCCTTTAACACGCCTGTTTCTGTTTTGTTAAAGGACTGATATACCGTATACTGAAATGGAGTATTTCTAAGGTTTTCGCGATTGCCTAGATATCTAGGATGTATCTTGATGTAGTCAGTCATAAATTCGAAGGAGGGTGGCTCAAAACTGAGTTTTCCCCGTTCTGCAAACATTGAACTGGAATTGAAAAAAACAAACGCCGCCAAAAGTTGGACGTAGACTCGTTTTTGATGGAGAATTAATAGATTTGGCAGTGTTCCATTTAAAGGCAGTCCTTTAACCGGGATTTCTTTTATATTAGTGATTCAACAGCCTCAGGGATAACACATTCCGCGATCGTTACGGACCCTTCGCCGACAAGCCATCTTCCATTCAATGGCGGGTCCCGGAGCGAACTCTTTGATACAGTTGCTTTTGCTTCGTAATTTTGATAAATGCGCTTTTAAGCGCAGTGATTAATTAGTTTGTTTGGCTTTATCGTTCAGTGTTGCGGCAATTGGTATCGGCCACAATATCTCCTTTCTGTCGAAAAAAACCACTATTTTTTTAATATTAAACTTATGTACCCATGGGGTTCTGATTTAAAGTAGAACAACAGCGTGATTCCCAACGTACCTATTTTCTCTTACTAAAACCCTACTTTCGGCTGTGCAATTCCTCTAAATACGTATTTATTAAGTCAAATGCATGTCTTGTATCGCAGAATTCGGTATTTTCGGAGCTAAGTAACCACAGTTCGGCTTTAAATAAGAAATAAATGTGAAAATCATAGTTGACATTCTATGTGGTAGTTTTTTTTTGTGTATTTCTCGTGCTTCTCAAGTTAAATAATAAAATGTTGAGATTTTAATCACAAATACAGCGGAAATTCAGCCTCCTTGTTTAATGATGCCATTTTTCTTTATCGCATGGTATTTTCGTCATTTTTCTTGATTAGTTTGATCTAAAAGAAAAATATTAGACAACTTCAGCTGACTGTCAATAACCTTTTTTAACTTCCATTGGTAACCTTTTTTCTCGTATCTTCCATTAATGGTAATCTCTTTTTCATTTTCTCGTGTCTTATTCTTCTTCTATTAGTAACCCTTTTTATCGTGTTTTTCTTAAATTGCAGTATTTTTTCTAGTCTGTTCAGTAATTATATTCAGTGCTTTCAGTAATTATCGATGGCGGAGATCGCGAAGGAATTCGTGTTCGACCCGGCCGAGCCTGTGGACCTGGTCCAGAACGGGAACCGCGTCCACGCCGACGTGCTTTGGAAGTGCTTCCCCTCTTCCACTCAGATCGCCATTCCCTTCGAATACTATGTCCCCAAAAGGTGAATCTATGGCTTTTATCTTTTCAACTTCTGCGTTTCAGCTACCTGACCATTGAGTTCTGGAACAAACAACTGTACCGCCTGGGAGACTGGCGTCGCATGTGGGCCAAGCAAATGACCAGGCAAGTTATGATTTAGTTATATCAAACGTCACTTTTATAGTTTCAAACAACTAGTGCACCAGAGGAGGAATGCAGAGAAGAACAGCAGCATTTCAGAGGCGATCGAGGCCATCGATCACGTGGGCGAGGTTACTTTCTTTATATTTTTTAATAATCTCAACAATTCAGTGCTATGATCTGTTGATCGAACGCTGCTGGGCTGGCAACATGGCCTCTCCTCCGTTGCCTGTTGAATTGTGGTCGTCTTTAATGAGTAAGTCATCCCCAAAAACAGCGGTTGCAAACGGTCGTCTCCGTGGTGACATTCAACCAACAGAGGTCAAATTTGTTAATTATTTGTTACTTGGTCTGTTTGTTTTCAATGTCAGATACGGTATTTCTGTAAATGTGGTTATCGAAAACATATTGCGGCCAGTCAACCGGATGGCTCAGAGGCAACCAACGGTTGGCAAGTTGCTTAGTGCCAGCTGAGTTACCACATCTCGTTTTTGTACCTTAGCGGTTAAAGGCCTGTTCGATTGGAGTGTCATTTAAAGGTTAATTTGTTGAATATGTCTGTGTGTGTGTTTTTTTTTAAATTTTATTACAAACTTTGCTGAAGGAATCACGGCAGGATTCCGCAGAAATTTCGGTGAAATTGGCGATGTGCGAATTTTGCAACTAATTTGATACTTTCAACTTGCCGCCAGTTCTTATGTGTGTCTAAGTTCAATTCAAATATTGGCACCTGGCCAAGTCGACGAAAATTTCCACCGAAACCTAGGCAAATCCTACCGTGAAATGACTGGTAGTACCATTAGCACGTCTCGCAAAGCGCCCCCCCCCAAATATGTTATTGTTGTGAAACGACATAATGTGTTTTAAGAATGATCTGCTAAGGTACGACTCTGCTTTCAAATTCCTGTATAAATTATAGTAACAATAACTTGGCGTGCGCCTGAAAATATGATATGTACGGTACTTCCATTTTGGCACACGCGCCATATTACGGTAATTGTTGGGTTGCGCTTTTCGGAGAGGGTTGACCGTGTGCTTGTGCAGAGCGCATCACATCGGATCCCTCAAGTTGTTGGTTAATCTATGTCCGTATTGGTTTTATTTTAGTTTGAATAAATCTTTATTGTTATGCCGATTCGAACCCATACCTTTCAGGTGAGCTGCATCGCATCGACCAGGCCGCCAAAGTCTGCATCAGAGGGATGGGCTTCAACAACTTCACAGTGGCCACGTTCCCCGATCCGCCTGTTCACACGACCTTCGGTTTGTTTCTTGTATAACTCAGATGACCTCTTGGTTTACAGAATCGCATGAATCGATCGCTAAGCGGCTGGAGGAACTGGGAGAGGCTGGGCCCCTTTTCGCCTTCATTGCCAGGAATCTCAGCCAGTTTGAGTGGGTTCTGTGGGAGATTTACACTAATAAAGGTATTTTAGGGACTACAGGGAGAGGAAGATCATAGCCTCTGACTGCGATTACTCTCTTTTGACGAAAATCATCGACACTTTGGAGAGTGGAAAGAACGAAATGACCTACAGTATCTACAACGAACTGAAGAAGAACTGCGGTTAGTTTTAGGGTGCGAGTTAAAGGACTGTCTGGCAGACGTCCAATTCCATATATTTTGAAAAGAACGTGTTTTATAAAAAAAAATAAAATTTTCGAAATTACGTGCCTTCCTTTGCGTAGGTTGGTGCGCGGTAATTACAATAAGTCGCGGCGGGACCCAGCTCCTGGTTTATGCTAATCCAAACGGGATTTATTATGATTATTTAGTCTCAGCATTTTTTATGGAGGCATTTTGCACTTTCTGGTATGACAAAGTTTTACAACCTAAAGTATTTGTGGACCGGAGGCATATAAAATTGGAACGTCTCTACTCTTAGCGAAACAGCAATTTGTTACAAATATTTTAGGCCCAAATCCGATTTAGATGGATTGGTTTTTTTAATGTTTATTTTTTACGCCTTTGATCTTAATTTCAAAGTACTATTAATTTTCTCATTTCGATAAATTGCTAATTAATTCGAAGAAAAAAAAATTGTACATTTGCCTGTTTTGGATCTCCGTTCTGACCATGTGACGTGTACGCGCCATACTTGGGACCCACGGCGGGGGGCTATTTTGCGACAGCCCCCTCAATTATTGAATTATTCGAAAATATGCGCTGGGTCATCCGCCGTCTTCAACACAATTTGCCCAAAACTTCAAATTGCAACGGCTCTGTCGCCGCTAATTGCGGAGCTGTCTATGGTACGCGTTCGCTTTTTATACATGATGTAAAAGCTACTTCATAACAACGCGCCAATGTTTTGCTGTTCGTGTATAACTTTCTGTGCAAATTTCTTTTTGCGGAAAATTCCAATTGTCTTCCTGAAATATAGCCTTCTCCCAGATTCGCCTCTGCCCTGAATTTCGAAATTATTTTCAGAGAAGCTCTTCAAGAAGTTCTCTGAGGCGTCGACGAAAGGCCGTCTCCCTTACTCTCATCTGCCTCCCTCGCTCGACGAACTGCAGGAGATTGTGGCAGAGTAGGTCACACATTTGACCTACAATCAGTCGGTTTTTAGGGAATTGGGAGCTATCGACGAGAAACCGACGAGGAAGCGGTCGAGGAGATCGAAGTCTTCCGCTAAAATGGAGAATTTGGAGGAGGAGATGGAGATAGAGGCTGTTGAGAAGAAGACTACGGCTACGCGCGGGAGGAAGAGGGCCACGCCTGTTGCCGTGGCTCCTAGCACCAGTCGACCGAAGAGAATACGCAAGCCTGCTAGATGTGAGTAATTAAAAGAAATACAGGGAGAGTGAGAGATAGAACGAAAAACATCCTCTCTTTGTAGCCTTCACTCCTACCCAACAATCCTCCGACAGCGGCAATGTCAGCGAAGAGGAAAAGCTGAAAGAGATGGCGAAGGTTGAGGAGGAGGCTCTCTCTGAGACCAGCTACCATCGGGAGAGCTCTCCGGAAATGGAGGACTTTGTCGTTATGCCGTCGCCTACTAGGACCTCGGTACGTTGTGAATGTTTTCCCCTATTTGTAGGGGAACCCATGGTTTCGGGCCCCTGTCCTCTTCTCCTGTATTTTCGGTTTTCCAGGGTTAGGGAGTATATGCTTAGAAAATTGTTAAGTTAAGGGGTATGGTTAATTGAGAGCCTTTTTTGTTCGCTTTCCTTTATTTTGGCGAATGAACTGATATATCCTAGATGTTTAATCAAAAGAATTAATTGTTGTGTTTCAGCGTAAGAAGAAGAATCTGGCGGTTGAGTTGGAGGAAATGCCTGATCCGGAGGAGCAGCCGATTCAGAAACGAAGCCGTTCCGTGAAGACGGCCGAGGAGGTGGCCGATGACCCGAATGAACTTGTCACGGAGAAGGTTGGTTTTTTTTCTTTATTTTATAACCACTTTCTAGGACATTATGTTGCTGAACGAGCGTGTGTACATGGAGACGACTCGCATGAATCTCCTCCGCCTGCGCAACAACAAGGGGGAATTCCACTACGATGTTTGTTTATTCTTTGAACATTTAATTAAAATTACCGTTTTCAGTACATTCCGACCATTCTGGAGTGCGTCGACCGTGCCGTGGAAGCTCTGGACGAGGGTCAGATCGTCGACTACGTGATGCACAAGGCTTCTGTTGAAACGGGAGCGGAGCATATTCTCCAGCTGTCGAAGAACAACGACAACAACGGCGGTGAAGGTGGCTTTCCCCTTTATGCCTCATAAACACGTGTTTTAGGAGTAATCACGGTGTCTCCTGAAGAGCTGCAGAATCAAGTCCCTCCTGGTTCCCCTTGTGGAAGTGAGATCATCGACCCCGTGGGAGATGTCTACGATCCGGCCATCGATCAGCCGTCTACCTCCGCCGCCGTCGTCTATGCCCCGATGGCCGTCGATGAGCCCGGACCCTCGTACATCACTCCGACCGCCATCTACGACGACTCCCAGGCGTACGCCAACTACGGCGAGCGCCAGCTCGATCTCGCCCAGCTCTAGGCCTCCCAAAAGATCCTCAGAATGCCCTGTTGTTACCGGTTATACGTTGTCGGTTGGCGATCCTCTCGTTAGTTTTCCAATTTGTCACGTTCTTTGAAAGAAATGAATTTTATATAGCACTACTGATAACAACAAGAACAACAACAAACAAAAGAGGGGCTAGGCCCTGCGGTGGAGGAAATAGGCACAGCCACCGAATGCGGCGGCTAGAAGAAAGGCAGAGGACAGCCAAGTGGGGAGAGAGGAAGCACCGGCGCTCTTCTGAAAAAGATACATGAAATAACAGATAGAATAACCCAGCTGCGGCACAAAAAACGTCTTTACTTATAGAGCCGCGGCACTTTAGAGGACTAGGCGCACGGACATTTGACAAGATACAACACAATGCAATTTTCTAAAATCTATATCGGCGGTGGAATTTTTACCGCCCCACTTATCACTAAAAAAAATGAAGATATGAAGGTTGCGACAACGACAATTCTGATTGCCGCCCGGACAATATGGACTTCTCGGGGCACCCCAGAAATGCAGCGTGGGGATTCCGCCAATAAACACGCATTTCTTCCTTAATAGAAACAGTTGCCTTGTTTTGCCTTGTAAGAAGAGTGTAGTTCACTTTATGAGCACCCAACGAGTAAACGAGGGTGGAGAAAAGTCTTTTATTTTTTAATTTGTGCGATTTTATGTGCTTTAACAGAATGGAGCACCCTTGGTTTCTCCCTATGTGCCTCCGGCCGTCCGCAAGCGAGAGGCTTATACAGATGACTTTTTTATTTTGTTGAATTTTCGTAACGAAAGGTGCGATAGCGGGGGAAAATTTGTTGCTGTGTAGGAAATGTCGCGTAGGAATTGTCGCCTTATCGTAGGAATATTCAGCAAATTTAAAACACTACATTCATATTGATGCTCCGACAATTCCTCCGGCCGGATGAATTGTCGTTAGTCGGAGGATTTGTCGCCCCTCCGGCCGGAGGAATTGTCGGAGAATCAATATGAATGTAGTGTTTTAAATTTGCTGAATATGTCCGCTCCGTCGGATTCATTTTAGAGCGAAAACACTAAATAAACCGGAGGAATTGCCGGGAAATCAAACCGCGAACTGTTGGCTTGATGTTTGCGTATAGGTAGGTACTATAGGTAGGTAGTTAAGATCTAAAGCTAACCTCAATGGAACCGGAGAGGGCTTTGGCGTGAGTGGCGAGGTCACGGCTAGCCCAGATGAGCGAATTGCACACACGCGCCAGTTGCTTCCGATTGGCCGTTTTCTGAATCACACCGTGTACTCAGTTTGTCTCGAAAACCCACGGTCAATCCGAATTTCTCGCTCGTTCCCTCGGAGTGGATGGCCTCGATCTCAGCCCTAAAAAGACAATTTTAGACTGAAAAACGGTAAACCAACTGATGGCGGATGACTTCGCGACGGATGATGAGCAAGTGCTCGTTGGCGTTGCAAAGGAGGTCGTTCAGACGATTAAGCGAGAGACCCAGGTAGCTGAATATTTGTCATTGTCACATAATAATTTGTGGATCCCACTTTCCGTTGTCGTCGACGCCGAGACCGGAGTAAACGGAGCTAGAGTCCCACTGAGTCCTTCTCTCGCGACTCAATTGCTCTTCCAGCAACATTCTATCAGACGCATTCAACTGAAGCACAATTGAAGAATCCAAGATGAAGCTACCTACCTTTGTCATCTGGGACTCGATTTCAGAAGGAAGGCAGTCGGAGAAAGAGCGCACGACGTCCTCGCCGCATCCTGAATATCACGATTACAAGGGTACCCTGATTGGTAAAAACCAGCGTCGATGGCGGTCTTCTGGGCCGGGTTCGGGTGGAAGGAATTGCTCTGCGACGGGTGGTTGAGGAAGGACTTGGAGGGAAAGGACAGCGGCTGCGACGGAATCAGCTGAAAAATCAACTGCTACTTTTCAAATATCACAAAGTACCTCGGATTGATTGACTGTGACGGGAGGGGATTCCTCCTCCTCCGACTGGAAGCTCCGGGAGGCGTTCCTCGTCTCCCTGGCGTAGCCGTAGGAATGATCCACGGGCTCTAAGAAATCCTCGCAGTCGCTGTCGACGAACATCTATAAATTCATATAATTTTGCCACCAAATAAACAGAGTAGCTGGCACACAGCTGGTAGGAGCACCCAGTGGCACCATTGAGTGACTGCCCGAATCATTGTTCAATCAACGAACCTAGTTTTCCACAAAATTCCACTGGCCTATCCCGGCTTTGCCGCTAACAATAAACACTTGACCGACCAGCCACGCGCCGGAATGCGGTGTCATCAACGCCGTGCGTGATTTACAAGCTGTTCGGTGGCATGCTGTTTAAGAAGTCATAGTTGGGAGAAGACTTGCCCAGTTCTCACGAACAGGAACGATAAAAGCACCAACTGTGTTCGTCATACTCTAGTTTTCAACGAGAACTTTGAGCTTTACAAGGAAAGGCATTGCTTGAATACAATAGCGCAATGGGAATCGAATCGAACGCACAACATGTCGTCAAACAAGACGAAAAGTAGAAAAGCGTTATTTTAACCTCGAAATGCAACGAAGATTATATGAAGGACATGCGACGTATCCTATTTGCTCAAGAGTAATCAGTGACTGAAAAATAACTACGTGTTTTTCCTTTTCGTCGATATTGAAAACCTCCAATTGGACATTTTGAAAGCTGGGATCCTCCGTTCGGCCCGCTTCTCCCCTTCAGGGCTGGCAAAGGGCCGGGCCGGCCCGCTCGGTGAAAAGCTGGGCCCGGCCCGGGCCGGCCCTCGCCTTAAAAATCGGGCCCGGGCCTCAAATTTACCAGCCCTGCTCCCCTTGTCGCGAGACTTATAACCGCATCTGGTCGTACTCTTTGAAATTACCACCTTGAATTAATTACTTTAGCGAATCATAGAATCGAACAGGTAGTTTTCGATTATTGAGTACGGCCTTTCCATGTGAAAACTCTGGTTCCCTCAAAAGCAACAATGGAATTGAAAAACTGTCAACACGTAAGTGTGTAAATTCACAAAAATACCATGTTTTTAAAGCGAGTGTGCTCTCCCGGTACATTCGCAGAACGATTCTTATGGCGCTATTAACATACGCGCGACGTCCCCATGACATGCCTTCTCTACTGTAGAAGCCCATACATTTTTTTAAACATGTCATTGTTATATTAATATTTCCCACATATGCTTTAAAAAAAGTGTTCATTGATAAATCGTGTGCTGGTTTTCTGTCTTCTGATTCTTTCGGTTGATCGTGTTGTGATGAGCTCCTTCTCCTTCGGTAGAAGTAAAATGTTGGAGAAAACAACAAATGTAGTAGGCTTTTTTCAGCGAAAGGCATATTTATACAACATAAATTATAAAAGTGGACAAATTGTGAGCAAGAGTGGAAGTGGAGCAATCCAGACAAGCGCCAGGGAAAGACTAGGAACTAGGGAAGCACGTTAAGGGAAGGCAAGAGACTAAGACAACTGAAGGCGGTCCGGGAAGGCTCAGATCAGGACGTCAGTGACATATGCAACAGAGGAAAGTGAGAATTAAAGTCAGAGGGGGGGCGAGAATCACAGGATGGCGCATGCAAATACATCGGCGACACGTAATATTCTTCTTTTTCTTCTGCGGCTGTGCTATTTGCCCTTGTCCTTTAATTCCTTCACGGCTTTTATGTAAGGCACGAGGGAAGACTGCGGCTTGGCCCGCGAGATGAACGGATGGCGCAACAGCTCCTCAGTGTCCGCCCTGAAATCGCAATTTAGGAAAAGTTTTTTCGACGTTAAAGGGCTCGTAAGGAGCCTTTTCCAAATCGTATGCTAATGAAGACTTGGCAAGCCTGCTTGCTATAAAAGAGGGCAACCCATAAACAAAGTTTTCTAGAGCAATGTTGAGAGAAGATCATTTCCCCTGATAGGGCATCGGGGTTCTCAAATGACGGGCCGGCCCGGCGGGCCGGGCCGAGAGATTTTTTTGGGCGGCCCGGCCGGCCCGTTTTTGAAAATCAAATTTTTAATTTTTGTATAAATCGGTGCAATAATTTTTGTAAACTCTTTTAAATACCGTAATAGTGTTTGTTACTAACATATAAGTTATAGGCGTCGCCAAACGGAAATCTTATGCTAATTGCGAAAACATGCAAAGCATGCTCTGTCGACGATTGATTAGACTACGAATTTCAATGTCAACAGAGCATCACTTGAACATTCTAATGTTATTGGCAAGATTCTAATTTGGCGACAGCTATAATATTAGTCATACAAAAAAGAATGTCACCGACCGGGATCGAACCCTGGTCGTGTGGGTGGCAATCTGTCTGAGTGGTCCAGGGTAAACGGGCCGAACGGGCCGGGCCGGGCCGGGCCGACGAAATTTTTGAAAACGGCCCGGCCCGTGAGAACCCCGTAGGGCATACGGCTTATTTGAAATCCAAAAAGGGCCTTAGTGGTGGGGATCGTTGTAGGCATACATCCCCCCTCAAAAAAAAGAAATAAATTCAGCTCGGCGCAACAACCTCAACCGGATATTACGGCCGATGTTTTCCTACGGTTGTAGGAGAAGGTTTATCCCATCAAAATAGGAAGGTGGGCCCGAAACGGTAGGTAGAGCATGCGGTGATAGCCCCCTTTCCAATTTAGGGAATTATGATGGAGTACATACATCAGCTTCAGCACAAAGTCGGAATTCTCACGGGCCGGCCCGGCCACCCTGGACCACCCAGTCACAATGCCACCCATACGACCAGCCAGGGTTCAATCCCGGGCGCCGAAACTTTTTTGTACTAATATTGCCTTATATGTTAGTATACTATTAAAATATTTAAAACAGTTTAAAAATTATTGTAGAGATGTTTACAAAATTTAAAATTTTCTTTTTCAATTACGGGCCGGGCCGTCCCTAAAAATCGGCTCGGCCCGTCATTTGAAACACCCGGGTATCGGGAAAAGGGTACATACAGCCGCTTCAGTCCAAAGTTACATGGCCTTTCAGACCTCGGGGTGGATAAGTTTGTTATGGGTTTGACCTTATAGGTCTTAAAGGCTTATGTTGCGTCTGAGACACCATTTGGGGGGCTTAGGCATTGAGCCCTCAAGCTCCCTGTCCACTCCATTTTTCGAGTGAGACAAGTCTGGGATGAAGTACCCGCTGAGAGGAGAGACCGTTAAGAGGAACCTCCGTAGTGATAATAACTGACCTCTCATCTGGTTCGACGAATAAGCACCTATCAAGGAAGTTAACAAAATCGGGGGAGAGCTCGTTGCGCTTCTTAATCTCTGGTTTTCCGTTCTGGGCGATCAAGTAGATGGCCTAGAAAAGCGTCGAAATAAAAACAAAATGGAAATTGTTCAGACCTTCAGCGGCGTCTCGTGCAAATACGGGGGTTCGCCATCAATCATTTCGAGTGCCATGATGCCGAGAGACCAGATGTCCACCTGAAAACAAAATTTTGAAATTGGGGTTTCGAAATCAGCACAAACCTTAGAGTTGTACTTCTTTTTGTTGAGGATTTCGGGGGCCATCCAGTAGGGCGTTCCCACTACAGTATCCCTGTAAATAGTTACGGTAAATCAAGAAAAAAGGAGGCCAACCTCTTGGATCCGGGGTGGATTTGGGCACAGAAACCCATGTCCGTGAGTTTCACTTCTCCGTTCATTCCCAGCAACACGTTGTCACTCTTGATGTCACGGTGCACGATGGAGTTGCTGGAAAGCATTACTTAGAAAAATATGCGGGTTCTCACGGGCCGGGTCATTTGGAAAATTTTGGCCCGCCCTTTCGGCCCGTTTACTTTGGACCACCCAGTCAGATTGCCACCCACACGACCAGGGTTCGATCCCGGTCGGTGACATTCTTTTTTGTACAACTAATATTGACTTATATGTTAATAACAAACATTATTAAGTTATTTAAAACAGGTTTAAAAAAACTATTGTACAACTATTAATTCAAAAATTAAGAGCCGAGCCGCCCGAAAAATCTCTAGAACCGGCGTCATTTGAGAACCCGGAAATTATGAACAAATGAGAGAGACCTGAGGGAACCGTGCAGTTTCTTTTTGGGAGCCTGACTACAAACTACAACAATTACGACGTAAGTAAGAGATCCCAAAAGATGCAAAACCGGGCGCCCGCCGGCGAGATTTCGTCCGCCGTTGTAACATGAAACGTTGCGTGAAACACCCTAAAAACAACCACAAAAGTGATTTTTTTCGTTGTCGCGTAAGTGCAACAAACAGGCCCCCGGAGAATAAACTTGGCGCAATCGGAGGAGACACGGGGAGTGTGAGTCACTAGATAAAGAGAAAAACAAGCGGCTGACTGGACACGATGACTGAGAGAAAGAGAGAGAGAGAGAGAGAGAGAGAGAGAGAGAGAGAGGGAGAGAGGGAGAGAGGGAGAGAGAGAGATAGAGACGAACCTGTGGAGGAAATGAAGGGCCTTGAGGCATTCCTTGAGCACAGTGGCTATTTGTCCCTCGTCGAGTTCCGTTTTCACAACGACGTCGGTAAGATTTCCTCCCTCGAGGTAGTCCATAACCACCCAGAGGTCGTCAGCCTCCACCAGGTAGGATTCTATGTAGTTAACTAGATTCTGAAGATAGAGGTATTTCGATCACTATCTCGCTGCCTCTCTCGCTTACCCATTCTCTCTGCCTCTCTCTCTCTCTCTCTCTCTCTCTCTCTCTCTCTCTCTCTCTCTCTCCGAGGTTTTCAAACGACAGGCCGGGCTGAGAAATTTTTTTTGGGCGGCCCGCACCAGCATGCCCGTTTATGAAAATCAAAAATATAATTTTTGAATAAATCGGTACAGTATCTTTTAAAACTGTTTTAAATAACTTAATACCGACTAAAATTTTCCAAACGGCCCCGTCCCCTCTCTCCCTCTCTCTTTCTCTCTCTCTCGCTCTCTCTCTCTCCCTCTTACCGGGTGTTTGAACTGCTGCATGACCTTGATCTCCGTGAGCAGCATCTCCTTCTTCGGCTGTGATTTGAACGCCATTCTCTTAACGGCCACCACCTCTCCCGTGCCCCTGCCGTTCGCCACGAACACTGTTCCAGAAGCTCTGTAAGTCACAAGTATTTCCCCTTCCTTCGTGCCATTTTTGCGCTGTCGTGTGTTGTTATGCCATAAATATAGACACATCGGCCGCCGTGGAATGCCTACGCAGTTTTCGGGGCTGGTCACTGCCCAAACGATTACGACTTGTATCGGATAATGCGCACAGTGATCCAACAACCACGCGTTTGTTATTGGACCAGATCCCCCTTTCCAACAACAACGAACAATACCAGAAAAGGCTCGTTTCAGCTGAAGCTGCAGGGTTTGCAAAAGATACCACGTTGGGCATGGTTTTCGGGGAAGTTGCAATCGGGGCGGGATATTTGGGGTGACTAACCCTACTCCAATCTGCCGTTTCGTCTCGTACTTGTCCAGGGGGTTCCCGGGATTCACAATGTTCCGCAGCTCTTCCAGCACCTGAAAATTGCGTTTGAATACAACGGTGGCTTCATTTTTAATTTAAAAAAAGTATTCTTTTTTGTTAAGAAAAGGCTGTTCACCTGAGCATCGGTCATTTTCTCCTTCGGTTGTGAGCGCACTCTGACCGCCTCCACCGCCGCCGGCTTCTCCTCGATCACATTGACTCTGACGTCGTTTTCCTTCTGAAAATTCCAATTTCGTTGGTTTTCAAGGTAATTTACATTGGAGAAGGGGTGGGCGTCGACCTCCGAAGAGGTGTTGCTGGCGACACTTCCGTTCGAAAGCGAGTGGCCGATGGAATTGGCCTCGGAGGTGGGCGAGAATTGACAGCTCGGCTGAGATGACACCGAATTCGTCTTCAGATGCTGAAATGGGATGATCAGTTGTTGTAAGAACACTGTAATGTCCTGCAATTTACATATCATCGTCGACCCGAAAATAGGGTAACCCACCTAAATTTTCCCCCTGAATAAAACAAAAATTACGCGCTAAAGCCTTAATTTCTGCACTTAATAAGGCTATCGCTATTTATACTTGTTTACGTTTACTCTCCCGATTTGTGTTAAAACAGTCAAAGTAAATATACCGTCCTAAACAAAATTACTTTTGGTCATGTGGCTGCCTGCGTATTATATGTACCACATATGCAACGCAAACCCTATTAAACCAACAACTAAACGTTGGCACGGTGTTAAAAAACCGCAAGTTTTATCAAACCGCGCAATCTAGGCGTGGTTTCTTGCCAAAAATTTCTCCGGACACAATCTTTAATCTATTTTGCCCTGAATGTTCTTTTTCAATTGAAAAATAATATGTTCCGTTTCCAATTTCAAGGCTCTCGCTCTCCAGTTTTGTTTAAATCCGTCTCACTTTCACCACCCGCACTTTGCAACATTTCACATCAGCTGCTTGCCGACGGGAGAGAGAAACGGCGCTCCGCGCGCATCGAAACTGGTGTGAATATCAACATGACCCTATTTTCAGCGGATTTGGCGTGAACACGAAAGGGGAGCGCCAAGACAAACAAAAACGCGTCGGAAACGACGAAAACGGAGAGAAGAGGCGTAGGAAAAGCCGTGACAAACCGGAAGAAGAGCTTTAGGAAGGGAATGGCAAAAGAAGAAATTAACAAAGAAACCGAGTAATGTCAAAAACGGAACTTGTTTTTCTTCGAAGGGATAAGGTAAAAAAATTGGATTTTCAATGTCAACTGATGCTGCATGATAGCCCAAAGAAGACCAATAGGAAAGTGGCTTCGCAGTTGATTTTTGATCACAGAACACTGGAACAAAATAGGTGTCTAAAAGCCTGACAAGGGCCACCAGGTTCACGTTTCGCGAACAGCCGCTTTCTCAAGCATGTTAGGGAAAAATCACTTCAATTCCTTTCAGTTGGTACGACGTGTTTCCGATCCGAAATCGTCCATTTATTGCCAAAATGTCAAATACGGCACAGAGAAAATATCCGTAAATTTATCTGATGCGTGGTTCTTTTAAAGACATGTCGAGGCTCTTAAATCCGCTCTTTGCTCACAAAGCGGCTTAAAATGCTGTCAAATCTTTTAAAGATTTAAATATTGTCACTTTACTGAACGTTTGAAGTGGTACGGTAATTATCAGGACCCTACAAAAACAACACAGGTACCATCAAGTGCCTTTTGGTCTTTCGAATATAATTTGCGTGAAATGTGAAATACGCTTCAGATTTTCCGACCACAAACTACAAAACACTGCTTACCAACAGTTCGTGTCCGATGTGGTTAAAGTAGAGTCCCCAAGGGGAGAAAAAACTGATTCTCTTGGGAGTGAGTGTCCAGTCGTACATGGCGACTCGCTTTCCGAGGGGGACGCCAGATCAGCCGGAAATCAGAGCGGCAGCTGCTCTGCACTATCGAAGGAACAGTTAATGACAGGTGGTGCTGGCTGCGATCCAAGGACGCAGGCAAATCAATCGGATCGTAGTCTTTTAATCTGCAATCACAGCCTTCGTGTTCGGGAGAGAAAGGGCAACAAGGCGGAAACAGCTGTGGGAGTCAAAACACGGCAATCGGGCAAGCCCAGCCGGTTACGTGCATAGCTTACAAGGCAAGGACTTAGCCGGGGCGGGGCGAGGGAAAGACCGCGCCGGCGGAAGAGAGAACAGACGAAGGCCGTAACAGGTCGACATGTCTCGGAAGGCTTCTTCGAAAGCGAAAACTTCACTGCCATAGGACGAATTTATGGCAGCCGATAACGACCGCGGAAAGGACAGAAGAACGTCGTTCTCAGCAGGTACACTGCCCAATTAGGCACCGGTTGGAGGGGAAGAAAGGTAGAAGGGAAGAGAAGAAGCGACAGAAGCAGAAGGTGACAAAATCGCAGCAGAGACGTCAACCCAATGTCAAGAAGAAGAAGGGAGAAAAACCGGTTCCACGCAGACAAAGATGAATGATATCTGCAGTTGACAGGGTTTGCAAAGTACACGCAAATCCTCCTTATTTCTAGCAAGACGAACAAATTCCAATGTTCTTCAGGAATGATCCACGTGTTTCTGTTAAACAAGGACCATTTCTCTTTCCACGTTGAGGAAGGATCACGAATTGACAGATTCTCTCCAAATCTTCCTTCCCCTTACAGTTATTTCGATCAGTGCAAAATATGGACTCATAAGGGGACACGGAACAATTAAGGGGTACTATCTTTAGGTACAGCAAATAGAACCCGGGAGGTAGGGTGAGCCAGGGTTCGTAAAGGTTTCCACACACAGATCCACTTACGTAGGCGCCACACGCACTTTACGTCCTGGTACGATGAGATTCGAGACCTGGATACAACTAACCATAAGGCCGCCTGAACCGTTGCTGATCAGTGCCAGATGATTATGCCTGGACAACCCCGACCCTGAATTAGGGCCCTAAAAGGTGCGCCCTGAAAATACGCAAAACAGGGTTGTAAGCATACTTCGGTGCCAGCCTGACTTTGACGGTTCAGGGGGTCTAGCCAAGAAGAATTTTACATAGAGCGGAGTATCGCTAGGTTCCCCAAATTCCATTTTTAAAGGGTGGGGGTCTCGGCACGACCGAAGCGACGGAGCTGTGTCTACGTATGGTTGTAAGTAGATGGGAACGGGTTGGGGTTAAAAAGTAAATACGTTAACGGTACACCCGGAAAATTCAGTAACCCCAAGTGATTTGCTAACCTTAGAATGCCAACCACGTCAAATACCGTAATGTATTTTCTTTGTATGCTCACATTAAGACTTCAAAGTTTTCAGCACGCTTTAGTAAGTTTGCCAACCTTTTTCACCATACCTGGACACGGCACCGAGAGCTGTCAGGTATTAATGGGGGAAACATGTGTGAACGCTGTTCCGTCAGACAATTTCAGCGCAAGGTCTGTGTCAATTTAGAAAATCACAGAAAACCACCACTTCAGGGCTTAAGTGTTCTGGTAAAAAATATACGAAATAAATTACTACTGTTGCTTTACCCAGGTTGCTTGAAGCTTGCAACTGACACGCGTAGCGGATTGGATATTTGCAGAAACTTTTCGCGGTGCCGCGCGACAAAAAACATTGCGCCTTTCACACAGCCGAAGTTCCGCGTTTCACAAAAAAAAACGCGGCCATGAGACAGAATTACAAAACACAACTATTTTATTTTTAAATGCGAAAGGAATGATATTTTCAGCTACTGTATGTTCAAAGGCTATGTCCAACGTAGTTATAAAATATTATTTTGAGAGACATGGTCTTGCAGCGAAAACAGGACGTACGCAACGTTTTTATGACGAAAATTATTATAAAGTTATTCCTCCATTTATTCTCAAATGGAAAACCCACCGCTGGTTTCGGAGGCACCTTCGGCGCGATTTTGTGTGTTCCGGGAACGGGCGCTCCGTTCTTCATCGTACCCGCAGGCGTCTAAAAGAAAAGTTCCAAAAAGGGCCGATTTCAAGAAAACCTTGGTCCTCTGCGGCGGTGGAGGAGGCGCCGTGCGGTTGGTTGTAGTCCGCGGGTAGATGGGCGGAGGAGCCGGAACATTCACACTGTCTGAAAGGAGAAAATTGAACAAATTCAAGAATTGCTACCTGTGATATGAGTAGGTTTGGCGAGTTGGGCGGGAGGCGCTGGTGACACGGCGGGTTCTCCCACTTCGGTGAGATCGGAAGCGACCGATGTGGTGTCCGAGTGAACGACGGAAGTGGACGGAGTGAGTCCTGCAACGAAAAGATTTCGCTGATCTAGGATGTGAATCACAGGAGCCGATTTGAACACTATTTGTACGCAAAGCAAGCGAGGACCAAAGGACCACAAACGCACTGCTGATAATGAGAGAAGTACCGTTAAGGGGGTGAACCAGCAGAGTTCAAAACGAAGATGAACCAGTCTTGAAAAGAGGAGAATATCATTTTATGCAGAAAACTTTTGAACAGAGAAAGAAGAACCATCATAATCCTTTCTAAGTGAATTTCAATTAACGAATTTAACTTGGATAAGCCAAAAACGTAATTTTGTTGGTTTTTTAAGCCAAAACCAGTTTTATAAACGCATATTTTTTCACAAGGCACTGTCCGCTTTTTACACGGCTCATTTTACCCCGCGGAAACCTCTGAAATACGATGGTCAACGGAGGTAGGGCCGTCGCAATTTTAAATTTGGGTAAATTTTGTTAAAGGAGGCAAATCGCATTTTGCTTTAAACGTTCAATAATAGAGGGGGCTATCACAAATTTATATGCTGGGTACCACTAAGGCACACTTATAAATTGGAACCAGCTACATTGAGAAAAGGCACGTGAGCATAGAAAAACAGCGACCGGGATTTTCGGTTGGGGGTTGCGCCGAGCGTATATACCCCTGTGGGGGACTCTCACCTACCACTCAATTGTATTGTTTGGGTTAGCGCAAAACGGACCCCGCGGGTAGCTTGTTCATTTATGAACGTAAGGGTCATTAACCTTTTTTAAAAAAAAAAGACATTATATAGATATAGTTTTATGAACACAAGTCCTTGTGTACGATTATACTGATGCCATAAATACTTTGGCACAACGTGCCAATGTTTTGATGTTGTACCTAGAGCAATGCGTGCCAATCAGAAGCCTCAGGCTGTGTACTTAGACAAATCGCTTGAAGTAGATTTGGCGTAGAATGAAGAATTGCACTCAGCTCGACATTTGGCCAAATTTCCCACTTTCATTATATAACCCAGAGCAACAAAATCCCTTCCCAACCTACCATTTCCGTTGGAAATCCCCAGTTTCTGAATATGCTCTCGTATCTGTCCGTCGAGGGTGATTTCGATGTCGTCGCTGTCCTAAACACCCCATTGCATCCGCAATTCATAGCTTTCCCACCTCGTCGCTCTGGTTGTAAACGCTGTGTGGCGTCATGAACTTTGACTGTTCCTGCTCCTTAAGAGAAGCCGCGTAGTACTTCAACGCCGTCACAACAGCCGTCGGATTCTTTTTCTGATCCACAACGCTAAAAGAAACGAAATAAACGAAGAAATGCTGAAAATACCTAATGTCGCGGAGGAGGATGTCCATCCAAGGCTGCGGCAGACCGCTGAACTTCTGCCCGTCGTATCCCACATGCATTCTGAAGAGAAATAGAAAATTAAAAATAAATAAAAAAGAATAAAAAGTACCTGTGGACTGTGTTGTAGGGCTGGCTGATGTCCAGACTGGTCGTCGTCTTCGGCTCGGAGCTGCTCTCCTTCTCCTTCGGTTCTTTGTCTCCGGGGGAGAAAATCCGGCCGAAGAGATCACGGATCCGCACCTGAAACAAGGAAAATAATTACAAATTTTACGTCCACACAGCACACCGCACTCTGACTCTGTTGCTGATAGTAACCTTCCTTTTTATATTGTTCGCGACGGGAAATTGAGAAATTGATAGTCACATTTTTCATAGCAGTTTTGTGGAGCCTTGAATCAGTCATGGGCGAAAAGGTTGCGCAATAATTTCTGCGCACTTCCTTTTGTAATAAAACCGTTTCTTCTTGGGTGGTCACAGTAATTCGTGCCACCCGAGTGTCAATAGGAACCAAAATGAAGCCATTTTTGTCATTGAAGCACCCTCCCTTTTGTAAAAATGCTTCGGAAAGACGAGCTATGGCCCATGGCTGCCTTGAATCTATAAACATTTTTTTTAAATATTTGATTACACGGCCTGAGTACCCTATGCGGCAGACATTACTCGAACAACACAAAAACATTGGAATGTTGTAACGAAGTAGTTTCGTCATCATATATAATTATGATAAGCTAACAAGACCCGAATTTCTCACAATATCACATAAAACAATTTCAATTTTTCTCTAGTGCATGTCTAAGTATCGTTTCCTAGGCGAATCGAAAGAATGAATTGAAAAAATTCATATTTAAAAAAGGCTTAATCGAATACAACGCCAGTTAGCTGTCACAAAACAAGAGAAATTTTAAATAGAATATTTAAAACCAACCAAAATGGTGCCAAACATTGATTTTCCTCCGGATTCCACCTCAGTTTCGACAGCTCATAGAACCGGTCGATTTATCGAGTCAGCACCGAATTTGTATTTATAATCGGAAACCGCACAAAAAGCCATTTTACGCGTGGAATCACCTGCTTTTCGTCCTCTCACAATTACATTTCATGGAAATTTTGAAAAGAAGATAACCAAAGGCAACCACCGTTTTTTTTTGTTATTCGAGGGGTTCAAATTCTAATTGAAACTGAGATTCTTTATGGAAATGAGCACGCTCCGATTGTTTGTTTACTCGCTTCGATATTTAAAAAAAATAACAGAAAATGCTTAATTTTAATTATTTCGTAACTAAAAACTACGTATTATTGGGCTTGCATGTTAGCGTTAATCTTTACGAAAAAAAATTAGTACCCAGGGTATTTTTACTTTTAAAATATGTAAAACTGCATGGACCCTTAATAGTTAATTTAAAAAAAAAAGAGTTTTAATAGTTGTTAAAAATAATCTGCAAAAATCCCACCTTCGATCTCTCTTTCTGCGCCGACATTTCGGACGAACAAGATGTTCGGCAGTATTCTGAAACTACGATTTAAATTAAATTAAACGAAATACAAAGCAAAAATAAAGAATATGTGTTTAATTGTATTGTGTGTGGGCGTGTTGCTCATAAAAGTTGAATTGAGGCCTTTCCCGGAGGGCAAACAGCGACTGAGGGTGGTCGAGCGAAGGAGGTGGGTCCGGCTGACTCACTCTCATCAACCGGGACACCGATCGATATTCACGCGGCTTATCCGAACGGAAGGAAGCGGCGGAGGGGAAATGGGACACTTGGCTCAATTCCAAGCACTAATTCATCAATTATTGGCAAGAGGAGGACGGATGAGGATGAGTAAGAATTTCTGTTTGTTGGAAACGGCGGCCGATGAGTCACGGCGCGTCACACGCAGGATTCAGCCAACTTGAGCGTTTTTATAACAATTTACGAGCGAAACAGAGCGGACTTCGGCGGGCATAGCCAAGGGAATATCCACCCAGGATGGAAATTAAAAAAAAACATTTGAAATAATTTATTATTCTTGTAAACTATTTTATGAAACTGTCCTGACTGGTAAAAAGCGAAACTGTCCTGACTGGTAAATTGACGGGCTAGCCCGGATTCTTTTTAAATGTAATTGTAACGTTGAATTTCAAACTGCTGCGCACGCGGGGTTTTCAAATGACGGTCCGGCTTTTGGGACCGGCCAAGCAAAAAATTTTTTAAAAAAAATTTAATATAAATAGGTACAATAATTTTTTAAACTGCTTTAAATTACTTAATAACGTTTGTTACTAACATATAAGTCAATATTAGTCGTACAAAAAAAGAATCTCACCGACCGGGATCGAACCCTGGTCGTGTGGGTGGCAATCTGTCTGGGTAAAACTTTCCAAATTGTCCGGCCCGTGAAAACGCCCGAGACAGGGGAACATCTACGAGTTTAAAAACAAGAAAAAAACATTTAGATTAATTTATTCCTGTAAAAAAATTTTAGCCTTGTTTGTGATTCATATGAAAAATGAGCTAAAACCGAAAAAGTCGAAAATTAAACAATTCAAAAACACGCGATTATCCGTTCGAGACCTAGATTATCCTCAAAGGGCGAGGTTTAAGTGAAAATTCAATTTCCACACGGGACCTGCACTTGAAATGTCAGAGGCTCAGCCTTTAAAACTGAAATTTAAAGGACTGTTATCGAATGCTATAGCGAAATAGGCTGCGCTAAACTTTAGCAAACAAAGGCCATAGAATTGACCAAAGGCGGGGTCTTCCAGTCCAAGTGGGGAAATGAGAATTCAGACAGTTCCGGACCTCCAATCAAAAAACGAAAATGGACTAAGACTGTCACAATTTATTCAATCAACAGATTCAAAAAGGAACAATTGAGACCGATGAACAATGCGCGTACCGTTGGAAAAGTCAACAAATAAGATATAACAAAGACGGAAGATCATCGATTTAGTCGTGGCGACGTTTACGGCTGCGGCTGGAGTCTAAAATCGAGCGATTAAACTGCGAAGGAAGAAAAACAAGTACCTTCCACGCGGAAAGAGAAGTCGAACTCTTGATCGGCGCCCAGATAAGAGTCGCAGATGAAGTAGAGCTTGTAGTTGCATTTGCCCGAGTTCTGCGGCACAAAGTCCAGCTGCATCTTGGCGTTTTTGTTGATCGTCAGACTGAAAATGGAAAGTGAGTGGGATGATGAGCTGATCAGGAACAACTTCGGGATATGCATCGCATTTGTCAAACTTTGATTACAAAAGGGGTGTGAATCACGTTATGTCTACCTGTGATGTCAGTTTAGCGCGACCCCCACAGTACAAACGCAGCGTGTGTCGAGTCCCCCAAATAGGAAATTAGGCTCGGCGCGACCCCCTCAACAGACAAGGACGAGCGATGTTTTTCTATGCTCTGGACCCAAACAATCAAGGCCATACTTGGTCAACTTCGGTCGCAACACATACTCAGGCGGTACGTTGACCAGGGCTCGATCCCGGTGAACTTTATTTTTAAACATCGCATATTGACACCCAACTGGCTCGAATTACGGTAAACAACCCACAATACATTGACATTTGTGGCAGCACAAGATAAAACAAATGCTTATCGAAAAATTCCTAAGTGTTCGCCAAAGCAACCTCGGCAGATTTGGCAGCGGGAATTGCCTGAGTATCCTATACACCTCGCAAAACAAAGAGCGACAACTCATTATTGAACCAGTGTGATGAAGAAGTTTGTAGGCAACATACCGTTTGATGGAGTGGAGGGCGTTGTTCTCCGGGTCTCCCACAACCAGCCACCATCCTTCCTCCTTGTTCTTCTGGGGGAACAGCGGCGCCACAACCTTCGGCGCAATGCCGTCGTCGTCGTTTTCACGCTCCATCGCCACACTCACAACCATAGCCTCGCCCCTGAAAAAGCTGTTATTCACGCCAAAAGAAATGAAAACTCACGAGTTGACAGACTCGGCCGACAGCTCGTGTTCGACCTCGATGGACGGGTAGCTGTTGCAGAACTCGGCAACCGACGCCAGCTGTGCGCCCTCCATTCCCAGGATGTAGTCACGATCCTCGTCTTCAAGCTCTAGAAGCTCAAACACGGATTCCGTCTTCTGAAAGTATCAATTTATTGGGATAAAAGAGACGGGGCTACCTTCTCCTTGGCTCTTTCGATGACGGCGGCCGTGCTGTGAGGCAGCTGTTTAAGGTAGGGCTCATTGCTGTACATGGCCTGTGTGAGCATCTGCGACAGTTCCATGGCGTGGATGGCGGGAGAAAGCCAGCCGTTTGAGGAGAGGACGTCGACACAGGCCTGCACAAGGCGGATGGCCTTCAGAACCACGATCTCCGTGTCCTTGTTAAGCTCCGCGGGGAGTCCGATGCGAGACAGGTGGGCGTGGATCAGGAGGTTCACCTGAAAACAAAACATGAAAGTTAGTTTTGAAGATTTCACCTAGCCGATGTCTTATAAAGACAACCCCGTGAAAAGTTGGGGTCGAGTCCGACCCCAAAAGCTGTACAAGTACAATCATACGCCAAAAAAATTCCCGTGAGAAAATGTCATTACCTTGACGTGAGGGTCGCTGAACTTCTGGTTCTTGTTCATTCCGGGGATTCGGGCGGAGAGCTGTTTCAAAACGTAGTCCTCCCTAAAAACCAAATTCCGTTGCTAAGAAGAATGAAATCTCACTTGTGGCGCAGAGGGATGTTTCCGAACTCGCTGGCGTTGGAGATGATCTCGATCAGGGCGCGCATCTTGGTCTTGGCCTGTAGAGACATCGAGAACAGCTCTGAATTGGCATTCAAGGATAAACTTTAAATAAATAAAAAACTAACCGATGGTGGTGTAGGAGATGTAGTAGTAGGCTGCGATCATACCAAGGTTCAAAGGCATCGTGTCCATTTCGTCCTTGACCGTGATACACTGAAAACCACTGCTTAACAACGTTGTAAATTGACTGAAACCTTGCTCCTCTCGAGGTCCTTGAGGGTGTTCTCCACCAGTTCGGAGAGGGCGTCCGACAGATGTCTGTGGGTCACTCCCTGCAGGTTGTAGTAGTTCGGGTTCTGCGTCATCCGGCGGTAGAGGAAAGTCCAAGTGAGGTACTGAAAAAATAACATTATTTATTGCCTTATTGAGTGAATTACGAAAGGCACAATAATTAAGTATACGGCAATGACATGAGTTGTGCAACTATCCTTCCACAAACTTTTATCCCAGATGCAGAAAAACAGCTACATGTTAAAAGTTTAGCGGGGATGTACAATTCTTTTTTATTCCTAACAGTCAGCCGGGTGTCAACTAGCCAGGCTGGATGTATCCCATGGCTATGACAATTGTGTGCGTTTTCAGTGAAATGTGACACCTAGCTGGTCGTAATTACGGCACACAGTCTATAATTACAAGCAAAATTCGAAAGAAAACCCACATCGATAGCGTCCTGTTTGTTCTCGATGGTCTTGGTAACGATTTCCGCGTTGAAGTGGTCGTGCAGGCAATGGTCCAAGTGAGATTCCACCGGCAACGGGTCGATGAGGAATTTCTTGAAGAAGTCCCTCTTTGACGTCTGACACATGAGCACGCACTTGGCTAAAATACAAGTGTTACTGATGAAAATAACGAAACCTAACCTTCCTGATCCCTGCCGGGTCTGTTGGCCAATCCGACCATGTGGAGAACGTCTCCGATGGGATAGTCCTCGTACACGTGGTACTTTCCGTTGTAGAACTGCGTGTCCATAATAATGACCAGGTAGGCGGAGATCGTCAGCTGGAAGCACATCGCCCTCGTCGCAACCACAACCTAAAAAGGGAGAATTCCGAACTTTCAAGGCATAGTGGATTACCTGTATGGCTCCGCTGTGGAAGAGCTGCTCAACTATTTGCACATCCTTCTTGTTCAATCCCTCGTGGAGGAATCCCACTCCAGAAAGCAGCGAGTTACGAAGACCATCGTCCTGAATTTCTCCTTAAATCAAATTTCCAAAAGAACTTACAGCAATGGCGCTGAGAAGGCTCTGGAAGGTGTCGTCCTTCTCTCCGATTTGGAGGAAGCGCTGGGGAGCATTTTCCGCGTGGGCCATTGTGACCATGTCGAAGGCCGTGGAGGTGGCTTGACGACGATTGGGAACGAAGACCTGGAAAAGAAAAAAATCGAGAAAACATGCGCAGCGCTTACCAAGGCAGGCTTGGGGTTCAGTTTTCCGGCGTGTCGGGAAATAGCCTGGTAGACGGGACGGTTCATGGCAGCCAAACGGGAGGCGGTGTGCGAGAGGTTGAAGCCCTGAAAAACAAATTGTAGATGAAAAATGCTGTGAAAATGGTACCTGAATGTGCAGATCCAGGGGAATGGGACGGGTGTTTGGCAGGAAGCTGAAGGTGGCCGAGGCAGAACATCCGAGCCACGAACCGACGTCTTTGGCGTTGGTCAAGGAGGAGGAGAGACCGACGATGCGGAGACCACTGTCCAGCTGGGAGGACATGTACCTCATACGGGAGCAGATGACTTCAAGCACCGGCTGAAATCATAATTAATATCGAAGTTAGGGGCTCTGCTTACTCCGTCGGCTCCTCCGATCATGTGCAGATCGTCGACGACGAAAAGCTTCACAGCCTGCACGTTCTTCCTCTGCTTCCACCGACGAGAGACGTTGTCCCACCTGGAAAAAAAGGGATGGTCGAAAAAGTCGTAATTTCGGAAGCCTCGCATGTGTCATAAAAAGCGTACTACATAAGGGCGGTATGCATATGTCGGCACCGACTATGACGGCATGGGGGTATCGCGACTCGCGAGGTTCCCCATATGTCATTCAAAGGGCGGGGGTTTCGTCACGACCCAAACGACGGAGCAATGCAAAAGTATGGCGGTATACAGCCATGGGCTATACCCTGCTTTTTCAAACTTTTATTACAAAGGGAGGGTGCTTTCAGTGTAATAGTGACGCCATTTCAGTCCGTATTGACACTCGGCTGGTACGAATTACAGTAGACGACCAATGAAATATCACATTTATTACAAAAGGGGGTGCGTTTAGAATATAGCGCAAAGTTTTGGCCCATGCCTGGCGGATTATCATGCCAGCGCTAATTGACACCCAGTTGCACCCAGCTCAATCAATAAGATTTTACAAACGCGGGGCGAAACAACCCCTAACCAAGGAACGAATGACATTTTTAGAACTTATAAGCGAACCTTTCAGGAGTGGCGACTATAAGCTTCGCCCTCTGGAGCAACTTCAGATCCGTGGAAGGCTCTCCCGTGAGCAGACAGATATTAATGTCCAGAGCGGGGGCCACGCGTTGCTGCCAGTCGGCGTAGACCTGAATCCTTCAATTTTCAGAAGAGATCTCATCTAAAACCAACCTTGGCAGCCATGTCTTCCATTGGCGTGACGTAGACACACTTTCCCTCCGGGTTGTTGTCAAAGTGGCGGATGATTGCCAACTCGGCGCACACGGTCTTTCCAGAACCATTGGGGGCGGCTACCAACACGTTGTCGTTGTTTTCGTAAACAGTTCGGAAGACTGGAATGAGCGGTTACAAAAAATAATTGAGTCGGAATACCTTGTGTCTGGATGGGGTTGAAGACGTTGAATCCGGACTTTTTGAAGATGGCCTCGAAGGCGGGGTTGCCGATGGTGGAGACGGGAAGAGGCTGGAGGTCGAGGAGCTCAGTCGGAGGCGGGTACTTGTCGGGGAGGATCAGATGACGGAAGGAGATGGGCAGGGTGGTCTGAGAGCCCAGCCAACGGTCGGAGACGATGCTGACAAAGTAGAGCGGAGGCAGCGGCTCGAACAGCTTCACGTACATCTTCACAGGGTGCTCTTCTTCGCAGAATTTCCTGAAAGAAACACAATTATATCACAGTTCGTTAAAATGGCCACTGATAATAACGCTTTCAAAATAAGTTGAGAACTCACTGCTTCAAGAGGAAGTACTCGTGGTGGAGGATGGTCTCCTGGTCGTTGTCTTCGACGAAGATCCAGAATCCCTCAGCGTTACCGTGAACCCTATAAATTTTATTATTTCCGGCACTACGTCTCATAAACTTACTTATCGTCCCATTTGAAGTCGGGTGTGATGGTCAATTCGATTTTGAGCGTCGTCCTGGTGATTGGCTGGATCAGCGTCGACATCTCCAGTTTGGGGAACTGTCGGATGAACTTGTGCAGCGGTTTGCCCATCTTCGGCATCTTGATCAAGTCACCCAGCTGGTGCTGGTCCAGGTCGTAGAGGCGGTCGAAGGGGATGTTCTTCTTGTCGATGCTGCGCACAACCTCCTGCGGGATCTTCTTGAACTGGTGCAGAGGATTCAGCGACTGCCACTGACGCGAAGTCACCATCTTGCTCAGACTCAGCACCTTCTGAAACACTGATTGTATGATCAATCCACTCTTGTGCATGAAAACAACGATTCAGACTACGTTGCTTTTATTGCTAATCTGGGGCTGAATTCATAAGTTAAGCGGGTTACCTATCTTTAAACATTTCAGACACCAAAAATAAAGGCGATTACCCACATTTGGGTCATAAGATTATAAAGATAGGCTTCCGCCTTTTCATGACTTTGGAAAGTTAGGGGAGTATCCCCGTTTTCAATCCAAAAAGTTCAGATACGTAAACGTTGCCTCTTCTCCGGTCGTAAATTTAAGGGAAGCTATCGAAATTTCACGTCCCAAAATTAAAAGGGAAACACCTTTTCGGGACCCAGAGTAAACGGGTTACTCAGTCTTCGTGCCTTAACCAAATGCACCTTCCACTTATAAACCAAGGTGACGCGAGCTCCGAAATGGCAAAAATATGCTGGGAGACGTCCAACCATGGCTGGACAGGGAACGTTTGGGGCCCGATGCGCAAGTCCCCCAAATGGTGTTTCGAAGGCAACATAAACCCCCTTTAAGTTTTGCTTCTATTTTCAACCGAATACCGAATTACCTAGGTACCGCTACCGCCCCGTGTTTACCTATGCGTCCAACACAAAGATGCACCACTGTTTAGTCTCCTGGGATATGGAGACGCTCAAGAAAAGAACTCACATGCGCCAATTCGGCCCATCCTCGCCACAGCACGATCTCGAACATGGCACGGAACAGACGACCGGCCGATTGGGCAATGAACACCATATCTGACTGAAGAGCGAATCCTTCCAACTTCAGCTGAGAGACGTAGGCCTAAACAACACAGATAAAACTGAAATATTAAAGTATTCCACCTGCAGAAGGACATTGGTCTTGGCACTGCCTTCGTCCAGACTCTCCTTGATGGGAATTGGCACGAGCTCAGCGAGCTTCTGCAGCTCCAGTTTCTCCTCCTCGCGGACCTGAAACAAAGAAACGAATGGATCGAGTAGGATTTAAAACGGACCACGATGTGTTTGAACTCGCTGGAGAGGGAGAAGATGCGGAACATGTCGATGTCGGCGGAGGACTGCTTCAGAAGCTTGTTGTAGGTCTGCATGGAATCGAAGGTACAGTAGTAGTGGGAGGCGATCCTTCCCAGCTCAGTGGCCTAAAAAAAGATCGATTGAGAGAAAATACTGCCACAAATACCTGAATGGCTCCGGACTTCTTGTCGTACTTGATGAGGTTGCCCTTATCCAGCTGCATGCAGGCCGTGTGGATGAGATCAGCACGTCTCTGCTCGACGAACGGGTCGTTCTTCTGAAGAAAAGAGATTTTAACATTCAAAATGTGTAATTTACCGCCTGATCATGGGTGATTCCGTAGAGTTGAGGAGACTTGACCATGCGAACGAAGAGGTAGGTGTAGCCTAGCCAGTCCATGGCGTCCTTCACAGAGTTGATGGTTCCCAAGACCACTTCGGCGTTGAGCATATCGGGAAGACGGGCGATCATCTGGCTTTCGACTGGCAGCTGCTGGTTCATCAGGGAGAGGTAGAACTGGAGTTCGTTGTGGTTCGTGATGAGGATACCCTCTCCACGAGAATCGTACTGCGGACGACCGGCACGACCAAGCATCTGGAAAAACGGCATTATAATACACCTGCGGGTGAATCACAGTGACAAAGGATTATGAAAAGAATCGTACAAACCTGCATGACGTCGAGGGCTCCAAGCTCAGTCCACTTTCCCTTGTCCGGGTTGTAGATCTGCGTTCCCTTGATGATGACAGTGTGCGCGGGAAGGTTAACTCCCCAGGCGAGAGTGGCAGTGGAGACGAGAACCTTAAAAAATACCATAGTTGCAGTTCTACCCAAACCTATCATATCTTTTTTCTTTAAAGGGACCATCAGCGACAATTTCCCATTGGAAAATAGCTACACTGCTCGCCAATTCTACTTTGACACATACATCGGGGAGGTACAGTATCCCAGGTTAAAGGTGTAGATGCCCAGGAAATGCAGAAGTTCAGGTAGGTTAGGCACTATTTCCGGTAAAATTAGCCCTGAGGGCACCAAGTTAAGAGGGTTAGAGAAGAGTTAAGTTAAGTTAAGGGCTACCTCCTTTTAGGCCCCAAAAGTTACGGGTTTGTACGTAAAATGGAGCATCCCGAAGTATGCTTCGGCATTGGCATATATGGAAATCGATCATTACTATTGAAATGTTTTTCAGCACAACCGCTCCAGGAAACCCTTGTTCCAGAAATGACATGAAGTACTCCGTTAAAAAACGCTCAAGTTTTACGTGAACGTGGAATACACCTAAAGGTTCCCGTTAATATAACACTAACTAACCTGAATGTGCTTGTCGGCGAATAAATCTTCGACGAGAGTCCTGTCGACGCGGTTCATTCCAGCGTGGTGAATGGCGAATCCGTAGGGAAGGAGATCTTTCAACTCAAGGTTCTTCACCTGAAACAACCGAAACTCTGTCATTCCCTTTAACTTGAATTACCTGTTCGGCCTCTGTGCGCAGAATCTCCGTGCTAGCACTTCCCTCCCTCATAAAGGCACTCAGAGTGTCCTTCTCCAGACACGCATCCCTCAAAGCCTTAGCAGTCTTGGCCGTTTCCTTCCTCGAGTGGACGAAAACAAGAACCTAAATCTCCTGTTTTACAAAGGAAAATCCATTTTACTACCTGGCTCTTTCCGGCGTGTTCCATGATTTTGTCGTACACAACGTCATTCATGGCCTGGAACCTCTTCAACGCCTTCTTTTCCGTGATTCCGATGTAGTATTGATCCAAAGGAACGGGACGGAAGCTAAAATAAGCGAATTAATAATTTATAGCGAATGACAATTGCCTGTTGTCGAAGTAGTAGAGATGCTCCGGTTTTACGCGGAGGAAGGTGGCGACGTCTTGGTAGTTGGGCAGGGTGGCCGAGAGACCGACGAGACGGCAGGTGTCGCTGGACTGTTCCATTTGACGGAGGGTTCGGACCACAATGGCCTCGAGCACCGGACCACGGTCGTCGTGGAGCAGATGGATTTCGTCGAAGATGACCAGACGCACGAGCTGGTTGTAGGCACGCTCGCCTCCTGAAAATGAGTTATATTAAGAGAGAGAGAGAGAGAGAGAGAGAGAGAGAGAGAGAGAGAGAAAGAGAAACCCACCCTTCCTAGTGACGATATCGTACTTCTCCGGAGTACAGACGATGACCTGAGAGGCCATGAACTGTTCCTTGCTCATCTGCGAGTCTCCAGTCATTTCTCCAACCTTAATTGCCCCAATTAACAACAAATAATCAAACAACAGTACCGTAATTCCGAAAGGCTTCAGTCGCTTGGTGAAGTTTCCGACCATTTCCTGGACAAGAGACTTCATGGGAGCAATGTAGATGCACTTGAAATCGTCCAACTTGACGGTTACGTCCTCGTTCAGATGTTTTCCGATTTCGTGGAGGATGGTCAAAAGAGCGACGTTGGTCTTACCAGCACCCTAAAAATATGGATATTGAAACTTATCTTTTCCAATTTTAAAAGAATCATAATGGAATTTTAGTTCAAACTTACAGTAGGCGCACAAAGCAACAGATGTTCGTCGCTTTTGAGGGCGCTGTCGCACAGCTTCGACTGAATCCTGTTCAGGGACTTGAATCCTTCGAAGGCCGGCTGAGCCCACTTCGGCAGCTCAGAGATGGGAATGAGCTTCTGAAGAACAAAATCACTACTTATAAAGGGGAATCCTCACCTCGTTGTCGGCGAAAGGCTTCGCAGGCTGGGCGGGAACGAAGATTTCGTCGTAGCTCTTTCGCTGTTTCCTCCAGGATCCCGTAGGCATGTCGCACTTCTTGTTGCTCATCAGATGACCTCCTTGGGAGAAGGAGAGGTCGTCCAAATCCAGAATCT
Source organism: Oscheius myriophilus (assembly GCA_964057215.1). Classification (NCBI taxonomy): domain Eukaryota; kingdom Metazoa; phylum Nematoda; class Chromadorea; order Rhabditida; family Rhabditidae; genus Oscheius; species Oscheius myriophilus. The sequence continues at coordinate 9,390,113 of OZ059903.1, read as the reverse complement.
GTCGGCCAGCTAGCCATTTTCCAGCGGCAACTGCGTCGGTTCCAGCGGCAGCCGTCGCTCTCCTCGCAGCCGCCTTCTCTTTCTTCCGCTGTTCGCTCTGGAAATGGAGTTTTATCACAATTACTTTTCAAGTTCAAGCAGTCGTGACCGAATGCGCAAAATCTAAGGCATACCTCGACAGAGTATAGTCAGTTTACCCCCACGTTAAGGGGGTAGAGGCCCCAAAAACGTAAAAAGTTAAGTGGGGTTAGGCACAATTTTCGCAAAATTCAGCTCAGAAGGCCAAGAGTTGGGGGCTACCCCATTTGTGGGCCCCAAAGGGGTCCGTCAACTGTCAAGGTCTCCCGAGGTATGATCTAAGGTTTGCAGTAAAAAACCAGCACAATTTAGGCGTATTTTTCTGCATCTTATGCGGCTCTACATATAGCATGCCGCTAGGCCAAGAGGAGTGCCAAGTCCTCCCCAGTTGTATAATATGTACATTAGATGCATGTCCTCACCTCAACCACGTTAGGATCGTCAACTTCTTGCAATTGTGTGAGGACAATGTGGAGCTCAGGACGCATCTTCATCTCCTCCTCGATCTGAAACTTAGGTAAGATCCGGCCAATTCGGAAATCCTTACGCTGGATCGTTCATCTTCAGAGGCCTGCTTCAGAAGCGTAACGTAGAGCACAAGGTTTCTGTGCTTGCGCAGGGTTTTGATGAACTCGAAGTTGTCGAAGCCGAGGAGCATCACGAGCTTGTTCTCACAGTCACGGTCATCTGCAGCTTCCTTCAGGATGTTGATAACCTCCGAGACCTTCTGCTGCGCCAGGATCGGGTCGTTGTAGAACTTGGCCAGCGATCGCTGGATCCAATGGGCATCAACGTCGCGGGCGTGAAGTTCTCCTTTCCTGGCGGCGGCGTCCTCCTGCAAAATGAATTGTAAGTTAATTTCGTTGTGAGACCCACATCATCGTTGAATCCTTCGCCGTGAAGAGCCTCTCCGTAGTCGGCCTCAACGCCACCCTCGTCTCCAGAGCTCTCCTCGTCGTCTCCTGAAAAGTTTTTTTTTTTAAAGCATAACTATAAATCAAAATAAATACCCAAAAAAAATGATATTCTAAATTGGGATTAGAAAAAGGGGAAAGGGTCTGCCTCGAAAAAGGAGCTTACCCTACAATTAGGGAAATCAGTTTTAAAGATTTTAGGTAAAAATGGTGGGAATATTAGCCATAGGAAGCACGAAAACTCACGCTTGATCTCTTGAATGACGGTTTCTTCCTCTTCGTCAGACTCGTCGAATTGAACGTTGACTCCCTCGTTTTCATCGATCTCTTCCTAAATCAACCAGATAACCGAAAAATTATATATTGCATACCGTGTCCCCTTTGTTCTCCTCGTCGACATGGTAGTCGGTGATCTTCTTGCACAGGTTGGTCAAAGCGTGGAAACGCTCATCCGACACTTTCATGATCAGCGATTCCAGCTAAAAAAAACCAAAAATTACTCCCTAGATAAAATACTGTACCTCTTTCCTCTTGTCCTTCTCTCTGATCTTCTCAGACTTCAGAACGGAGATGATCTCGTCCGCCGCTCCACACAAAATGTCCCTCGACTGAAGTTGCCAGTGAACAAGACATAAAAGAGAATCGTACCTGGTCTCCGAGGTTCTCCATGATCATGGCGAGAAGGACCTCGTAGGTCTGCCGGGTTTCCTGAGTCCGGGGTTTGTAGGTTCCCATCATCTCCGTACTGTCTTCTCCGTGGGATCTGATCTTCGCCGGAACACGCACGTCGTCGTTCTCCTCACCTCGCCGCTTGCGACTGAAAAATTCGAAATAAGAATTTTAGCTTAGCTCAGCAAAACATAGGCCAACACAAATGATAAAGATTGCTATCTTTTTGCTCACGAGGGAAATGTAAAACGGTAACTGGTACTATTTCAATCGCACGTTTCGAAATCTCTCCACCTTAAATCGGCATAAGCGAAGGCGTTAAAAGTGACAAATAGCGCAAATAAACAAGACTTGTTTTTACATTTGACAGAATTACCGTAGATTTTTGTTCCCGTAACATAGTAAACGCACCTCTTCTTCTTTTCCTGTTCGGGCGCCCTTCCTCGCTGGTACCTATCTCCCATCCTTGTTCCCCTCAGGGCCTTGTCGTTGAGGGCCATGACCTCTCCAGTCGGCTCTTCCCTGCCTCTGCGGTCCGTCAAATTGTAATCGACTTGTAACACCAGATTTGAGTTCTGAAGCAGCAGTTACAAATGATTTCAAAATATCAAACGGAAAAGGTCGAAAATTCCCACCTGGCGATACTCGTACTGTTGCACCCTTGCCATTTCGTCCGCCATCTCGAGTTTTTGAAGATAAACGGGCTACCGACAAAAACTGAAATAAGGTTAAACAATAAATCACTACAAAAACAAAAGGGATGAAAGCGAAATCGCCAAAGAAACAAACAAACAGTTGATAAACTATGTTCTTTATTAAACATGGAATGACTAGTGCAGAGTGGGAGAGTATATACATCCGGGGAGTATGCACAACCTTTTAAAGCTTTAACTAGAGGTTATTGGGGGTGGAGAGATGGGGGACAGTCCTTTAAAATGGAGTTCTACTCTGCCTTGGCCTCCTTCTCAGCGGTTTCTCCACTTTCGGCCAGGATTCGCTTGACGTCAAAGTCGACGACGGTCTGGGAAGCGGTGACAAGATGAACCAGTGAGATCAGGGACTTGACAAAAGCGATGGGGAAGGCGAGGAACGCGAGATAGGAGAGGAAATGGATTCCGAAGAGGGTGGGTCCTGGGTGGAACGCGCGAAGGTACATGAGGATGTAGAAGGCCTCGTTGCCACCGCACATGAAGCCGAGGAACTGACGGTTCGTGTAGTACAGGTGGAGGACCGGGTTGCTGCTCTAAAACAGATGATTCATAATCTAACCACGCATACGAAGAGAAACTAACCTGCTTGTGGGTATTCGCTCCAGTGAGATCAGTGGCGTGAAGGTGGAGCCAGTGGGACGCAATATCGACAACGGCACTCAACTGAAAGCAAATGAATAAAAATATGAAATCGACGAAGACATGGATGTCAGAACACAGTGGACCAGACGCCTCTATTTTTAAGGATATCCCAGACGGGACCTTGCAGGATTTTCGAAAATGGGGAACTGACATGTCGACTGATTTTTAGAATATTCTAAAGCAAGGCTTCTCATGTCGTACCTGGAACCAGAACATGTGTTTGGGGTAGAAGTGGCATAGAGCCATGCAGATGCTCATGAGAGCGCAGCGATCGGTGAGCTGGTCCAGCATGGCTCCGAAACGGCTGCTCTGGTTGTAGGTACGAGCAGCCCAGCCATCGAAGGCGTCCAGTACAGCACTTAGTGCGTAACTGAAATACGAAATATATATATATATATATATATATAAAATCCAATATATGTAAAGACAGGGAAAATACTCACCAGAAAATGGCTGTAAACGGCGATTCCAACATGTAGGCCATGGAGATCACGGCGAGCACGATTCGGCCGTACCCAATGAGGTTCGGGTAGAACAGGAATACATTCGTATCCGGCATTTCCTTAAAATTATAAGTTTAAAGCGTTTGTGTAACCATATAGAGTAAAAGAGAATGAGTTGATCACAAGAATAGCTGTCCGGACGGCTGATATCGAAATTGAGGGTTCGATGAAATATTGGCACACATACGTTGTATAATTTTTAAAAAAAAATCGAAGGTACACTTGCGAAATTGCGTTAAAAAACAAATTCAACTCTCCATATTTTATAAACCACGGGTGGCCGAGGATTTTATCTGATTCACAAGTGTAAGCTGTCAATTTCAACACTCACCCAATCTCTACTTTGAACAATCATATATTAAATATTAATTACCAATTTTGTATATCTTAAAACTTAAAATACATCCGAAAAATAATACAAAACATACAGGACAGTGAGAAATTCGAAAAGCAAATTTCGAATTTGGCTGCGGGGTGTCTGCGCGCCAAACGTGGGATACGCAGGCGAGGAGCCATTGCGAGTAGCCGGCTGTCTCTTCCAGACAAAAGGGCCACAACAAAGCACACTAATTTTCTGGTGAGCCACACGAACCACACTAATTTTCTGGTGAGCCACACGGAACCACACTAATTTTCTGGTGAGCCACACGGAACCACACTAATTTTCTGGTGAGCCACGCGGAACCACACTAATTTTCTGGTGAGCCACGCGGAACCACACTAATTTCCTGGTGAGCCACGCGGAACCACACTAATTTTCTGGTGAGCCACGCGGAACCACACTACTTTTCTGGTAAGCCACGCGGAACCACACTAATTTTCTGGTGAGCCACGCGGAACCACACTAATTTTCTGGTGAGCCACGCGGAACCACACTAATTTTCTGGTGAACCACCGCACGCAAAATTGTCACTTTCAATTCGGTCAAATCGCGTTGTCTTTAACACTATATGTCACAGTTGTACTCGCAAAAGATAATGCACCAACCAGGGTTCGAACCAGGAACCTTCACAACTGCAGCGCGCTGCACTGCCTCTGAGCTATTGCCGCCTCTCTCACCTGCCCACATGACCATATAATGGCTACCCACATGACCACGGAGTGCCGGCCGTCACAGCCAAGGAACCAGTCATTTTCTTGTGAGCCACGCGTAACGCGTTTTTTAAACTTTCAAATATTGGATTTTACGATACGAAAAACGTTTCTAGGGTTAAAAACGATTAAAGATTTCGGTTGTGTGAAAACAAAAGTGTGGAAGGCAACTAGGCGGTCTAATTCTCGCTGATGCGTGAGCAGCAAATACGGACAAATGGATGCTGACAGCGGAATCACATCCGAGATTGGACATAAATGACTTCTTTTGCTGGGAAGTTGGCGCACAACCACTACTGAATATTAAATTCTGTTTGGATGTCTTTTAAAAACTTTGGAAATGTCTTCGAAAATGTTGACTTCCCTCTACCCCGACTGGAATTCTTCTTCCAAGATCGTCTAATTTCTTCAGGTTGCTACTCTAACGTCTGCGGATCATAGAAGCATCTGAGGCGTGGCTGTGATTGCCTCCAGCGTTGGAGAAGACGGGTCCTGAGAAGAAAAGTAGTTGTCAATACGTTCTAAGTCTTCATTGTTAATGTCTTTTCAATTTCCTGCAGCAGTTGTTGCATGAATTCTGTCGTGCCCGTGTGTGTGTGTGTGTGTGTGAGAGAGAGAGAGAGAGAGCTAGAGAGGGATAGAGATAGAGATAAGATCGAGAGAGAGAGAAAGGGTTGTTTCTCCAGAAGCGACTTTTCACGCCTACCCTTTGCTGCAGCACAAGATGCACGTTGTACACACACACACACACACACACACACACACACACACACACACACACACACACACACACACACACACACACACACACACACACACACACACACACACACACACACACACACACACACACACACACACACACACACACACACACACACACACACACACACACACACACACACACACACACACACACACACACACACACACACACACACACACACACACACACACACACACACAAATGAGGTCAAAAGATCAAGAAAACGAGAGAAAAAGCGTCATAGTCTCACAGGTTTCCAGCCGTGCTGCTTTTTGGCCGATTTTGGGGTTTTCCCGTCGCGAAACCCGTGCAACCTTGACCACCCACGTCATCTCGGCTGGCGGCTGGCTGGCAGCACGTGTGCTCCGTCCTACTGCTGGCAGCCGTTCCCTTATTGGGCCAAGAAACGTCCGTCCGCAATCGGAACTCGTTTCAGCCGCGTAAACACACTGTCTTCTGTGATGGGTGCCGCCAAGGGCGTCCGGACGACCCTGCTCATCTTCCTCCTTGTGCTCCTGGTCATCGCCTTCTTCTCCTTCATTGCCTATATTTCTTGGAGGTTTACTTTCAGTTTTTCATATTTTCATCTTTCCTTTTCCGCCGTTTATCGATTAACAATCAAGTGATGGGGCGGTCACGGTGTTACAATCCATGCAAACAACGCGGTTTTTAGTCGAAAACAGGCACCTCGGTTTTCTCTTTCGGTGTGCAAATCGGTTGTGAGATAAAATCTCTTTTCTTACGGCCTTAACGCGATCAAAAACAACGATAGTGCGCTTTACAGTGGCGATGGACAACCAAAATGTTGCCAAAAGCCTTGGTCTGCGTATGGTTTGAAGCAGATATTCAATCAAAAACTCGTGTTCTGTTACGAAACATTAAAAGTTTGTCCTTACTTGGGCAAATAATTAGAACAATTCCAAATATGCCTTTTAGAGTTGAACAAAATCTCTCTTTTCAGCCTTCACCAGTTCCTACCTGCCGCTCCTCACTTGAAAACAGACTGTGCCTCTCTTAAAGATGCTACCTCTCTCAAAGAATATCTCAAAAACCGAACCGTTCTGGTGCCCCCGGTGTTTACTAATGCGTCGGAAGGAATAACTGGAGCAAAGTGAGAATTAACGGGTGAAATGAACAAAGAGAGAGGGAGAGACTGAGAGAAGGAGAGAAAGAGAGAGAAAGAGAAAGAGAGAGAGAGAGAGAGAGAGAGAGAGAGAGAGGCCCTCTCTCAGAGAGGAGAGATTTTCACATAATTTCTCCTCCTTCAGATGCTGGGCTATTCGAAAACGCTGGTACATGCCAGGCGATGTCCCAGACAGCATGGAGGTCCACCACGCCCTGTATCTCATTCGAATTGTCAGCAGAGACTACGAGTACTTTGAACAGTCGCTGAACATGTTATTCTCTCCCCTCCATTTTTACTGTTTCCTGATTGGAGACACCGCAACTGAGAGATTTGAACAAAAGGTAGGTATGTACTTTGATAATTGAGCAAACACGTTCTTGTCACATGTAAGGCTAGTTCGACGGAGACCCCAAAAAAGACTTTGCGACTGGTACAAAGTGACGTTTTACCTTGTACTCGATGCGAAGAGAGCGAATAAACAACATTTCATTAGAACCAGGAGGGTACGCGCGCCAACGGCACGCACCCTCCTGGGTCGCGGCCTTCGGCCGCAAAAATTCATGGCCTAAGGCCACTCATTACTCGGCCTTCGGCCGTGTAATCTGCGTGAAGCACGTGAAGCTCGGCCTACGGCCAACCTCACCCTCCCCTCGGGGGGGGGGGGGGGGGGGGGGTGAGGGGGGGGGAATGAACGCGTGAACTTCCGCTGATCCACTTCAGACACACAAAGAGACCATATCGTTTTATTATAAGGGATAACGACGTCAATTACTTAATTGAACATTTTTGAAAGAAATATGTGTAATTAAATAAGAATGAAGCCAACCATTACGCTTTGAAGGGTTAGGAAAGCCAACATCTGAGTGGAACAAAAATTATTTCAACCGCTTAAGGTTCGCTTCCTTGGAGAATGCCAAATCAACGTCATCGTTCCTCCTGGTCGATTTGATGAGACCAACGCCACTGACACCTTCCGAGGCCATGCGTCTTGTTTTGACCGAATGGATGGCTTCGAGTGGAAGCATGCTGTAGTCACTCAGGTACTAAAATACCACACTTTTACTTTCAAAACTCAGGAGAGCGAGATTCCGCTGCAGTCCGTTCATTTCCTTGCTGACTCTATGCGAAGACTGGGAGACGCTTCGCGGGTGGGCAATGAGTTGATCAGTGAAGAAACGACTAGGATTCTTTCCGATGGAGATGGGATGGATGTGGATGCAGAAGGTAATTAGAGAGAGAGAGATAGAGAGAGAGACAGAGAGAGAGACAGAGAGACAAAGAGAGAAAGAAAGAAAGAGAGAGAGAGAGAGACAAAGAGATAAAGAAAGAAAGAAAGAGAGAAAGAGAGACAAAAAGAGAAAGAAAGAGAAAGAGAAAGAAAGAGAGAGAGAGAGAGAGAGAGAGAGAATCACCAATACCTCAGAACTGGTCCGCAACGCCGCCTGTACCTGGCTGAATGGCAAGCGTGAGCCCCTTGCCCTTTCCCGCTCTTTCGCCAAACACTTCTACTCCCTTGTTGATGAGCCCTCTCTCGGCGGTTGTCAATCGAACATCTCAAGTGAGGGTCCTTGTTCGTCTCGCAAAAGAGACAAAAATGGAAACTGCATCTGGGGAATGGAGAACTACCAACAAGCCATGTAAGTCTCCCCTCAACAAATGTGATGATTCACCTTCAGGAGGTCAAAAAGCCTTTTCGCCAGAGCAGATCCTCGTTTCGACTTTGGATTCATAGAATGTGCGCACGAGTTTGTCTTCCGTCGAACCTACGATACCTCATCCTACCGTATTCATTACGGACATTGATCTCATCACGGGGTAGCACGGTTAGAAGGGGCGGAAGTCAAGGCGGACCAAGTGAAAAACCCGGCCATTGCAAAGTTTTTGAATTAAATTGAAAAACCCCCGTATTCTCAAATTTTAGCACTTAAAATATCTCAGTAAGAATTTTTGACAAAGGTTCCGGGCGTTGATTTCCGCTTCTTGACCTGCCGCTGCGAATACAGAATAAAACAATTTATAAGCAAGGCTTCTTCCATTTTTGTGTAATTGTGCATTTTCGTGTTTGTTTTTCCCATGGCCGATGAGCTGGCTTTTACAACGCTCATCAGATGATCGCCTGCCCACGCCTCTGACCAGTATATAAGAAGACGGAGCGCCGCATCAAAGAGCCGACAGATGGATGGATTCCTTCCGATTCACCAATAATCATTCTTCGCTTATTTACTTTTGGACATAAATGGCGAATAATTTTGCATTCCGTTCAGACTCATACTGTAACTGAATCACCATATCTGTGATGCCTGTGGGCTACATAACCCTTAGCTTTCCTGAACTGTTTTCTCGGCTTTGGCTAGGCTACAGGGATCCTCACCTTCTAAAGTCCGTGTAACTGAATAATTTATTGCTTAAAACAGTGCCAAAAGGGCGAAGAGGGAGTAGAGGAGGAAGCAGGGGTAGGCGACGAGGACACGGCGGGGCTGCATGGAGAGGGCGGTGACGAAGAGCTTTGAGCTGGAGAGGGTGCACCACAACACGGCAAGGAGAGAGATGCCGTAGACGAGGAGACCCTAAAAGAGAAATGATTGGAGATATTCAAAAGATGCATGCCTTGAAGGGGAGGAAAGCGGTGAGGAGACTCAAAAGGGCCATCGGCAAGAGGCAGTAGCCGAGGATCGAAGAGGTACACGTAAAGGAGATTTCTCTCGGAGGCACTGGAAACAACTCAAATTAAGTTGCTCTAAGCGACTGACCAGCCATGAGGTTCATCAGGGCGTACAAGCCGACGCAGCCGATTCCGCCGATTGCGTAAATGTCGCCAAAGGAGATTTTGCCGTGCAGGAGAAGGGCGCCTCCGAAAAGGAAGCAGAAGACAAGCGGTCCAGTCAGATCCTGGTCCTCGATGACTTCGACTGAGGCCGTGCCCCGCGGATTCAGCACCGCCAACGTCTTCTCCTGAAAATGAGACATTAAGTATACAAACAGGAAACCAAGCCTACCTGGATGTGGGAAAAGTTGAAGCCCAGCTCATCCAGAAGCGGCGGTTCGTTGGCAAAGTCGTCGGGATCGTCTGCACTGCACTCTGAAATGGCTCGTTTAACAGATTTCATCACAAATAGTTGGTTGCGGACCTTGTAAATTAGGTCCTTCGTCGCAATTTAAAAGAGGAATATAGAACAATTGTTTAATACAGTGTTCGAACGCCTTTCGGGCAGTGATGTGGCAGGTTCAACGGTAAGTTTCGCACAACGCAACTGTAAGAAGAAATCGATTTGTACAGATTTTTGACAGCTGGTCACGGCTTGTTCCAGCAGAATATTTCGTGAAAGCTGACTCATGGAATCGAGTATGAGCGATTTTAAAGGATTTAACTAACTTGGCATTTTCGAGGAAAATCCAGAGAATTTCAAGGTTCCATTAAAATGCTCTGAATTTTAGAAGAAAAACCAAACCTGTTGCCAAAAAACCGATTCCAAAACAACCTCCCTCGCCATAACGCATTCAATCCACAAAAAAATCTACTCACGTTCAGCATTGGGCAGGAACATGCTCCCGTTGTAGTAGTTGTTGGAGGAGTAATTGTGCTGCAGCTGATCGTAGTAGTTCGGCTGTGCAGGAGGAGCCACTAAGATATTTTTGTTTTCAAAATTAAAAAATACTTTACAATTAATTTAAAAAAAAAAATACCTGTGGGCACGGAAGGATTGTCGTAGTCGAAGCTCCCCCAGCCGAGGTCCGTCCTCTCTCCGTCGCCTCCGTTCAAGACCCACTCTGTCTGCTGGCTGGGGGGCTTGTCGTATGTCCAGAAGTCATCAGCCATCCTAAGAAAATTATTAAAAAAGTACCGAAAATCAATCTAGACATCAATGGGGGCATTAAACCCTTAAACAATGACATCTATTTGGATTCTGATTTATGGCACAGTAATTAACAGACATACAGCGAAAAAAAAACAATATCACAGATAAACCGTCGGAAAAGGAAAACTAAATACAACAAAAACAACAGAAATATCATGGGATGCAGTAACTCTTAGCGAATGGGGGCTTCTTTTCCTTCCTGCGAGGGGGACTGTCTGCCTTTGGTCATTTCGATCAAGGCGATGCAGACTTCGGAAATGTCGACGGCGGGCACCCCTCCGGAGAGCTCCGAGAGCAGCGGGGTCACGGCGTCGCCTGAGGCAAAGTCGTGCACGATGGAAATAGCGGCTGCCACGAGACCAGCGCCCAGAAGCATGTAGTCGCACTTCAGACTGGCCACCGCCTTCCTGAAATTGAGTAATTTGTGAAAAAAGACTAATAGATGACCATTTGGTTACGAACGGATTTAGAAGATTTGTGAACAAAAAAAGTACTGCATCCTCCAACGGTCAGGCCCAAAAAGAATAAGTTCAGAGAGCAAATCAGCAACTAACAATTACAGTGACCTTTCCCGACTGGCGAGTCGTTCCGGATTGGCGCCAGTGGCGAAGTTATCGATTTTTTGGTAGTACTTGATTTCCCCAGAAATAATGATATTTTAAATAAATAATATACTTACCGAGAATAGTTGGCTGGATCCATTTCGGGGGAGGCTACCCTCAGCAAAGTGGCCGCGTACTCGTCGTGGTAGAGGAAGTACATATCGAGAAAGAGCGTGATGTGGTCCCAACACGAAGGCGGGCTCAGAGGCTCTGGCAGTCCCAATTCATCGGCAGAGTAGTCCCCGAGGGCCTTGAGGAGGGACTCCGGGTAAATAACGGGCGACTTGGGCAGGCGGTAATCCAGCGTTGTGAGGATTCGGATCTCGGACTTTAGGATGGCCTTCTGGGTGTAGGCGTAGCCGAGGGTGCGGAGGATGGAGACCACATCGGGGGAGGAGAGGCTCGAGTGGTACTGGACGTCCTTTGTGGCCAGCTGGATGGAGGTAGCCACGCGGAGGGAGACTTGGCGAGAGAGATTCGTCTCGATTTTGGCCCATTCCGAATCCTTCTTCCGCTGGGACATTCCACTGTCGGAAATGAACTGGAACAGCTCCAACGTCAGCTTCCTCATGAACCTAAATTAACTAATTATTAGAGAAAACAAAGTTTTGTTTATTTAAAAAGCTATTTTTCAACAAATAATAAAAACCCACTGTTCGAAGATCAGAGCGGCCAGGTAGCGGACCTCGTGGGGCGTGCGCAGTCGGACGCAAATCGTGAAGATGTACTCCACGCTCTCCAGCGTCAGAAAATCCATAAAATCGTCTTCGACAACGTAAATTCTCTGTAGATTCTCCTTCGACAGCACGCGCATCCAGTCCTCCCAGTAGTCCTTGTCCAGAGCGCCGTCGCTGTTCTCAAAGTCCGGGATGATTTCGTTGGCGAATTCCAGCCGCTTCCGGGTATTATTGTCCATTGTGGAGCACTGAATAACAACATTATCAATTATTCTTTTAAAAAAACGACAAAACTTGACGAAAGAATCTTACTCGCGAGCCCCGAAGAAATGAACAAAAAGCAGAAACAAAACTAAACGCTGAAAATTATTGACAACGACATCTCACAATGACGTTTATCCTACGTTTACATCGCTGTGGCTCATCCGAGAATCTGGCGAGCCACGCGGCACCACACTCATTTTCTTATGGGCCACGCGGAACCACACGAATTTTCAGGTGAGCCACGCGGAACCACACTAATTTCTGAAAGGCCACGCGGAACCACACGAAATTTTTGGTGAGCCACGCGGAGCCACACTAATTTCTGAAAGGCCACGCGGAACCACACGAATTTTCTGGTGGGCCACGCGGAACCACACTAATTTTCTGGTGAGCCACGCGGAACCACACGAATTTTCTGGTGAGCCACGCGGAACCACACTAATTTTCTGAAAGGCCACGCGGAACCACACGAATTTTCTGGTGAGCCACGCGGAACCACACTAATTTTCTGAAAGGCCACGCGGAACCACACGAATTTTCTGGTGAGCCACGCGGAACCACACTGATTTCTGAAAGGCCACGCGGAACCACACGAATTTTCTGGTGAGCCACGCGGAACCACACTAATTTTCTGGTGAGCCACGCGGAACCACACGAATTTTCTGGTGAGCCACGCGGAACCACACTAATTTTCTGAAAGGCCACGCGGAACCACACTAATTTCTGAACGGCAACGCGGAACCACACTAATTTTCTGGTGAGCCACGCAGAACCACACTAATTTTCTGATGAGCCACGCGGAACCACACGAATTTTCTGGTGAGCCACGCGGAACCACACTAATTTTCTGAAAGGCCACGCGGAACCACACTAATTTTCTGGTGAGCCACGCGGAACCACACTAATTTTCTGAAAGGCCACGCGGAACCACACGAATTTTCTGGTGAGCCACGCGGAACCACACTAATTTTCTGAAAGGCCACGCGGAACCACACGAATTTTCTGGTGAGCCACGCGGAACCACACTAATTTTCTGGTGAGCCACGCGGAACCACACGAATTTTCTGGTGAGCCACGCGGAACCACACTAATTTTCTGAAAGGCCACGCGGAACCACACTAATTTCTGAACGGCAACGCGGAACCACACTAATTTTCTGGTAAGTCCAACGTCAGCTTCCTCATGAACCTAAATTAACTAATTATTAGAGAAAACAAAGTTTTGTTTATTTAAAAAGCTATTTTTCAACAAATAATAAAAACCCACTGTTCGAAGATCAGAGCGGCCAGGTAGCGGACCTCGTGGGGCGTGCGCAGTCGGACGCAAATCGTGAAGATGTACTCCACGCTCTCCAGCGTCAGAAAATCCATAAAATCGTCTTCGACAACGTAAATTCTCTGTAGATTCTCCTTCGACAGCACGCGCATCCAGTCCTCCCAGTAGTCCTTGTCCAGAGCGCCGTCGCTGTTCTCAAAGTCCGGGATGATTTCGTTGGCGAATTCCAGCCGCTTCCGGGTATTATTGTCCATTGTGGAGCACTGAATAACAACATTATCAATTATTCTTTTAAAAAAACGACAAAACTTGACGAAAGAATCTTACTCGCGAGCCCCGAAGAAATGAACAAAAAGCAGAAACAAAACTAAACGCTGAAAATTATTGACAACGACATCTCACAATGACGTTTATCCTACGTTTACATCGCTGTGGCTCATCCGAGAATCTGGCGAGCCACGCGGCACCACACTCATTTTCTTATGGGCCACGCGGAACCACACGAATTTTCAGGTGAGCCACGCGGAACCACACTAATTTCTGAAAGGCCACGCGGAACCACACGAAATTTTTGGTGAGCCACGCGGAGCCACACTAATTTCTGAAAGGCCACGCGGAACCACACGAATTTTCTGGTGGGCCACGCGGAACCACACTAATTTTCTGGTGAGCCACGCGGAACCACACGAATTTTCTGGTGAGCCACGCGGAACCACACTAATTTTCTGAAAGGCCACGCGGAACCACACGAATTTTCTGGTGAGCCACGCGGAACCACACTAATTTTCTGAAAGGCCACGCGGAACCACACGAATTTTCTGGTGAGCCACGCGGAACCACACTGATTTCTGAAAGGCCACGCGGAACCACACGAATTTTCTGGTGAGCCACGCGGAACCACACTAATTTTCTGGTGAGCCACGCGGAACCACACGAATTTTCTGGTGAGCCACGCGGAACCACACTAATTTTCTGAAAGGCCACGCGGAACCACACTAATTTCTGAACGGCAACGCGGAACCACACTAATTTTCTGGTGAGCCACGCGGAACCACACTAATTTTCTGAAAGGCCACGCGGAACCACACTAATTTTCTGGTGAGCCACGCGGAACCACACTAATTTTCTGAAAGGCCACGCGGAACCACACGAATTTTCTGGTGAGCCACGCGGAACCACACTAATTTTCTGAAAGGCCACGCGGAACCACACGAATTTTCTGGTGAGCCACGCGGAACCACACTAATTTTCTGGTGAGCCACGCGGAACCACACGAATTTTCTGGTGAGCCACGCGGAACCACACTAATTTTCTGAAAGGCCACGCGGAACCACACTAATTTCTGAACGGCAACGCGGAACCACACTAATTTTCTGGTAAGCCACGCAGAACCACACTAATTTTCTGGTGAGCCACGCGGAACCACACGAATTTTCTGGTGAGCCACGCGGAACCACACTAATTTTCTGAAAGGCCACGCGGAACCACACTAATTTTCTGGTGAGCCACGCGGAACCACACGAATTTCCTGGTGAGCCACGCGGAACCACACGAATTTTCTCGTGAGCCAAGCGGAACCACACTAATTTTCTGGTGGGCCACGCGGAACCACGCAAATTTCTGAAAGGCCACGCGGAACCACAGTCATTTTCTCAGGAGGTGGCACCCAACAACAACATTTTAAATGAAGCTGAAATCTTCTGGTGAGCCACGCGGAACCACACGAATTTTCTGAAAGGCCACGCGGAACCACACTAATTTTCTGGTGAGCCACGCGGAACCACACGAATTTTCTGGTGAGCCACGCGGAACCACACTAATTTTCTGGTGAGCCACGCGGAACCACACGAATTTTCTGGTGAGCCACGCGGAACCACACTAATTTTCTGAAAGGCCACGCGGAACCACACTAATTTCTGAACGGCAACGCGGAACCACACTAATTTTCTGGTGAGCCACGCAGAACCACACTAATTTTCTGGTGAGCCACGCGGAACCACACGAATTTTCTGGTGAGCCACGCGGAACCACACTAATTTTCTGAAAGGCCACGCGGAACCACACTAATTTTCTGGTGAGCCACGCGGAACCACACGAATTTCCTGGTGAGCCACGCGGAACCACACGAATTTTCTCGTGAGCCAAGCGGAACCACACTAATTTTCTGGTGGGCCACGCGGAACCACGCAAATTTCTGAAAGGCCACGCGGAACCACAGTCATTTTCTCAGGAGGTGGCACCCAACAACAACATTTTAAATGAAGCTGAAATCTTCTGGTGAGCCACGCGGAACCACACGAATTTTCTGAAAGGCCACGCGGAACCACACTAATTTTCTGGTGAGCCACGCGGAACCACACGAATTTTCTGGTGAGCCACGCGGAACCACACTAATTTTCTGAAAGGCCACGCGGAACCACACTAATTTTCTGAAAGGCCACGCGGAACCACATGAATTTCCTGGTGAGCCACGCGGAACCACACGAATTTCCTCGTGAGCCAAGCGAAACCACACTAATTTTCTGGTGGGCCACGCGGAACCACACTAATTTTCTGAAAGGCCACGCGGAACCACACTAATTTTCTGGTGAGCCACGCGGAACCACACGAATTTCCTGGTGAGCCACGCGGAACCACACGAATTTTCTCGTGAGCCAAGCGGAACCACACTAATTTTCTGGTGGGCCACGCGGAACCACGCAAATTTCTGAAAGGCCACGCGGAACCACAGTCATTTTCTCAGGAGGTGGCACCCAACAACAACATATTAAATGAAGCTGAAATCTTCTGGTGAGCCACGCGGAACCACACGAATTTTCTGGTGAGCCACGCGGAACCACATGAATTTCCTGGTGAGCCACGCGGAACCACACGAATTTCCTGGTGAGCCACGCGGAACCACACGAATTTTCTCGTGAGCCAAGCGGAACCACACTAATTTTCTGGTGGGCCACGCGGAACCACGCAAATTTCTGAAAGGCCACGCGGAACCACAGTCATTTTCTCAGGAGGTGGCACCCAACAACAACATTTTAAATGAAGCTGAAATCTTCTGGTGAGCCACGCGGAACCACACCAATTTTCTGAAAGGAAATTTTCTGAAAGGCCACGCGGAACCGCACTAATTTTCTGGTGAGCCACGCGGAACCACACGAATTTTCTGGTGAGCCACGCGGAACCACACTAATTTTCTGAAAGGCCACGCGGAACCACACTAATTTTCTGAAAGGCCACGCGGAACCACATGAATTTCCTGGTGAGCCACGCGGAACCACACGAATTTCCTCGTGAGCCAAGCGGAACCACACTAATTTTCTGGTGGGCCACGCGGAACCACACTAATTTTCTGAAAGGCCACGCGGAACCACACTAATTTTCTGGTGAGCCACGCGGAACCACACGAATTTCCTGGTGAGCCACGCGGAACCACACGAATTTTCTCGTGAGCCAAGCGGAACCACACTAATTTTCTGGTGGGCCACGCGGAACCACGCAAATTTCTGAAAGGCCACGCGGAACCACAGTCATTTTCTCAGGAGGTGGCACCCAACAACAACATATTAAATGAAGCTGAAATCTTCTGGTGAGCCACGCGGAACCACACGAATTTTCTGGTGAGCCACGCGGAACCACATGAATTTCCTGGTGAGCCACGCGGAACCACACGAATTTCCTGGTGAGCCACGCGGAACCACACGAATTTTCTCGTGAGCCAAGCGGAACCACACTAATTTTCTGGTGGGCCACGCGGAACCACGCAAATTTCTGAAAGGCCACGCGGAACCACAGTCATTTTCTCAGGAGGTGGCACCCAACAACAACATTTTAAATGAAGCTGAAATCTTCTGGTGAGCCACGCGGAACCACACCAATTTTCTGAAAGGAAATTTTCTGAAAGGCCACGCGGAACCGCACTAATTTTCTGGTGAGCCACGCGGAACCACACGAATTTTCTGGTGAGCCACGCGGAACCACACTAATTTTCTGAAAGGCCACGCGGAACCACACTAATTTTCTGAAAGGCCACGCGGAACCACATGAATTTCCTGGTGAGCCACGCGGAACCACACGAATTTCCTCGTGAGCCAAGCGGAACCACACTAATTTTCTGGTGGGCCACGCGGAACCACACTAATTTTCTGAAAGGCCACGCGGAACCACACTAATTTAACAACATTTTAAATGAAGCTGAAATTTTCTGGTGAGCCACGTGGAACCACACTAATTTCTGAAAGGCCACGCGGAACCACACGAATTTTCTGGTGAGCCACGCGGAGCCACACGAATTTTCTGGTGAGCCACGCGGAACCACACTAATTTTCTGGTGAGCCACGCAGAACCACACTAATTTTCTGAAAGACCACGCGGAACCACACTAATTTCTGAACGGCAACGCGGAACCACACTAATTTTCTGGTGAGCCACGCAGAACCACACTAATTTTCTGGTGAGCCACGCGGAACCACACGAATTTTCTGGTGAGCCACGCGGAACCACACTAATTTTCTGAAAGGCCACGCGGAACCACACTAATTTTCTGGTGAGCCACGCGGAACCACACGAATTTCCTGGTGAGCCACGCGGAACCACACGAATTTTCTCGTGAGCCAAGCGGAACCACACTAATTTTCTGGTGGGCCACGCGGAACCACACGAATTTCCTGGTGAGCCACGCGGAACCACACGAATTTTCTCGTGAGCCAAGCGGAACCACACTAATTTTCTGGTGGGCCACGCGGAACCACGCAAATTTCTGAAAGGCCACGCGGAACCACAGTCATTTTCTCAGGAGGTGGCACCCAACAACAACATTTTAAATGAAGCTGAAATCTTCTGGTGAGCCACGCGGAACCACACGAATTTTCTGAAAGGCCACGCGGAACCACACTAATTTTCTGGTGAGCCACGCGGAACCACACGAATTTTCTGGTGAGCCACGCGGAACCACACTAATTTTCTGAAAGGCCACGCGGAACCACACTAATTTTCTGAAAGGCCACGCGGAACCACATGAATTTCCTGGTGAGCCACGCGGAACCACACGAATTTCCTCGTGAGCCAAGCGAAACCACACTAATTTTCTGGTGGGCCACGCGGAACCACACTAATTTTCTGAAAGGCCACGCGGAACCACACTAATTTTCTGGTGAGCCACGCGGAACCACACGAATTTCCTGGTGAGCCACGCGGAACCACACGAATTTTCTCGTGAGCCAAGCGGAACCACACTAATTTTCTGGTGGGCCACGCGGAACCACGCAAATTTCTGAAAGGCCACGCGGAACCACAGTCATTTTCTCAGGAGGTGGCACCCAACAACAACATTTTAAATGAAGCTGAAATCTTCTGGTGAGCCACGCGGAACCACACGAATTTTCTGGTGAGCCACGCGGAACCACATGAATTTCCTGGTGAGCCACGCGGAACCACACGAATTTCCTGGTGAGCCACGCGGAACCACACGAATTTTCTCGTGAGCCAAGCGGAACCACACTAATTTTCTGGTGGGCCACGCGGAACCACGCAAATTTCTGAAAGGCCACGCGGAACCACAGTCATTTTCTCAGGAGGTGGCACCCAACAACAACATTTTAAATGAAGCTGAAATCTTCTGGTGAGCCACGCGGAACCACACCAATTTTCTGAAAGGCCACGCGGAACCACACTAATTTTCTGGTGAGCCACGCGGAACCACACGAATTTCCTGGTGAGCCACGCGGAACCACACGAATTTTCTCGTGAGCCAAGCGGAACCACACTAATTTTCTGGTGGGCCACGCGGAACCACACGAATTTCCTGGTGAGCCACGCGGAACCACACGAATTTTCTCGTGAGCCAAGCGGAACCACACTAATTTTCTGGTGGGCCACGCGGAACCACGCAAATTTCTGAAAGGCCACGCGGAACCACAGTCATTTTCTCAGGAGGTGGCACCCAACAACAACATATTAAATGAAGCTGAAATCTTCTGGTGAGCCACGCGGAACCACACGAATTTTCTGGTGAGCCACGCGGAACCACATGAATTTCCTGGTGAGCCACGCGGAACCACACGAATTTCCTGGTGAGCCACGCGGAACCACACGAATTTTCTCGTGAGCCAAGCGGAACCACACTAATTTTCTGGTGGGCCACGCGGAACCACGCAAATTTCTGAAAGGCCACGCGGAACCACAGTCATTTTCTCAGGAGGTGGCACCCAACAACAACATTTTAAATGAAGCTGAAATCTTCTGGTGAGCCACGCGGAACCACACCAATTTTCTGAAAGGAAATTTTCTGAAAGGCCACGCGGAACCGCACTAATTTTCTGGTGAGCCACGCGGAACCACACGAATTTTCTGGTGAGCCACGCGGAACCACACTAATTTTCTGAAAGGCCACGCGGAACCACACTAATTTTCTGAAAGGCCACGCGGAACCACATGAATTTCCTGGTGAGCCACGCGGAACCACACGAATTTCCTCGTGAGCCAAGCGGAACCACACTAATTTTCTGGTGGGCCACGCGGAACCACACTAATTTTCTGAAAGGCCACGCGGAACCACACTAATTTAACAACATTTTAAATGAAGCTGAAATTTTCTGGTGAGCCACGTGGAACCACACTAATTTCTGAAAGGCCACGCGGAACCACACGAATTTTCTGGTGAGCCACGCGGAGCCACACGAATTTTCTGGTGAGCCACGCGGAACCACACTAATTTTCTGGTGAGCCACGCAGAACCACACTAATTTTCTGAAAGACCACGCGGAACCACACTAATTTCTGAACGGCAACGCGGAACCACACTAATTTTCTGGTGAGCCACGCAGAACCACACTAATTTTCTGGTGAGCCACGCGGAACCACACGAATTTTCTGGTGAGCCACGCGGAACCACACTAATTTTCTGAAAGGCCACGCGGAACCACACTAATTTTCTGGTGAGCCACGCGGAACCACACGAATTTCCTGGTGAGCCACGCGGAACCACACGAATTTTCTCGTGAGCCAAGCGGAACCACACTAATTTTCTGGTGGGCCACGCGGAACCACGCAAATTTCTGAAAGGCCACGCGGAACCACAGTCATTTTCTCAGGAGGTGGCACCCAACAACAACATTTTAAATGAAGCTGAAATCTTCTGGTGAGCCACGCGGAACCACACGAATTTTCTGAAAGGCCACGCGGAACCACACTAATTTTCTGGTGAGCCACGCGGAACCACACGAATTTTCTGGTGAGCCACGCGGAACCACACTAATTTTCTGGTGAGCCACGCGGAACCACACGAATTTTCTGGTGAGCCACGCGGAACCACACTAATTTTCTGAAAGGCCACGCGGAACCACACTAATTTCTGAACGGCAACGCGGAACCACACTAATTTTCTGGTGAGCCACGCAGAACCACACTAATTTTCTGGTGAGCCACGCGGAACCACACGAATTTTCTGGTGAGCCACGCGGAACCACACTAATTTTCTGAAAGGCCACGCGGAACCACACTAATTTTCTGGTGAGCCACGCGGAACCACACGAATTTCCTGGTGAGCCACGCGGAACCACACGAATTTTCTGAAAGGCCACGCGGAACCACACTAATTTTCTGGTGAGCCACGCGGAACCACACGAATTTTCTGGTGAGCCACGCGGAACCACACTAATTTTCTGAAAGGCCACGCGGAACCACACTAATTTTCTGAAAGGCCACGCGGAACCACATGAATTTCCTGGTGAGCCACGCGGAACCACACGAATTTCCTCGTGAGCCAAGCGAAACCACACTAATTTTCTGGTGGGCCACGCGGAACCACACTAATTTTCTGAAAGGCCACGCGGAACCACACTAATTTTCTGGTGAGCCACGCGGAACCACACGAATTTCCTGGTGAGCCACGCGGAACCACACGAATTTTCTCGTGAGCCAAGCGGAACCACACTAATTTTCTGGTGGGCCACGCGGAACCACGCAAATTTCTGAAAGGCCACGCGGAACCACAGTCATTTTCTCAGGAGGTGGCACCCAACAACAACATATTAAATGAAGCTGAAATCTTCTGGTGAGCCACGCGGAACCACACGAATTTTCTGGTGAGCCACGCGGAACCACATGAATTTCCTGGTGAGCCACGCGGAACCACACGAATTTCCTGGTGAGCCACGCGGAACCACACGAATTTTCTCGTGAGCCAAGCGGAACCACACTAATTTTCTGGTGGGCCACGCGGAACCACGCAAATTTCTGAAAGGCCACGCGGAACCACAGTCATTTTCTCAGGAGGTGGCACCCAACAACAACATTTTAAATGAAGCTGAAATCTTCTGGTGAGCCACGCGGAACCACACCAATTTTCTGAAAGGCCACGCGGAACCACACTAATTTTCTGGTGAGCCACGCGGAACCACACGAATTTCCTGGTGAGCCACGCGGAACCACACGAATTTTCTCGTGAGCCAAGCGGAACCACACTAATTTTCTGGTGGGCCACGCGGAACCACACGAATTTCCTGGTGAGCCACGCGGAACCACACGAATTTTCTCGTGAGCCAAGCGGAACCACACTAATTTTCTGGTGGGCCACGCGGAACCACGCAAATTTCTGAAAGGCCACGCGGAACCACAGTCATTTTCTCAGGAGGTGGCACCCAACAACAACATATTAAATGAAGCTGAAATCTTCTGGTGAGCCACGCGGAACCACACGAATTTTCTGGTGAGCCACGCGGAACCACATGAATTTCCTGGTGAGCCACGCGGAACCACACGAATTTCCTGGTGAGCCACGCGGAACCACACGAATTTTCTCGTGAGCCAAGCGGAACCACACTAATTTTCTGGTGGGCCACGCGGAACCACGCAAATTTCTGAAAGGCCACGCGGAACCACAGTCATTTTCTCAGGAGGTGGCACCCAACAACAACATTTTAAATGAAGCTGAAATCTTCTGGTGAGCCACGCGGAACCACACCAATTTTCTGAAAGGAAATTTTCTGAAAGGCCACGCGGAACCGCACTAATTTTCTGGTGAGCCACGCGGAACCACACGAATTTTCTGGTGAGCCACGCGGAACCACACTAATTTTCTGAAAGGCCACGCGGAACCACACTAATTTTCTGAAAGGCCACGCGGAACCACATGAATTTCCTGGTGAGCCACGCGGAACCACACGAATTTCCTCGTGAGCCAAGCGGAACCACACTAATTTTCTGGTGGGCCACGCGGAACCACACTAATTTTCTGAAAGGCCACGCGGAACCACACTAATTTAACAACATTTTAAATGAAGCTGAAATTTTCTGGTGAGCCACGTGGAACCACACTAATTTCTGAAAGGCCACGCGGAACCACACGAATTTTCTGGTGAGCCACGCGGAGCCACACGAATTTTCTGGTGAGCCACGCGGAACCACACTAATTTTCTGGTGAGCCACGCAGAACCACACTAATTTTCTGAAAGACCACGCGGAACCACACTAATTTCTGAACGGCAACGCGGAACCACACTAATTTTCTGGTGAGCCACGCAGAACCACACTAATTTTCTGGTGAGCCACGCGGAACCACACGAATTTTCTGGTGAGCCACGCGGAACCACACTAATTTTCTGAAAGGCCACGCGGAACCACACTAATTTTCTGGTGAGCCACGCGGAACCACACGAATTTCCTGGTGAGCCACGCGGAACCACACGAATTTTCTCGTGAGCCAAGCGGAACCACACTAATTTTCTGGTGGGCCACGCGGAACCACGCAAATTTCTGAAAGGCCACGCGGAACCACAGTCATTTTCTCAGGAGGTGGCACCCAACAACAACATTTTAAATGAAGCTGAAATCTTCTGGTGAGCCACGCGGAACCACACGAATTTTCTGAAAGGCCACGCGGAACCACACTAATTTTCTGGTGAGCCACGCGGAACCACACGAATTTTCTGGTGAGCCACGCGGAACCACACTAATTTTCTGGTGAGCCACGCGGAACCACACGAATTTTCTGGTGAGCCACGCGGAACCACACTAATTTTCTGAAAGGCCACGCGGAACCACACTAATTTCTGAACGGCAACGCGGAACCACACTAATTTTCTGGTGAGCCACGCAGAACCACACTAATTTTCTGGTGAGCCACGCGGAACCACACGAATTTTCTGGTGAGCCACGCGGAACCACACTAATTTTCTGAAAGGCCACGCGGAACCACACTAATTTTCTGGTGAGCCACGCGGAACCACACGAATTTCCTGGTGAGCCACGCGGAACCACACGAATTTTCTCGTGAGCCAAGCGGAACCACACTAATTTTCTGGTGGGCCACGCGGAACCACGCAAATTTCTGAAAGGCCACGCGGAACCACAGTCATTTTCTCAGGAGGTGGCACCCAACAACAACATTTTAAATGAAGCTGAAATCTTCTGGTGAGCCACGCGGAACCACACGAATTTTCTGAAAGGCCACGCGGAACCACACTAATTTTCTGGTGAGCCACGCGGAACCACACGAATTTTCTGGTGAGCCACGCGGAACCACAATAATTTTCTGAAAGGCCACGCGGAACCACACTAATTTTCTGAAAGGCCACGCGGAACCACATGAATTTCCTGGTGAGCCACGCGGAACCACACGAATTTCCTCGTGAGCCAAGCGAAACCACACTAATTTTCTGGTGGGCCACGCGGAACCACACTAATTTTCTGGTGAGCCACGCGGAACCACACGAATTTTCTGGTGAGCCACGCGGAACCACACTAATTTTCTGAAAGGCCACGCGGAACCACACTAATTTTCTGGTGAGCCACGCGGAACCACACGAATTTCCTGGTGAGCCACGCGGAACCACACGAATTTTCTCGTGAGCCAAGCGGAACCACACTAATTTTCTGGTGGGCCACGCGGAACCACACGAATTTCCTGGTGAGCCACGCGGAACCACACGAATTTTCTCGTGAGCCAAGCGGAACCACACTAATTTTCTGGTGGGCCACGCGGAACCACGCAAATTTCTGAAAGGCCACGCGGAACCACAGTCATTTTCTCAGGAGGTGGCACCCAACAACAACATTTTAAATGAAGCTGAAATCTTCTGGTGAGCCACGCGGAACCACACGAATTTTCTGAAAGGCCACGCGGAACCACACTAATTTTCTGGTGAGCCACGCGGAACCACACGAATTTTCTGGTGAGCCACGCGGAACCACACTAATTTTCTGAAAGGCCACGCGGAACCACACTAATTTTCTGAAAGGCCACGCGGAACCACATGAATTTCCTGGTGAGCCACGCGGAACCACACGAATTTCCTCGTGAGCCAAGCGAAACCACACTAATTTTCTGGTGGGCCACGCGGAACCACACTAATTTTCTGAAAGGCCACGCGGAACCACACTAATTTTCTGGTGAGCCACGCGGAACCACACGAATTTCCTGGTGAGCCACGCGGAACCACACGAATTTTCTCGTGAGCCAAGCGGAACCACACTAATTTTCTGGTGGGCCACGCGGAACCACGCAAATTTCTGAAAGGCCACGCGGAACCACAGTCATTTTCTCAGGAGGTGGCACCCAACAACAACATATTAAATGAAGCTGAAATCTTCTGGTGAGCCACGCGGAACCACACGAATTTTCTGGTGAGCCACGCGGAACCACATGAATTTCCTGGTGAGCCACGCGGAACCACACGAATTTCCTGGTGAGCCACGCGGAACCACACGAATTTTCTCGTGAGCCAAGCGGAACCACACTAATTTTCTGGTGGGCCACGCGGAACCACGCAAATTTCTGAAAGGCCACGCGGAACCACAGTCATTTTCTCAGGAGGTGGCACCCAACAACAACATTTTAAATGAAGCTGAAATCTTCTGGTGAGCCACGCGGAACCACACGAATTTTCTGGTGAGCCACGCGGAACCACACTAATTTTCTGAAAGGCCACGCGGAACCACACTAATTTTCTGAAAGGCCACGCGGAACCACATGAATTTCCTGGTGAGCCACGCGGAACCACACGAATTTCCTCGTGAGCCAAGCGGAACCACACTAATTTTCTGGTGGGCCACGCGGAACCACACTAATTTTCTGAAAGGCCACGCGGAACCACACTAATTTAACAACATTTTAAATGAAGCTGAAATTTTCTGGTGAGCCACGTGGAACCACACTAATTTCTGAAAGGCCACGCGGAACCACACGAATTTTCTGGTGAGCCACGCGGAGCCACACGAATTTTCTGGTGAGCCACGCGGAACCACACTAATTTTCTGGTGAGCCACGCAGAACCACACTAATTTTCTGAAAGACCACGCGGAACCACACTAATTTCTGAACGGCAACGCGGAACCACACTAATTTTCTGGTGAGCCACGCAGAACCACACTAATTTTCTGGTGAGCCACGCGGAACCACACGAATTTTCTGGTGAGCCACGCGGAACCACACTAATTTTCTGAAAGGCCACGCGGAACCACACTAATTTTCTGGTGAGCCACGCGGAACCACACGAATTTCCTGGTGAGCCACGCGGAACCACACGAATTTTCTCGTGAGCCAAGCGGAACCACACTAATTTTCTGGTGGGCCACGCGGAACCACGCAAATTTCTGAAAGGCCACGCGGAACCACAGTCATTTTCTCAGGAGGTGGCACCCAACAACAACATTTTAAATGAAGCTGAAATCTTCTGGTGAGCCACGCGGAACCACACGAATTTTCTGAAAGGCCACGCGGAACCACACTAATTTTCTGGTGAGCCACGCGGAACCACACGAATTTTCTGGTGAGCCACGCGGAACCACACTAATTTTCTGGTGAGCCACGCGGAACCACACGAATTTTCTGGTGAGCCACGCGGAACCACACTAATTTTCTGAAAGGCCACGCGGAACCACACTAATTTCTGAACGGCAACGCGGAACCACACTAATTTTCTGGTGAGCCACGCAGAACCACACTAATTTTCTGGTGAGCCACGCGGAACCACACGAATTTTCTGGTGAGCCACGCGGAACCACACTAATTTTCTGAAAGGCCACGCGGAACCACACTAATTTTCTGGTGAGCCACGCGGAACCACACGAATTTCCTGGTGAGCCACGCGGAACCACACGAATTTTCTCGTGAGCCAAGCGGAACCACACTAATTTTCTGGTGGGCCACGCGGAACCACGCAAATTTCTGAAAGGCCACGCGGAACCACAGTCATTTTCTCAGGAGGTGGCACCCAACAACAACATTTTAAATGAAGCTGAAATCTTCTGGTGAGCCACGCGGAACCACACGAATTTTCTGAAAGGCCACGCGGAACCACACTAATTTTCTGGTGAGCCACGCGGAACCACACGAATTTTCTGGTGAGCCACGCGGAACCACAATAATTTTCTGAAAGGCCACGCGGAACCACACTAATTTTCTGAAAGGCCACGCGGAACCACATGAATTTCCTGGTGAGCCACGCGGAACCACACGAATTTCCTCGTGAGCCAAGCGAAACCACACTAATTTTCTGGTGGGCCACGCGGAACCACACTAATTTTCTGGTGAGCCACGCGGAACCGCACGAATTTCCTGGTGAGCCACGCGGAACCACACGAATTTTCTCGTGAGCCAAGCGGAACCACACTAATTTTCTGGTGGGCCACGCGGAACCACGCAAATTTCTGAAAGGCCACGCGGAACCACAGTCATTTTCTCAGGAGGTGGCACCCAACAACAACATATTAAATGAAGCTGAAATCTTCTGGTGAGCCACGCGGAACCACACGAATTTTCTGGTGAGCCACGCGGAACCACATGAATTTCCTGGTGAGCCACGCGGAACCACACGAATTTCCTGGTGAGCCACGCGGAACCACACGAATTTTCTCGTGAGCCAAGCGGAACCACACGAATTTCCTCGTGAGCCAAGCGGAACCACACTAATTTTCTGGTGGGCCACGCGGAACCACGCAAATTTCTGAAAGGCCACGCGGAACCACAGTCATTTTCTCAGGAGGTGGCACCCAACAACAACATTTTAAATGAAGCTGAAATCTTTTGGTGAGCCACGCGGAACCACACCAATTTTCTGAAAGGAAATTTTCTGAAAGGCCACGCGGAACCGCACTAATTTTCTGGTGAGCCACGCGGAACCACACGAATTTTCTGGTGAGCCACGCGGAACCACACTAATTTTCTGAAAGGCCACGCGGAA
Organism: Oscheius myriophilus; assembly: GCA_964057215.1. Taxonomy (NCBI): domain Eukaryota; kingdom Metazoa; phylum Nematoda; class Chromadorea; order Rhabditida; family Rhabditidae; genus Oscheius; species Oscheius myriophilus. The sequence continues at coordinate 9,362,764 of OZ059903.1, read as the reverse complement.
CCACACTAATTTTCTGAAAGGCCACGCGGAACCACATGAATTTCCTGGTGAGCCACGCGGAACCACACGAATTTCCTCGTGAGCCAAGCGGAACCACACTAATTTTCTGGTGGGCCACGCGGAACCACACTAATTTTCTGAAAGGCCACGCGGAACCACACTAATTTAACAACATTTTAAATGAAGCTGAAATTTTCTGGTGAGCCACGTGGAACCACACTAATTTCTGAAAGGCCACGCGGAACCACACGAATTTTCTGGTGAGCCACGCGGAGCCACACGAATTTTCTGGTGAGCCACGCGGAACCACACTAATTTTCTGGTGAGCCACGCAGAACCACACTAATTTTCTGAAAGACCACGCGGAACCACACTAATTTCTGAACGGCAACGCGGAACCACACTAATTTTCTGGTGAGCCACGCGGAACCACACGAATTTTCTGGTGAGCCACGCGGAACCACACTAATTTTCTGAAAGGCCACGCGGAACCACACTAATTTTCTGGTGAGCCACGCGGAACCACACGAATTTCCTGGTGAGCCACGCGGAACCACACGAATTTTCTCGTGAGCCAAGCGGAACCACACTAATTTTCTGGTGGGCCACGCGGAACCACGCAAATTTCTGAAAGGCCACGCGGAACCACAGTCATTTTCTCAGGAGGTGGCACCCAACAACAACATTTTAAATGAAGCTGAAATCTTCTGGTGAGCCACGCGGAACCACACGAATTTTCTGAAAGGCCACGTGGAACCACACTAATTTTCTGGTGAGCCACGCGGAACCACACGAATTTTCTGGTGAGCCACGCGGAACCACAATAATTTTCTGAAAGGCCACGCGGAACCACACTAATTTTCTGAAAGGCCAAGCGAAACCACACTAATTTTCTGGTGGGCCACGCGGAACCACACTAATTTTCTGAAAGGCCACGCGGAACCACACTAATTTTCTGGTGAGCCACGCGGAACCACACGAATTTCCTGGTGAGCCACGCGGAACCACACGAATTTTCTCGTGAGCCAAGCGGAACCACACTAATTTTCTGGTGGGCCACGCGGAACCACGCAAATTTCTGAAAGGCCACGCGGAACCACAGTCATTTTCTCAGGAGGTGGCACCCAACAACAACATATTAAATGAAGCTGAAATCTTCTGGTGAGCCACGCGGAACCACACGAATTTTCTGGTGAGCCACGCGGAACCACATGAATTTCCTGGTGAGCCACGCGGAACCACACGAATTTCCTGGTGAGCCACGCGGAACCACACGAATTTTCTCGTGAGCCAAGCGGAACCACACTAATTTTCTGGTGGGCCACGCGGAACCACGCAAATTTCTGAAAGGCCACGCGGAACCACAGTCATTTTCTCAGGAGGTGGCACCCAACAACAACATTTTAAATGAAGCTGAAATCTTCTGGTGAGCCACGCGGAACCACACCAATTTTCTGAAAGGAAATTTTCTGAAAGGCCACGCGGAACCGCACTAATTTTCTGGTGAGCCACGCGGAACCACACGAATTTTCTGGTGAGCCACGCGGAACCACACTAATTTTCTGAAAGGCCACGCGGAACCACACTAAATTTCTGAAAGGCCACGCGGAACCACATGAATTTCCTGGTGAGCCACGCGGAACCACACGAATTTCCTCGTGAGCCAAGCGGAACCACACTAATTTTCTGGTGGGCCACGCGGAACCACACTAATTTTCTGAAAGGCCACGCGGAACCACACTAATTTAACAACATTTTAAATGAAGCTGAAATTTTCTGGTGAGCCACGTGGAACCACACTAATTTCTGAAAGGCCACGCGGAACCACACGAATTTTCTGGTGAGCCACGCGGAGCCACACGAATTTTCTGGTGAGCCACGCGGAACCACACTAATTTTCTGGTGAGCCACGCAGAACCACACTAATTTTCTGAAAGACCACGCGGAACCACACTAATTTTCTGAAAGGCCACGCGGAACCACATGAATTTCCTGGTGAGCCACGCGGAACCACACGAATTTCCTCGTGAGCCAAGCGGAACCACACTAATTTTCTGGTGGGCCACGCGGAACCACACTAATTTTCTGAAAGGCCACGCGGAACCACACTAATTTTCTGGTGGGCCACGCGGAATCACACGAATTTTCTGGTGGGCCACGCGGAACCACACGAATTTTCTGGTGAGCCACGTGGAACCACACTAATTTTCTGAAAGGCCACGCGGAACCACACTAATTTTCTGGTGGGCCACGCGGAATCACACGAATTTTCTGGTGGGCCACGCGGAACCACACGAATTTTCTGGTGAGCCACGCGGAACCACACTAATTTCTGAAAGGCCACGCGGAACCACAGTCATTTTCTCAGGAGGTGGCACCCAACAACAACATTTTAAATGAAGCTGAAATCTTCTGGTGAGCCACGCGGAACCACACGAATTTTCTGAAAGGCCACGCGGAACCACACTAATTTTCTGGTGAGCCACGCGGAACCACACGAATTTTCTGGTGAGCCACGCGGAACAACACTAATTTTCTGGTGAGCCACGCGGAACCACACGAATTTTCTGGTGAGCCACGCGGAACCACATGAATTTCCTGGTGAGCCACGCGGAACCACACGAATTTCCTGGTGAGCCACGCGGAACCACACGAATTTTCTCGTGAGCCAAGCGGAACCACACTAATTTTCTGGTGGGCCACGCGGAACCACGCAAATTTCTGAAAGGCCACGCGGAACCACAGTCATTTTCTCAGGAGGTGGCACCCAACAACAACATTTTAAATGAAGCTGAAATCTTCTGGTGAGCCACGCGGAACCACACCAATTTTCTGAAAGGAAATTTTCTGAAAGGCCACGCGGAACCGCACTAATTTTCTGGTGAGCCACGCGGAACCACACGAATTTTCTGGTGAGCCACGCGGAACCACACTAATTTTCTGAAAGGCCACGCGGAACCACACTAATTTTCTGAAAGGCCACGCGGAACCACATGAATTTCCTGGTGAGCCACGCGGAACCACACGAATTTCCTCGTGAGCCAAGCGGAACCACACTAATTTTCTGGTGGGCCACGCGGAACCACACTAATTTTCTGAAAGGCCACGCGGAACCACACTAATTTAACAACATTTTAAATGAAGCTGAAATTTTCTGGTGAGCCACGTGGAACCACACTAATTTCTGAAAGGCCACGCGGAACCACACGAATTTTCTGGTGAGCCACGCGGAGCCACACGAATTTTCTGGTGAGCCACGCGGAACCACACTAATTTTCTGGTGAGCCACGCAGAACCACACTAATTTTCTGAAAGACCACGCGGAACCACACTAATTTTCTGAAAGGCCACGCGGAACCACATGAATTTCCTGGTGAGCCACGCGGAACCACACGAATTTCCTCGTGAGCCAAGCGGAACCACACTAATTTTCTGGTGGGCCACGCGGAACCACACTAATTTTCTGAAAGGCCACGCGGAACCACACTAATTTTCTGGTGGGCCACGCGGAATCACACGAATTTTCTGGTGGGCCACGCGGAACCACACGAATTTTCTGGTGAGCCACGTGGAACCACACTAATTTTCTGAAAGGCCACGCGGAACCACACTAATTTTCTGGTGGGCCACGCGGAATCACACGAATTTTCTGGTGGGCCACGCGGAACCACACGAATTTTCTGGTGAGCCACGCGGAACCACACTAATTTCTGAAAGGCCACGCGGAACCACAGTCATTTTCTCAGGAGGTGGCACCCAACAACAACATTTTAAATGAAGCTGAAATCTTCTGGTGAGCCACGCGGAACCACACGAATTTTCTGAAAGGCCACGCGGAACCACACTAATTTTCTGGTGAGCCACGCGGAACCACACGAATTTTCTGGTGAGCCACGCGGAACCACACTAATTTTCTGGTGAGCCACGCGGAACCACACGAATTTTCTGGTGAGCCACGCGGAACCACACTAATTTTCTGAAAGGCCACGCGGAACCACACTAATTTCTGAACGGCAACGCGGAACCACACTAATTTTCTGGTGAGCCACGCAGAACCACACTAATTTTCTGGTGAGCCACGCGGAACCACACGAATTTTCTGGTGAGCCACGCGGAATCACACTAATTTTCTGAAAGGCCACGCGGAACCACACTAATTTTCTGGTGAGCCACGCGGAACCACACGAATTTCCTGGTGAGCCACGCGGAACCACACGAATTTTCTCGTGAGCCAAGCGGAACCACACTAATTTTCTGGTGGGCCACGCGGAACCACGCAAATTTCTGAAAGGCCACGCGGAACCACAGTCATTTTCTCAGGAGGTGGCACCCAACAACAACATTTTAAATGAAGCTGAAATCTTCTGGTGAGCCACGCGGAACCACACGAATTTTCTGAAAGGCCACGCGGAACCACACTAATTTTCTGGTGAGCCACGCGGAACCACACGAATTTTCTGGTGAGCCACGCGGAACCACACTAATTTTCTGAAAGGCCACGCGGAACCACACTAATTTTCTGAAAGGCCACGCGGAACCACATGAATTTCCTGGTGAGCCACGCGGAACCACACGAATTTCCTCGTGAGCCAAGCGAAACCACACTAATTTTCTGGTGGGCCACGCGGAACCACACTAATTTTCTGAAAGGCCACGCGGAACCACACTAATTTTCTGGTGAGCCACGCGGAACCACACGAATTTCCTGGTGAGCCACGCGGAACCACACGAATTTTCTCGTGAGCCAAGCGGAACCACACTAATTTTCTGGTGGGCCACGCGGAACCACGCAAATTTCTGAAAGGCCACGCGGAACCACAGTCATTTTCTCAGGAGGTGGCACCCAACAACAACATATTAAATGAAGCTGAAATCTTCTGGTGAGCCACGCGGAACCACACGAATTTTCTGAAAGGCCACGCGGAACCACACTAATTTTCTGGTGAGCCACGCGGAACCACACGAATTTTCTGGTGAGCCACGCGGAACCACATGAATTTCCTGGTGAGCCACGCGGAACCACACGAATTTCCTCGTGAGCCAAGCGGAACCACACTAATTTTCTGGTGGGCCACGCGGAACCACACTAATTTTCTGAAAGGCCACGCGGAACCACACTAATTTAACAACATTTTAAATGAAGCTGAAATTTTCTGGTGAGCCACGTGGAACCACACTAATTTCTGAAAGGCCACGCGGAACCACACGAATTTTCTGGTGAGCCACGCGGAGCCACACGATTTTTCTGGTGAGCCACGCGGAACCACACTAATTTTCTGGTGAGCCACGCGGAACCACACGAATTTTCTGGTGAGCCACGCGGAACCACACTAATTTTCTGAAAGGCCACGCGGAACCACACTAATTTCTGAACGGCAACGCGGAACCACACTAATTTTCTGGTGAGCCACGCAGAACCACACTAATTTTCTGGTGAGCCACGCGGAACCACACGAATTTTCTGGTGAGCCACGCGGAACCACACTAATTTTCTGAAAGGCCACGCGGAACCACTTTAATTTTCTGGTGAGCCACGCGGAACCACACTAATTTTCTAATTTTCTGAAAGGCCACGCGGAACCACACTAATTTTCTAATTTTCTGAAAGGCCACGCGGAACCACACTAATTTTCTGGTGAGCCACGCGGAACCACACGAATTTCCTGGTGAGCCACGCGGAACCACACGAATTTTCTCGTGAGCCAAGCGGAACCACACTAATTTTCTGGTGGGCCACGCGGAACCACGCAAATTTCTGAAAGGCCACGCGGAACCACAGTCATTTTCTCAGGAGGTGGCACCCAACAACAACATTTTAAATGAAGCTGAAATCTTCTGGTGAGCCACGCGGAACCACACCAATTTTCTGAAAGGAAATTTTCTGAAAGGCCACGCGGAACCGCACTAATTTTCTGGTGAGCCACGCGGAACCACACGAATTTTCTGGTGAGCCACGCGGAACCACACTAATTTTCTGAAAGGCCACGCGGAACCACACTAATTTTCTGAAAGGCCACGCGGAACCGCACTAATTTAACAACATTTTAAATGAAGCTGAAATTTTCTGGTGAGCCACGTGGAACCACACTAATTTCTGAAAGGCCACGCGGAACCACACGAATTTTCTGGTGAGCCACGCGGAGCCACACGAATTTTCTGGTGAGCCAAGCGGAACCACACTAATTTTCTGGTGGGCCACGCGGAACCACACTAATTTTCTGAAAGGCCACGCGGAACCACACTAATTTTCTGGTGGGCCACGCGGAATCACACGAATTTTCTGGTGGGCCACGCGGAACCACACGAATTTTCTGGTGAGCCACGCGGAACCACACTAATTTTCTGAAAGGCCACGCGGAACCACACTAATTTTCTGGTGGGCCACGCGGAATCACACGAATTTTCTGGTGGGCCACGCGGAACCACACGAATTTTCTGGTGAGCCACGCGGAACCACACTAATTTCTGAAAGGCCACGCGGAACCACACTAATTTTCTGGTGAGCCACGCGGAACCACACTAATGTTCTGAAAGGCCACGCGGAACCACACTAATTTTCTGGTGAGCCACGCGGAACCACACGAATTTCCTGGTGAGCCACGCGGAACCACACGAATTTTCTCGTGAGCTAAGCGGAACCACACTAATTTTCTGGTGGGCCACGCGGAACCACACGAATTTTCTGGTGAGCCACGCGGAACCACACTAATTTTCTGAAAGGCCACGCGGAACCACACTAATTTTCTGGTGAGCCACGCGGAACCACACGAATTTCCTGGTGAGCCACGCGGAACCACACAAATTTCCTGGTGAGCCACGCGGAACCACACGAATTTCCTGGTGAGCCACGCGGAACCACACTAATTTTCTGGTGGGCCTCGCGGAACCACACGAATTTCTGAAAGGCCGCGCGGAACCACAGTCATTTTCTCAGGAGGTGGCACCCAACAACAACATTTTAAATGAAGCGAAGTTTACACAATGGAACCGGCATTAAATTAGGCTTCGAAGAATAGGTTGAATGAAAAAAGAACAAAGCCAAACCACTTCGTGACCAACACTGCTCGAGTTTCTGTGCTTCGGTAGCCCCACCGTCCATCACCGTCGACCCAATACAGGGAAGTAGGAGCAGGAAACCCCAGTCGCGTCAGGATTACTCAACCATAGCGACCTCAGGACAGGTGGACTTACCGTAACAAAGAAAGAACGGTGTTGATCACGATGGCAATCGGGGGTTTGGTCATTTTATTCTCCCAAAGGGGGTTCTCCAGGGATGGGAAATATCGGCAATTTTACTAGGGTTCGGCATATGTTGAGGCGGTTTATTGGGGATAACACGATCCGTTTGGTGGATAACACGATCCGGTGACAGATGAACTTCTTTTCTCCACAATTAATTTCGACATTAATCTAAGGATTCCCCGACCTTTTCTCTAGCGACATTTTCTCCGAAAAACGACTTTTTATCCGGAAAATAGCGACATTAATTTCGACTTTAATCTTAGCTACAAGTCGCATAAGGTGTTTAAATCAGTTTTAACAAAATTTAAAATTGTTTTTCATACACCGTGTCGGCCCGTCCTAAACGTTGAAAACGCTGTCCTAAACTTTAGTTACAGACAGAGGCCCACGAAAATGAAAAGGAACATGTCCATGGCGTAACTTAGGCGATCGGCTGTCATTTCCAAAGGCGAAATACAGGTGCCCCTTTTCATTGTCATGGGACTCTGCCTTGAAATCAAAAATACACAAAATAGAAGAAAGTATAGCGTCTGAAGCGACGGATTTATATAGAAAAAAGGCGAATTGAGCCGGAAGAGTAGGAACTCAATGAATTCGAAACAAAAAACTTGTTGTAACGATCAATCTGACAAAAATGGTCAGTAAAGTGAATTATTTAAACACCGAACAAAACTTAAATTTTTAATATATGGTTTTAAAAAAGTGAACGTAACAGTTAAAAAAAAAGAAATAAAACTGACCAGAGAATAGAAGCGGAGACGCACACCATCGAGGGAAAGTGAAACTCAACGCCCCGACGTGGTAAACAACGGACGATAAACTAAAGGCCACGCGGAACCACACGAATTTTCTGGTGCGCCACGCGGAACCACACTAATTTTCTGGTGGGCCACGCGGAGCCACACTAATTTCTGAAAGGCCACGCGGAACCACACGAATTTTCTGGTGAGCCACGCGGAACCACACGAATTTCCTGGTGAGCCACGCGGAACCACACGAATTTCCTGGTGAGCCACGCGGAACCACACTAATTTTCTGGTGGGCCTCGCGGAACCACACGAATTTCTGAAAGGCCGCGCGGAACCACAGTCATTTTCTCAGGAGGTGGCACCCAACAACAACATTTTAAATGAAGCGAAGTTTACACAATGGAACCGGCATTAAATTAGGCTTCGAAGAATAGGTTGAATGAAAAAAGAACAAAGCCAAACCACTTCGTGACCAACACTGCTCGAGTTTCTGTGCTTCGGTAGCCCCACCGTCCATCACCGTCGACCCAATACAGGGAAGTAGGAGCAGGAAACCCCAGTCGCGTCAGGATTACTCAACCATAGCGACCTCAGGACAGGTGGACTTACCGTAACAAAGAAAGAACGGTGTTGATCACGATGGCAATCGGGGGTTTGGTCATTTTATTCTCCCAAAGGGGGTTCTCCAGGGATGTATATTTGAGGGCCGGGCCCGGAAAAACAATACAAAATTGGGACAAATTTGAGGGCCGGGCCCGAGTATGCATAGGATGGGTGCCTTTGCCAGCCCTGCAGAGAACCACAGTCATTTTCCGGGGAACTGTCCCGCGTCATGAAATACCATGCGCGGTGTCGCCTGCTCACTAACATGGCCTCTTCCCTAAACCTAGTTGACAGACAACTCGCACTAGTTGACAGAAGAGATGCTCAATGCAAAAAAAATAAGAAAGACGTTTATTCACAGGCCACAGGGCTTCGTTGAGAAGTGCACTTGGCAAAAAGCTCTTTGATTCTTTGTTGAGACCTGATTCTTGAAGTTTCAAGAGGTCTGCTCTGCCACATTTTTCGAAGACCCAATCAGATCCCGCAGTTTCTTCCGTAGAGGTACTTTTTCCACAGAGTCGCTGCTTCTGAATCAACCGCTTTCTTTAACAATTACCTTAACTAACGATTGTTCTGTTGGTACCTCCTCCTTTCGGCTGACCAATCGCTTCAACCATTGAACATCTACAGCCAGAGTGTGACGCATAGGACCACGTGGATGTTTCTTTGGAGCTGATTTCTGCTTAACAACCTGCAAAAAGAGCATGATAAATGAATTCACACCGTATCACTCCAGGATTACTGTAACGACAAAGGTTAGATGAACTCACTGGAAGCTGTTCGTAGGGTGAAAGCGGTCGCGTAAACTCTGCTGAAGCCAGAGGAGCAGCGGTTGAATGAGGATTCATGGCAGTTGAGGGAAGGGCCTGTGGACGAGAGACACCCGTAGATATTGAAAGACGGGCTGAGGCGACGGCCGGACGGAACACGGTTGTGCTACACTGGAACACACGACATGCCAACACACACACAGGGAGACAGAAGAGGAGGAGAGACTCACATTAGCAGAATCCACACGAGCAAAGTTCTCAAAAGAGATGTCGACGGAACGAGTGTCTTGAGGAGGAGAAGAGGTTGAGGCCAGAGGGAGAGGGTCGGCGATTGGAGAGGCGAGGCTGCGGCCGTTGCGACAACCAACGCGGTAGCAGACAACACTGGCGTGGTCTAGCTTGCCTGGCATGTCGGCGATTTTCTCACGAACTGCCTTTCGTCTGAAACATGGACATGAAAAAAAAGATACAGTAGTGTGTGTGTGTATGTGTGCATGTGTGTGTATGTGTGTATGTGCGTGTGTATGTATGTGTGCGCGTGCGTGTGTGTACATGTGTGTGTATGTGTGTATGTGCGTGTGTATGTGTGTATGTGTGTGTGTGTCTGTGTGTGTAGGTGGTGTATGTGTGTGCGTGTGTGTGACATAGACATACAGACAAACAGATGAACACACCTTGCTCTTTGTTCAGATTTTGACATTTTCTCCTTTTTGTAAAGCTCCGGATTCTCCAAAATCTTCCTTTTTGCCCTAAAACGTTAACAGTTTCTTTTTCTTCCTACAAACTCACGTGCTCAGTTGTGTAGCAAACTGAATGAGCCTAGAACAGAGAGTAGAGGCAGACACCCTCGCAAAGAGAGGTTCATGTCTAGGCGACTTGAAAATTTCAGGAGGGGGATTCATTCCATTTGCTATGATATCCCTCATTCTGACCAGAGTCAACACGTGTCTCCTGGCTGCATCTACACAGGGAAGAGAGGCTGCACAAGGTCTTGTCCGGGCGTATTCCTTCGATGGAGAGTCTTTGGTTGCCCTGTAAAACACATTGGAATCTTCTTTCTTAATTCACTTACACGGAGAGTTTTCTCGGTTCCCTTGGTGGCAGCTGATTATTCTCCTTGTTTTCGGCATCGGTTTTCCGAATTACGCAAAACTTTCCCACGACGGGGTCAAAGTTATCGCTAACCCCGTCGCTTGTGATGAAGACTTGGTCTCCCTCCTCAACGAAAGTCATACTGCACGTTAGATTGTGAAGTTGAGGATTGCGACCATCGACTGGACCTAAGGCTCCACCGGCGTCTCTCATATCACGCATCTGAAAATGTATTATTTGAGCCGTAAGTAACTATTGGGATATTAAAATTATGAGCAGTTTCGCTATCTATATGACATATACACACACACACGCACACACGCGCGCGCAAAAGTGAGAGAACCTCTCTCTTTCTATCTTACACACTATTTCAACTGCGGTGATCTTTCTCCCGTCATCCTTAGAATACCCACTAGATTCACACGTACTTCTCGATAAAACTACTTCGGTCAATTTGGCTGCGTACGTGGCATGAGTATCCTATATTGCACGCTTTACCCTAGGTGCAACATCAAAACATTGACACGCTGTTCCGAAAAAGTTTTGGCGCGAACTATACTGTTCGTGTTTTTCGTGTACACAGAGAAAAACACATACCCACTGGCATACCGACACATACACAGATACAGAGAGAGATAGAGATACAGAGAGTGTGTGTGTGAGAGAGAGAGAGAGAATAGAAAAGACACGACAGATAAACGGACAAAAAGCGACTCACCTGGTCAATATCGTGACTGCCAAGAGTGACTTCCCTAACACCATAATTCCTATTGTAGACAAAACATAGAGAATCTCCAACGTTACAGACACATAATACCCAGCTACAAATCTGTTTTTAAACTTTTGCTTCCCCTTTACCTATTCCCATGTCTGGCCGGTACCACCACTGCTACACAAAGCGTGGTCAACATTCCTCCCTCCTGCAGAATGAGAGCATGTGCCGAGTGGAATGCAGCCAGCAGTTCATGGAACACCTCCGTCGTATTAGTCATTGTATTGGCTCCGATTTGCTTGTTCAGATGGTCCACAGACCCCCTCACGGCACATCGCGCAGCCAGTCTGGCCCCTTCTCCCCAGTTGACCCCATCGGCCAAGGCCAGGATCTGAAATACAAGGAATTTGCCAGTTCCCGCCTGTTTTCCACACTTAAGTTGTGTTTATTCCCCTTTCGGACACTCAAAGCCCGCTATGAATGCGTCCGTCGGCCAAAAACAGCCATGCGCCGAGTGGACACAAAGGCTGATTCAACGCATGCATAACTGCATTTGGAAAAAGAAAAGACAAAGAGACTTTGGACCCAAAAATGAATAAATAGACGGCTATTTGGCAAAAGAAAAGGAAGTCATATTTTTTTTAAAGTAAGACCAACTAGGGCCATTTTTACAATTGAAACCAATGATACAGTAGAACAGACGCTTTCAGAATAAACCAGAAACATTTTGGCTGTGTAGCGTACCCCATTTTGGCTGTGTAGCGTACCAAATTGATTTAAACAGAAGCTTTACGAAGTTAGGGGGGGGGTTAACGCAAAAAGTTTGTCATGACTTCCTGATGACCAAGTAGGACCATTTTCGGAGGTTCACCGTGAAAGGTACGTCTAAGTACAAAAGTCAAGCAGAGTTTCACATTTTTTCGTTCGAGTTTCACATTTTATGTATTTATTTTTATTAAACAAACATTCCTTCTTCTTTTGACTTCTGGTTTCTAACAATAAGGAATCAAGTTATTTCCAAATTTACCAACAACACTCTTGGAAATCGAAAAAAGCGATAAAAACCCAATAATTTTGAACAGCTTTTCGGCGCACCAGAGTCGAAAAGGGTAGTTTTTATTGGGGTTTTTTTTATAAATGTTATTACAATCCATACAGAAGCAATTACCAGTTATATTTTTGATTTGAAAATTCTAGACTCAACAATGAAATGTTCATTTTTAATCAACGCGCTATATAAAAATCCAAAATATGCGCGAGTTGCCCGCAGCGGCGCCGTGTGGCGCCTAATTTTTAAACAAAACCAGCTTTCATTAATAAAAATATACTTTTTACCGCCTGAGAAAGAAAAGGAAATACTCACACCGTTGTTATTCCTTCCAACTACTGCCCAGACGTCGGCGATAGGTTCTCCCGCATTGACCCCTGTGAGTGGGTTCTGCTCGTAAAGCGACACCGAAACTCCAAAAGCTCGGCGTTCATCATGGTGTTTCCAGTCAAAGCTCTCTGAAATCGAGACTATCCTTTGTTATCTTGCTTTCATGTTCCCTCTCTCCCATTTCCCTCCCTAATCTTTGCCCTCTTGAGCGTTCTCCCCAGTGTTTAAAGTGAAACGGAGCGCTCTGGAATCCCCGGCGGCGGTCCGTTTGTTCGTCCTAAGAAAGAGAGAGCCGCCGCTGAAAAAAGTGCACTCGACCGCCCTCATTCGATCCGGCCAATAAGATCTGCCTAATGGAGAGAGAGAACGGCCGTTTAATCATTTATGAGTCGTCGTTACGGCCAACCGGCTGCTGTCAACGGCAGACACACTAACATAATGAAAAACGTACATACTGACATCGTTAACTGACGGAAGCCGAGTCAGAGGCTCGTTAAAGTGCTAATGGGCTACTAAGTGGCCCTCGGTATATGTGATCTATCAACTAGCTTGCACAAGTGACCCATTTTTATGATTCAGAGGGGATTCCGTCTGGCGGGTACTCATCGGGGCGCATAATGGAACGGGGATTTGCATAGTGCGATGGGTTAATCGTGTGCGTCGACTAAATGGTCGCACTGGAACGAGGGTGACTCAGAAACGACGGATAGGAACGATTATCAATCCAAATTCAGCAAATTTGAAGTACTACAAAAGCATACTCGCTCTGACTATTTAAAGTATTGTTCCCAGAATGAGAACAAAACGAACCTGCAGAGCAGCCCGAGTCACTTTCCCTGTGGTGTTCCGCATTCGGTCCTAGTAAAGAAGAACACGACCCTAGCAACATTTCACTCCTAAATTTGCATTGTAACCATCTTTTTCATAAAACTTTACCCGTCATTTCTTTTCCTCATTGGGGCAGAGATTGGTTGGTCCACATCGTCTTCATCACTCAGTTCCTCATCCGTTGTTCCATCCATGCTGATGCTCATTTCGTCGTCTAGATTTGCCATGCGCACCACGGGCTGACGGCGTACTGATCCGACCTGAAGAAGAGGGTTAGTGGGGTAAATGGAATGGGGGTACCTGTGTTAATCCACCATCGGGGCCGGAGAAGGTGGCAAAGACTTCATCGTCGAAGGGTTCGAGTTGGATGCAAGGGATGTCGAGCCCTGTTTTGCCACAATACACCTAAAACTAAGCAGTTCGTCTCAGTCCTCTCTCTCTCTCTCTCTCTCTCTCTCTCTGCCAACCTCCGGAAAGTCGATGCGTCTTCCATCAATTCCAGCCAGATAGCACTGCGCGAGGAACGCCGGTCCCTCATTCGAAGGCGTGGGTGGTTCTTCCTGGAAGAGCTCTTCCCTTCCACTCTCTGTTACCTCGCTGTTCTCCTCGAGGCTCGTCGTAGGACTGAATTTCCCTCGAAGGAGCGTACGCACGTGCCGGCGCAGGAACGACGACGGCATCAGACGGCCGCGACTGCAACGAACTTTTAAAACTAGAAAATATACTTCAAGAACATGATTTAGAAGATCATAATGCTCATAATATGTCATTAAACGAGTAGATACAACTGGCGTTTGTGCTGCTATCAGCGAAGACCAGCTGACATAACAGCAGTGTGAAAATTACGATCTGAACATCTGACCTCCCAGTTTTATGTCTTATACGAAAAAGTTCTTGGTCAAACAGGCGTTGATGACTAAGCTACGAAAAAGTGTATGCAAAGGCTCACGGTAAACATAAGAAAAGTTCATTGGTTTTTGTGAAGCTATACACAGACTTTGAAAAATGGAATTTGGACAAAAGGGGATTCTGAGACCACAGACTTGGAAATGACCGCGATTGATAATAGAATTTCAATTGAAAATCGAAGCGCCGTTTAGGAAAAAGCACAGTTCGAAACCATTTTCAACGCGCGATAAATACGAGAATACAGTGATTCATTGATAACCACAACTGCGAAGGACCTTCTTCGCTGTGAAGAGAAGGCTTCAAAGATTGGGTATGGGGTCATGTTCATTCTCAGGACTGTTGCGCATCGCTGACTGTTCGTTTTCTTCGCTGCGGGACCCTTTGTGACCTTATGAGGCCGGCTGGGACAAAGAGTGAATGGAGAGAACAGCTGAGACAAAGGGGACTTTGCGGGACCTTTGGGATCGATGGCGCGCACTTGAGGGAGGGCTGGCCGAACCGTAAGCGCCGAAGGACTTAGGGCGATAAACAATTTCCGGCCACTACGACGACGGGGCAAATTGGAGACTAAAAACCGCGCCGGCTGCTGCGGAAAGGCAATTGTCGCTCCGGGAAAGGGTCGGAGAGGGAGGGTGTAATGAGGGAAAGAGGCTTTGAGGGGTTAAGGGAAGACACCTGGCCGCGCGAGACACCTGCCGGAGGGAGGGAGATGGACTGCGCGGCAAGGACACCTCTATTTACGGCTCAGTGAGAACAACAGATGGACGGGGCAGCTGGAAAGAAGGGGTTCGGAGGGAAAAACGGGGTTTAGACGCCGCTTGGAATCCAAATTGCCAAATTGTTCCACCGATTACGCAAAAAGTACACGTGGAGAGCAGAATTTGCCGTGCCTAAGAACGGGAAAGTGGTTTCAAAGCGAGGATCAGAACAACGAGACATTTATGTTAGCAATCTTTTTTCGTACTGTCACTATTAGTGTCGAGGGCTTGCCGAACGCTTAGTTTTACGACATGCGCAGTCATTTTCGCTGCGGGGCGCATCATTTGAAAAAGCTAGTGAATACACTTTAGTATCACTTGAGCTCATAGATCAGCAGAGAGACAGAGAGACAGAGATACAGAGAAACACACACACAGAGAGAGAGAGAGAGAGAGAGAGAGAGAGAGAGAGAGAGAGAGATCTTCAGATGACGGAAAGTGTAGAACCAAAACTTCCATCAAAGGATTAAATTCGAGCTCTGGGTCCATTTTGTCGATATTTGCAACCGGAAGTGGGCGTGGTCTCGGGAGATGGAGATGTGTGCCCAGAAGAAAAGGACATTTGGATGAGCCACTTGATAAGACACAAATCGCGCGGGAGATTCAAACGCGAGAGGTGGAAATCTCGAAAAAGTGACGTTTGTTCTCGCATCGCTTGCCTTCTGATACCAGGCGTGAAATCCAATTTCGCGTGAGGTCTCTCATTCGAATTCGCGCGGGAGGGTGGCGCGCCCTTCGTGGCGGGACCCAAGGGAGTGTGGCGGAGGAAGAGGAAGTGACAGGAGAAGACGAATACCGGTTCGTACTAATCGCAATTGCCAGCTGATTGGCGCCAGCCGATCGTTGATGGCAGTCGGCGTCTTCCAGCCGATCGGGGAAAGCCAGGATTTGAAAAATGTCTCCAACGCCAGTCGGCTTTTGGGAAACGATGCACTGCTCGGCTGTCAGAAGGTTACTGTAGGCTAGTGACAGCCGTTTGAATGGTCATTGGGCTAAACGAACGTTTTTCGGAACATTTGCATGCAGGGACAAAAAATCGAACAACTTTGATCGCAAGGCGCAATGCTTTCTGCAGGAACATCAAAATAACTTATGAAAATGAATAATGAATACAGATGTCTCAACCACAAAAACAAAGATCCAGTTTTTAAGACTATTTTCGATCAAAGACCTTGAAAACAAGACCGACCAGGTAAGTTGGTTGGAGTCAATCGATAGGACAACCGTAATAATTTCAGGGAAGATTCCTCGGGCGGTTTTGCGTGGGAAATGTCGCCCTTCAGGCGCCACTCTAGCACGTATGAATAGACGAGTAATCCCTACGACTACTGCACGTTTGAGTTGTGGTTGGGATGGGAAAATAGGGTGGTAATAGAGAAAAGCAGAAAAAGTTGACGTGTGTGTTTATGTGTGTGTGTGTGTGTGTGTGTGTGTGTGTGTGTGTGTGTGTGTATGTGTGTGTATGTGTGTGTATGTGTGTGTGTATGTGTGTGTGTGTATGTGTGTGTGTATGTGTGTGTATGTGTGTATGTATGTGTGTGCGCGTGTGTGTGTGTGTGTGAGTGTATATGTGTGTAAGTGTGTGTGAGGACGTGAACGTAAGTCAGTGGAAAAAAAGAACAACGAGAGATTCCATTTCTCTCTTTTAAAATCCGAAAGGCTGTTTTTCCATGCGGATCGTCGTGTGCTGTAGGTGGATCACATGTTTTGGCTGTGCGTGCAACATCGTTTCGGGCAGGTCGCTCTGACCGTCGGGGCAAACAACGCGCGGTAAACACATCCACGGCCATGGTTCCCGGACACAAAGAGGACGTGGGTAATGCGTTCGTCCGCATTCCACTCCGGCTGCTGTTTTCGCACCCGCCCAATTGGTCCGCGGGTGTTTACAGACGAAAAAACGACGGATGACTGGAAGAAAAAGCTTCGGGTGCATGTATAACCAACGACATCGATAATACACAGCTGTGGCCGCGCCGGACAATTGAATTGACCGCCAGACACTGGAGACGCGTCAGCTAGACAGCCTAGTCCCCACTTTGCGCGGACGCACTCGTCTCAGCTGACAATCGACTCCTCTCATTCCAGTGGAGTGTTTTCCAGGATAAAGTAATTGCGATTTACATAAAAATGCACATTTTTCATAACAAACAAAAGCAAAAATAATGGTGAGCAACTTTATCAACTGACATTGTTGGTTAGCTACACTTTGACTATTTTCGAAACTGCCTGACTGAGAGGAAGTTCATTTAGATTATCCTTAATAACAGTTAGCTAATCAGAAAAAAAGCAGCCAGTAGAAGCTTGAAAAACGTGCGAAATTAAATGTTACGACCAAAAAATGGGAAAAAAATAAAATAACTTGAACATCGTTTTGGTTTGTGAGGTTTCTCTACTCTGGAACATATTTTTGATTAAATAAAACAGAAGAATTGAAGGGAACAATTACTAACCCAGTTGTGATAGCTCAGCCTTTTGAAGCGTTCGTCGCTAATTTTCTATTAACATGGTTAACCCTTTTTGCATTAAATCCAGAGAACCAGAAATGAATCTTCATTGCATTCATCACCACGAATTTATCGAAAATTTACAAAAAAAGGGAATTACAGAGATCCTGCACGTGCCCAGTAAACTAGTTTATTACTCCCACAAAGTTTTGCGTGAATGTTTGTTAATGGAGGGTCCCGTCACGAAAACTTATAAAGCTTTAAGAGATCTATGCGCCAAACGCGTAGTTTTAAATTTTTTGTTAACAATCGGGACGGTGCGTGCATTTTCTATAAGAAAACTGATGAAAATTGGTGTTTTAGTCACAATTTAGCCAAATCCTTTCGCTAAATTTACCATATGAGGGTTAGCACAGATGATACGTATCGATACAGCTATCATAACAGTGTTCGTAAAGCAGGTTTCGATTATCCGAACCCGAATGGCTATTACAGTGCCACCTTTGCAAATTCTACCACACCCTAGCGTACATTTTCGTGTTTCTTGTTTGGCCTTCGAACAAAGTGTATTTTAATTTACATTTGTTGTGTTTCAGGCAATCATGGATCCCTCCCTCCTTATGCAGACGAAGGCTTTTCAAAGCCATGCAGCTAGGACGGTTTCTGTACAGAGAAGGCCAGAAGTGGGTTATTTTCTAAAGATCGTTTCCTCGGTAACTTTCATTTTTAAGGCTTCTCAAAACAGCCATTCAACGTACAACGCGGAGACTGCTAAAAAGAAGAAGAAACCCTCCGCTTCCAGCCAGGTCGCTGGAAAAAGTACGTTTATTTATTCTTGTTTCCTATTTTTGTTAAGGTAACACGGACTTTGACTACAAAGCCGTCACTTCCCACTCGCAAGCCGCCAACTTCAGTACAATGGCGAAGATTGTCGACTATATGAAGGTTTTCTATTATTTTTCTGTTAAAAATCAGCTTTGTTTAGAAAAGGCACTTGAACAACCAGCAGTGGGCGTTGTCTCTGCAGGAAATCCTCGACGAGATTCAAGTCTTCGATCTGACGAAAAGGTCCGAAGCCTGGCTCAAAGATGTAGTTTATCCATATTTTCGAGTTATTTATGTTTTTAGGCGCTACCCACCAATCCCAAGCTTCAAATGGACGAGGACGGAAAGTTCATCTACCAGCCGCCCTACAAAATCAAGGGAAAACAGTCATTGGTGGGTGCAACAAGCGGCCAGGCGGCCTATGGATAGTTCCAGGTCGCAGTCGCCATGAAACACCACCAAGACGCCAAGGGAAGCATACTTCTCTCCAGCATAAATGAATGCATCCCGAATGCGGAGAAAGTGATTGAGGTATAGGGAAGTACGTCACGAGTTATGTGGTTTATGGTTCAGTCCGTTGGAAAAGAGCTGATCGTGGTTCCCACGGCGGTTCAGAAGAGGAAGGACAAGAGCATCTTCTGGAATGACACCACCTACGACTTTGAGTTGGACGACGGTCAGTTTTATTGAAAGGATTGCGAATCATGGAAGGGTATATCCCCAAAATGACACTTAAAGGACTGCTCCGCCTTGAAAATCCTAAAGTTCAATGGAAACTACGTAAATCGCCGTCCTGGAGTCGACATAGGCCTGCGATACCAGCGGAGTATAATTGATTATCAGTGTTTTCGTGGCGGGCCACATAAACCCGCGTGTGCTTCGTGTTTTTGGTATAAGTTCGTAGGCACTCTAAATTTTTCGTGGGTACACTAATTTCTTTGGGCTACACCATTTGTGGCCCCAAAAGTTACGGGTGGGTCCCTCAACTGTCAGGGTCTCCTGAGGTATGAATTCAGTTAAGCCCCCACCTAGTATGGCCTCCCACTCGCGGTTTGGCAATCAATTCGAATTTATGAGCGACCGAAGGTGGGCACGTAACTGAATTTTGTATCTGGGGTTATCTGAATTCAGTTTAACACACTGAGACGGAAGAGTTTGACCATACCTGGACATGGCACGCATGGGTGCCCAAAAAGTAAGATCCCGCGAATAGAGGGGGCCCCAAAAATCAAGAACCCCCATTTTCACAAGCCCCCCCACTAAGCAAGCCCCCATCCAACCAACGTCCTGCATGCAGCGCGTGTCCAAATATGAGCTTGACTAATGTAAACGGATCTTGTTCTGCGTAAACCCCGTCTAATTGATATGTCCCCCCATACGAACTATTTAGTTAAATATGTAAGGTTGGATATTCAGTAATCGGGAGCGTAACTGAATTAGATGGGCTGTTCTTCTTTATAATAACTATAACTTAGTCTTCGCCTGGAGTGGGGTGCTAAACTGAATTATGAAATGTGAGGTCGAACAAAAGAGAGTGACTTTTTGAGGAACTGAATTTTCCCCAAAATAGGTATTTAAACGTATCGTAAACCCTGGTTTGTTCCAGAATTCAAGCAGTTGTGGAGGATGGTCTCCGTAGATCACCTGGACGAGAAGAAGATCGAAGAGTACCTCCAGAAACACGGAATCGACACTATGAAGGTTTGTATCACCACGTAATTCCTCAAAACTTTCCCTTCAGGACCTGGCTCCCAAGAAGTTGATGGCTGTTCCGAAGAGGAAGGCGCCGAAGCGCAGAAACAACGGAAAGGTGCACAACGAGCATCTCAGCGACCTCCTCGAGGACTATTGATCTGTACAAAATTGTTGATCTTTTTGTGATGTTTTCGGATGAACGCGGCAGAATACTCACTTTTGCTTGTTTTGAGTGGTCTTTCCCTGCATGTCTGTGATTGTCTCTTCCCTTTCTTTCTCTCTGCCTCAGATGCTCCGTGGGGCAGTCCTTCGGAGGATGGCCAGTACGGTGGCGAGGAATCCCTCTTTCGCCCTGCTCAGCGACGCAGATGTGACGGCGTTTGAGAGGATTGTGGGGAAGGAGAATGTGAAGAGGGAGGAGTTGGAGCAGTACAACAGGGACTGGACCAAGTGGTACCACGGTAAGAAACAGAAAAGAAAAGCACCATTTGGATTTAAAATACGCTCTATCGCTGCTGAGGGGGGAAGTTTGGAAGCTGAAAGTTGTTCGGCCCATCTTGTACCTTTTATTCACGTTTTGTAGCATTTTAGCTAGCTGGCGCTTAAAATGGTATGCGGTATCGCAAAAAAAAAAATAGAGTCAACATCTTCTAGTTGGTTGGGATGAATGCCATGGTATTGATTTTGACGGTTATTGATTGTTTCTCGGACAATATGCACCTTCTAAAGACAGCGAAGAAGTTAAAGTGACCGACCTGTGTATACGGCCAAAAATTGCAGGGGGCCGGCCCGCCTTTCATTTATTTTCTGACTCGGTCAGAGAGTTGGCCATGGTACGGCACTAACCACCTTTTTTAATTTATAACCACAAGTAAATGAAAAGGTTTAATAAAGTAAGGTGAGCTAGGAAATATATCGTTTAATCACAACTGTCATGTGCATATTTATGCTTTATCGAAAGGAAAGGTACAACAAAAACAAAAAATACCAAAACAAGGTAGTACAGAAAATTAGTGAATGGGGAAGTGGGGATTTGAGGAAAGTGCGAGTGCACCTATTCAGTTTTGCTAAATACAACCGCCAAGCTTTGGGTGCAAGTGGATAATGATGACCCCCTGGATGAATTCCATCCACGACTGGGATGTCGTAAAACTACGTGCTCAGGGGGTAGCTCGTGGTGTTTCCAGTCTTCTGGTAAAGCCTGGAGTTCGTTTGAACTAAAATTGGAATGCTTAGTTCCACGACAACACATTTGAAAACGTTTTGTGTAATAAGTACTCTTGAAACCGTTATATTTTGCAGGTGGTTCCCAATGCGCCGTGTTGCCTTCGTCTACGGAGGAGGTCTCAGCCCTCCTGGCCCATTGCGCCCGTCGTCGTCTCGCCGTCGTGCCCCAAGCCGGCAACACTGGAATGGTCGGAGGATCGACCCCTGTCCATGACGAAGTCGTCCTCTCGATCAAAAGGATCCGCAATCATTTCGATTTCGATCCTGTTTCCGGTTAGACTCAGTAGATGACTGACTAATTTGTGTCAGGGGTTCTTGACTGCGACGCTGGTTTCATTCTGGAGGAGGTGGACAACAAGTTGGCTGAGTACGGGTAGGAACGCTTATGTAACGACACGATATCTAAGTGTTCAGGTACATGATGCCTTTGGATTTGGGAGCCAAGGGATCCTGTCTTTTGGGAGGCAATGTTTCTACCTGTGCGGGAGGGATTCGTCTGCTTCGCTACGGGAGCCTTCACGCTAATATTCTGGGGCTTACAGCTGTGAGTGAAAGGAAACATTGAACGCTGTGTTTCGAAGGCGGTCAATTTCGCGCCATCGGTTTTCCACGCCTTTTTAATATTTTCACGGAGATATTTGCGCAAGGAAGGGTCAAACGAATGCCAGCCGGTTGTCATTAAGGATGAAACTGGCGTTATTCCCATTTAGCTTCCGGAACGTGATGTCAAACGTCATAACGATGCCATTTTGGGCCACTATTGACACCTGTGTGGCACAAAAAATTTGGTTGATCACCCACAAAATATGGAAGCAGTGTCGAAATTACAATCCTTTGGCATCAAAGTAGCAATAATTCTAGGTTCTGCCTGATGACGATGGAACTATTCTGGAATGCGGTTCTCGCCTCCGAAAGGACAATACGAGCCTCCACCTGCCACATTTCTTCCTCGGTAGTGAGGGTCAGCTAGGCGTGATCACCCGGTATCTCCCGTTTCTGGAGTGAAAATCCCTCCTTTTAGGGTTGCTATGACCGCCGTGCCCCGGCCTCGGAGTGTCCATAGTTTCATGCTAGGAGCTGAGTCTTTCGAAGACTGTCGGCAGATTCTCCGACTGGCTAGGGAACGATTGGGAGAGGTAAGATCCATTCTAGGAATACTGTAACGGATTACTGTAGATTCTGTCTTCATTCGAGTTCATGGATGAGGCTGTGATGGACTGTTTGAAGGAGAATCTGGAATTGAGTTCGGTCCTTCCCTCAGCCGTCCCTTTCACCCTCCTCGTCGAGACGTCCGGTTCGAACGAGGAGCACGACCGGGCCAAGGTGGAGGCTTTTCTGGATCAATGTCTAGGCGATGGATTGGCAATCGATGGGATTATGGTTAAGGCTCTGATTTTTCTTGAATAACGAAAGAGTTTAGGCGAATTCTGCCAAGGAGGCTAGTCAGATGTGGCAGCTGAGGGAGAGTGCGCCATTGGCAGTGGCAAGGGATGGATGGGTGTACAAGCATGATGTATCATTGCCCCTGGAGCACTTTTACACCCTCTCCGGAGAGATGAAAAAGCGATGCGAGGGACTGGCAAAGAGAGTGGTGACCTACGGGCACTTGGGAGATGGGAACAGCCATCTGAACATTACTTCGGATGCGTATAGCCAAGAGTTGTATGACAGGTAGGAGAGAAAGAGAGAGAGAGAGAGAGAGAGAGAGAGAGAGAGAGATAGATTCTAATCCAAACCCTCTTCCAGACTCTACCCCAACCTCTACGAATGGGTGGTCCGTCACGGTGGCTCCATCTCGGCCGAGCACGGAATCGGTCGTCTGAAGCTCTGCTACTCGAACCTTGGCAAGTCTCCAGCCGAACGCGCCCTCGTCCGCCGTGTCAAGTCCGTCTTCGACCCCCACGGCATCCTCAACCCTTACAAGACCCTCCCCAATGTATAAAAATGTTTTATTAAGTTTAATAGTACATGCATTATAAATGTAAAGATTCATCATCCACCCGTGGTCTTAATCATCCAGTCGTCAACCACCTTGACGTTGTACGAAGTAACGAAGGTGAGAGGAGGCCTCGAACGGTCGATCACCTTTCCCTGGCTGGCGATGTACTCGGTGTCTTCGTTGCTCCACATAACGTCAGTCCAGTCGACAACGACTTGCCCCCTTAACGATTACGTCTTTAAGAACTAAAGATCAACTGGCTTACCTTGTGTATTTGCCTGCCAGCTCTACATTCACTCGAAGATGCGTCTGCTTGTTGATGACGGCTTCTGGGTCAATGGCGACGGAGACTGCGATCTCATCACAGTACGAGAAGGGACGGTTGTTGTTCGCCAACAGGGTACGCCCTGGGATTAAAAGGTTATATCTCTCTTTATTCTCTCTCTCTCTCTCTCTCTCTCTCTCTCTCTCTCTCTCTCTCTCTCTCTTTATTCTCTCTCTCACTCACATACCGATGTGTGTGGCAGTCGATAGATAATCCGCAAGAGGCGTTCCCGTCCTCAAATGAGCATCGAAATCGACCTCCTTGTCGTGCTAAAAACCGCTTTTTATCACATTATCTCTCTTTTTCCAACCTTGGGTCCCTCTAAGAAAAACGCCTCCCAGGGCACCATGGTCACATCGGTTTTCATCTCTTTGAGAACAATGGAAGCCGCTTCGGGGTCACCGGAGAAGTTGAACTCGGCTGAGGAGTTCGAGCCAACGTTTCCGATACCGTAGTAATTTCCACCCATTATGACCATTCTGGCCGGTTGTTCGGCAAAGTTTTCGTCCAACTTGAGAGCAAGGGCGATGTTGGTCAAAGGGCCCAGACAAACGAGAGTCGCGTCTGGATGTTCCTGAAGGCAAAAGCTTTAGGGACCACCACGCACACGCACACACACCACACACACACACACACACACACACACACACACACACACACACACACACACACACACACACACACACACACACATACACACATACACATACATACACACATACACACACAGATTGAGAGAGAGACAGAGATAAAGAGAGAGAGACAGAGATAGAGAGAGAGAGGGGAGAGGGAGAGAGAGAGAGAGAGAGAGAGAGAGAGAGAGAGAGAGAGAGATTGCCTCACCTTAGTGAGTCTGATGAGGGCCAAGGCTGCGATTTCCTCTTCATATGCCCTGTAGTCTTCGATCTCAAAGGCTGGGAATGCTTCTGGTCTGTCTCCGATGCCGTCTTTTCCAAAGAACACATTCTCAGTGTTCGGGTCCTCTTCCCGCTCCTTGATCAGTGCATAAGCAGCTCCTTTGTAAATAGGCACTTTTTTCTAAACCATGTTAAATCCAAATGTTGGCAGATTGTGATTACACTATTGGCTCTAAGTGTTCTGGCTACATTTGCCGTTGCCTGTTGCACCGTTACGCATCCGTGGGTCGTTGTGATAGCTATAACCTGCAAACAATAATGATTCTTTGGCATACCGTTTCAAATTCCTTGCTTTTGGGCGGTATGAGCCTGACCAAACCATTAATTTCTCTATGATTCTCTCTAATAGTGGTCAATCAATCTCATTATCTTAACTTTCGTCTCCCTCGGGTGTCTCTCTTTCTTTGTCTAGTTTTTTTTTAAAATAGGTTGCATAATATCTCATTTGTCGCCTTCTATACGCTCAGCAAACTTGAGACATCGAATAACCCGAATAACAGAAGCATCTCTATGAATTTTTCAAAAATGGGTGCCACAAATTTCGTCAACATCAAATTTTCAGTCAGTTAAAGCGTTTTTAGCGATTGCTTTGGGAACATATGTTAAAAGCTGGAAGTCACATATGTTAAAAACGGAGAATACTGTTCTGTTCACAAGGATCATGTGAAGCAAGCGCTCCTTGTCATTTTTCACGCGTCTGCTCGGCTTGTCAGTGAATGTGCCCCGAGATTAGATTGTTAAGACTTTGTGTCAAGAGAAGAGGCGTTATGGCGAAACTGGTTCCGCTAACACGGCTGAGAAAACACGAGGAAAGATAATTTTACAAGAACGACAACAGAAAAGGATTCAAATTACAGGATGAAAATGAAAAATGTGGTCCATATTCGGTCCAATAACTGTTTGCATACCACGGGGAAACACCAATGAGTTCTCTCGCCCACCGACTGAAGTTAATGCCATTGAAATATTCTCTCGCTTCAGAAATTTTTTTTAAAGTTTCAAACGTTACTTAATTTCGTTTAATGAAACGTAAAAGTGCAAACCTCCGCATCCGGGTGCTGCAACGCAAGACTGATGGCTCGAACGTCGTCGGAAACTCCATCCGTGTCTGAATTTTTCATTATATTTCGTCTGTATTGAATAAAACTGACCAATGATGAGTTTGACGGGTGTTTTGGCCATGACCAGAGCGCAAATGAAGACAAGCAGGGGCGGGGCTGAATTGGCGATTAGATAGTTTCGATTAGATAGCGAAGGGCTGAGCCGACGAATGGAAGATGATCGACTATCGCCTATGAGCCTTTGCGTTCCCCGTGCCAAACAACGATTATTCAAACATTCGCTGGTTTTATTCTGGGAAGGAAGCCATAAATTGTGGTTCTTTTGCGAGCACAACGTTTTATAACGATAAAGGGCAAACAGAAGGCAGCAGATAATGAAAACACATTCAAAGGCATTTCAAATTAACCCCAACTTTCGCGATTTTTCTAAACAAGCTTGAGGGTTTGCAGTTTTAGGTCTGCAAAATTCGAATTGTTGTCAAAATATAGACTTTTAATGTCACATGTGGTTGGCGGATTACAGAAATCACAGAAATCGGGTGATCAAAGTCAAAAAATCCCACACTGAATGCCTAAGTCTTTGCCAAAACGTGGCGAAGGCTGCGTAATTCTTGGCCTAGTAAACATTCGCTCACTTTTAAAACTATGTGTAATTAAGTAAAGAGAGATTAAAGAAAGAAGAGAGAGAGAGAGAGAGAGAGAGGGAAAAGGAGAGAGAGAGAGGCCACGTCTCGTTATACGTGAAAACGGGGGGCACACGGGTACCCAGGCGCATTTAGCTGGGTCATTTGGCCCGCTCTCCTTCACTCGGGTGGTCGACTCTCTCTTTTTCTCTCTCTCCCTCTTGCTCTCTCTCTCTCTCTTCTGGCATGTGTTGTTTTTATTGATACGTGAAAAACTTTTTCAATGTTTGAAAGAGAGGGATACAGAGAGAAAATGGACGATAAAGGAATATTTAGAGACCGAAATGTAATGGAGGACAGGGAGAACACATGAGAGATTGAAAATGAGATACAGAAAGCGACAAAAGGGACAAAGAGAATGATGGAGAATAAATAAAGAACATGAAGTGATTAAGAGACGTTAAAAGAATGAGAGACAGGGAAATACAATGAGAAAGGGGAGAGAGAGAGGCACATAGTGTGGTAGAGGTGCAATCGTCCTTGAGGTGGCTAGTTATAAGTGACCTACCGTGCTTGAAGTTCTACCCATCGCTTCTTATTTTCCGCCAGGTTGCACGAAAAGGTCGTGTGACTTGAGAGGGCGGGCAAGGGATGAGGAAGCCCCGGGTCGCTAGGACGACTCGGCTGACAGTCGCCCAGTTGTTATCCCTTTCGAAGGAAAACTTTCCCTCTACGAAGAAAATGTCCGACTGTTGTGAGGCCCTGGTGGACATCACTTGGCAGGATGCCAAGGGACACTCGGCTTTGATGTTGGCGGCCCAGGATGATAGGATCCGATTGGTTCAACGCATCCTCAGCACAGCTTCAGAGACCGGCAGGGTTGAACAGGTGAGCTTTGGTGAAGTTGTGCAAGCTTTACGATAATCAAACTTTTTGAATTATCAAATCCTGTCCAATTTTCAAATGACTTTACCCCCTAGTAGCGCAGTTAGGTACCACATTCACCTCTGAAGAGGAGATCAGTCATTTTAGAAAATGGGGAAAAGGCTTCTTAAGCAGCCTGGTTCTCTTTTGAAGCAGAATATTCAAAAGATTCGGAATCAATTATGTATTCGGTTTCCGTTTCCATTGAATCACAAATGAACGGCCGGACGGTTAAGAATACAATGAGAAAAGTACAATGTGATCAGCATGCGATCTTTTACTTTGGGGATCGATTGCAATCTCCAAGGGAATAGAAAAAATATAAGAGTGTGTGTATGTTTGTATGTGTGTATGTGTGCGTGTGTGAGTGTGTTTGTGAATAAAACATAAAGTAACGACACAGAAACAGAGAGAGACATGGGATCGTACGAATGGTTAGGAACGCTTATTATTATGTGAGTCACTTCTGTTGTTTGCAATTCACAGATGTATTCAATTGGATAAACGAAGGTTTTTTTAGTTGCCTCGGTCAGATGTACAAATCCGACAAGGTAGAACATGGTTAAAGGCAGAGGCCCACGTAAAATGAAGAGGGGGACCTGTCCATGCTAATCGTAAAACTCTCTGCATTTCACCATTGAAAATGACATTCTCTCGCCTACGTTACGTCATGGACAGGTCCTTTTTCATTTTCCTGGGCCTCTGCCTTTAAAGATTAAAAAGCCCAAATAACTCGAGATCACTTTTTTTCTCTTAAAGGCAGAGGCCCATGTAAAATGAAGAGGGGGGGCTGTCCATGTTAATCATAAACCTCTCTGAATTTCCGGCACTCTCTCACCTATGCTACGTCATGGAGACGTCCTCATTTATATTTTCCTGGGCCTTTGCCTTTAACTGAAATTACCTGTGGAATGGTGTATACTTAACTGAAATCGGAGGTCCTCTGGTGGTACTTTTCTATAATTTTCCCACCAAACGTACTCCAAAGCTGGTGGCCCAGATGAAATACTGTGTCCATGTTGCACGTTCTATTACACAGTTAGATGTACAGGTTACATGAAACTGCTTCCAGTGTACGTCGGTCTACAAAGAAGAGATTGCACACTGTTCAATTTCAAAACCCGGTGTGCCTGTCAGCCGTCCTTCCTATCCTAATTGCGCCCTAAGATTTCCCCTTTCCAGGTCTTATTCATGCGAAATGCAGATGGTCTGACAGCCTTCGAGTTGGCGCTCCGTCGCGGCTCCCGTCGATCGGCCTCTCTGCTGGCAGAGGCAGCTTCTAGGGAGAGGAGACGACGCAAGGTGGGCTGATTAGTCTCCCGGGAACCGCGACGCACCTAGGCGCGCCTCCGTCGCCTCAGCACACAGGCCACCGTCCCCATGTACCGCTACCACGTGCCCGATCAGTTCCCGGACCCTCTGGCCGAAAGGACTGCCGAACCAGATGAAGTGAATGTGGATCTGGAGAGATCGGAGGAGGAGGAGAAAGCGAAGGAGACTGGAGGATCTCAGGAGAAAAACAGGTGAACCACTTTTAAGAATCGTGTTGTAGGTTTTAATCTGGGGTTTTACAAAGAAGCCATTGGGAAATTAATCACTGGCTTACAATTGATCTGTTGAAGTTTTAAACCGCAGTTAGTTTGCGGAGGAGGCAGAGAGAGAGAGAAAGAAAGAAAGAGAGAGAGAGAGAGAGAGAGAGAGAGAGAGAGAGAGAGAAAGAATGAGAGAAAGAGAGAGAGAGAGAGAGAGAGAGAGAGAGAGAGAGAGGGCAAATGGAAAAAGCTTATTGACTACCCACACACACACACACACACACTTTTTCAGCTTTGAGAAGAAGCCTCGTGTGATCCGCCAAAGAACCATCTCCAACAACTCTCTCACTGGAAATGCTGGAAGCATGGAAGAAGGAATTACTTGGAACAGAGCTAAGCAAGTCCCTACTTTGGGAGATAAGCTGAAGGGTCTGTTCATCTCTAAGAGGGTATGTTTCAGCTAACCAATGCTTTTCATAATAGGTTTATAGCAGAAAAGTGAGGGACTACCTCCTCTTGCCCACAAAGGAGACCAATCTCAAGCTGCACCAACCACAGAGAACGAAGACAGAATTGCCACGCTTGGACCAGATGGGCTGTATCCGGAAGAAGAAGGTGTGTGTGTGTGTGTGTGTGCGTGTGTGCGTGCGTGTGTGTGTGCGCGTGTGCGTGTGCGCGTGTGTGTGCCTCACTCGGTATGTCAACCCTTTCTCTAGAAGCCCTCCGTCGTGGCTACCGTCTGTTCCCTCCGATGCTCCGTGGTCGTCGAGCGGCCAGCGAAGGCCGTCGCTGGCGCGGGAACCAGTAGACGGAGGACGTCGGCGGCAGAGGCTAGGGTCTCTTGTTGTGTTCTCGAGAGGAACGGGTCCCCCGTCTACATCTGCAATTGGCGCTAAGTGGTGGTCATTGTATAAAGGCGCTATCCTGGACTCCTCCAGTCCCGATCAGATTAGAGACCCGAACGGGATTCTACTGCATTCCTAGCTACTCCTCACTGCTGTCGGCAGCCCCTCCCTCTTTTCCTTTATTCCTCCCTTCGTACCGCATATTTCCAAGCCCTCTCCTATTATTTGATGTTAATTTTCAACGGTCATTATATATTGTCGTATACTCTTCAATGAACTAGTTGTGTTGAAAACTTTGTTCTGTTTATTACAACAAAAATACTTATTACGAACACTAGTCTTTCCTTTCCTCACGTTTCATTATGAATCATCGCTCATTATCGAACCTCTGGGAATTAATGAGCTTGTGAGTCATACTACTATTCCTATATCTCTTTTTTCGCCCCTCTTCGTCATTATGTCTCCGTGAAAATCTCTGTATCTCTTTCACTCACTCTCTCGGGGGGGGGGGGGGGTCTGTGTGTGTGTGCGTGTTTGCGTGTGTGCGTGTGTGTATGTGTGTGTCGCATTTTTATAACCTCATTATTTTATATTTTGAGACATGCAGTTGGTGTTCTTTTATTAATTATTCATTTTTCTACTATTATCAGTAAATCCACTTTTCAGATGCGTTGGCTGGGAATTTTACCATTTTTGATCTCACTAGGTAGGTCAATTCCCGTGGATAACGGGGTAGAAGGAGAACCGGAGATCGAGTGTGGCCCCACCTCAATTACCATCAATTTCAATACGAGAAATGCGTTTGCTGGGCATGTTTATGTTAAAGGACTGTTTGATCAGCAAGGATGTCGTAACAATGAAGGAGGGCGACAGGTTAGAGAAAAGTAAATAAACGATGACAAGTTGAACTAGGTTGCTGGAATTGAGCTACCCTTTGACAGCTGCAATGTGGCCAGGACGAGGTCACTGAATCCGAGAGGGGTATTCGTGTCTTCTACAGTTGTTATCTCCTTTCATCCTCAGTTTGTAACAAAAGTTGACAGGTAAGAGAAAGATAGAGAGAGAGAGATAGAGAGAGAGAGATGCAGAGACAGAGGTACAGAGAACCAGTCAGGGAGAGAATGGAGAGAGATCAACAGTAAGAGAAACAGAGAGACAGAAACATGGATAGAGACAGCCATTAGAGTTTGAGAGACAAAGAGAGATAGAGACAAAGAGAGTTAGGTACAAAGAAAGAAGGAGAAGGAGAGAGATGTGCAGAGACAGAGATAGAGAGAAAAGTCAGGGAGATAGTGCAGAGAGGCCGATAATAAGATAGCAGAGTGAACAGAGACGGATAGAGACAGGGTAAGAGAGAGAAGGAAGAGAGATGGAGAGATTCAGACAGAGGGAAAGAGAGAGGGAAAGAGAGAGAGAGACAGAGAGAGATAGAGAAACAGAGAAACAAGTCAGGGAGAGAATGCATGAAGACCGATAGTAAAAGATGCAGATAGACAGAAAGACGGATAGAGACAGACATACAATACAGGGAAAGAGAGAGAATGAAGATAGATTAGAAAATTGAGATAGAGGGAAAGAGAGATGGGAAGACAGAGAGAAGGGGGGAGAGAGAGAGAGAGAGAGAGAGAGAGAGAGACCATACACTGTATACTCCAATTTTTCCAGGGCCTTCCGCATCCAATGCTTCTACATGGAGGCCGACAAGACAGTCTCAACGCAGATCGAAGTCTCAGAACTGACGACTGCCTTCCAGACTGCGGTCAGTGGCAGAATCTCAGATCCCATCTCCCCCGCGACCGGATTCATTCGTTAGCATATCGCACTCTTCTTTAGAGATGACCTTGAAAAGAAATGACGCAGACATTTCGAAAATCAATGGGAAAATCCACATTTAGGTAGTACCCATGCCAATTTGTCGATACGAAATACTCGATGGAGGACCCACTGGACAGCCGATTCAGTTTGCGACGATTGGACAACAAGTGTACCACAAATGGACCTGTGATTCCGAAACAACGGATACTTTCTGCGCAGTGGTACACTCGTGTACCGTAGACGATGGAAATGGAGATACTGTGCAGGTAAGGGGGGGGGCACATGGAGCTTTGAAAACAGAAGTGCACTCATTTTGGCCGAGTGGTTGCGTCCTCGTGTGCAAATCTGATGACTGGGATTCGAATGCGCCCCGGGCATTTTCTTTAAAATTGCCAAACTCCCGCCTATTTACCTAATTTTGGCAAACAGTCAACTGTTACAAGAAAACACAATAGTTTTCTGTGAGTATGCTCAGACTGATCATTCAAATATCCATTTTGCCAAAACACTAAAAAATGAAGCTTAAAAAGCTTAAAAAACTACGGCTAGAATTTCACGGCCTTTTCACTTGGAAATCTGTCAAACTCACTGAATTTGGCAAACTGTCAACTGTGAGTGTACGAACTCAGCCAACCCACTGGAAAATTTTAAATAGTTTTTCTGTGAGTTTGCTCAGTATATTCACAGATATTTTTGTGGCGGGACCTGGAAAAATTGGTGAACTGCCAATTTCATTTCCCCCAAACTCAACTGGCCTAAACGTTTTTAAAATTTCGCAGTTTGGTAGGTCAAACGTAACTATATTGTGACTGACCTGCTCCAATCTTACTTAATCAACTGTTCTACTGTTTTCTCTAACTCATCACATAAAACTTCCAAAATTGTTCTTATTAAACTTGAACAGCCGTTCGAACTTGTCCTGCCCCGTTCTGACCCCGAATGGGTAATGAAAAGGCGATATCCGCGGGCTATGATCAGCCTATCACCTCGGATTTCGGCGGATTGACCAAAAATCTCATAGAATTCAGATTCTGAATGAAGATGGATGTGCGTTGGACCGTTTTCTTTTGAATAACTTGGAATACCCGACTGATCTAATGGCTGGACAAGAGGCACATGTCTACAAATACGCGGATCGGTCTCAACTCTTCTACCAGTGCCAGATCAGCATCACCATTAAGGCAGTTTGCGTTTTAAGACACGACAGAAAAACGATGGGTTACAGGAACCAAATCAGGAGTGTCCGAGGCCTCAGTGCACTGAACCCACAGGGTTTGGTGCGGTTAGTTCAAGGGGGGCTGGGACTGTGGGGGCTGGAGGAGGGAGGACCACACCTGCGACACTGAGGCTGCTGAGGAAGAGGAGTACGCAGTGGGACAACCACAATACATTGGATGTCAGGGCGGAGATCAGCGCTATTGAGATAGTAGATGCGGTAAGGAGAGAGACAGAGAGACAGAGAGACAGAGAGAGATACAGAGAAACAGAGAGACAGAGAGACAGAGAGACAGAGAGACAGAGAGACAGAGAGACAGAGAGACAGAGAGAGATACAGAGAGACAGAGAGACAGAGAGACAGAGAGGCAGAGAGACAGAGAGACAGAGAGACAGAGAGACAGAGAGACAGAGAGACAGAGAGACAGAGAGACAGAGAGAATTAACTTCTCTGTTCCAGAAAGAGCCGGAACTCCCCACCGCCCTCCGTCAGGACGCCGTGGCCGCCATCGTCTCCAACCCAGCCATCTGTCTGTCTCCAGTGGCTGTTTCGGTGGTCGTGACAGCCGGTGTGATTCTCCTGGCAGCCGGCTTCCTTCTAGGTGTCCTACCTTCCCTCCGCATTACCTTCTGATTCAGGCTCCGTGATCCTTCGGCCGAAACTCTTCCGTGGCGACGTGTTCTGAGGCCTCGTCTCGTCCTTTCCCTGAGTGCAATCAAATGACGAGTCGTGCCAATGAAGCCTTTGTTTTCCTGTTTCTTTGCGTCGGGTTTTCTCCATATCCGCATATGCTAATGTCGCCAACCGGACGTTGCGCCATCGCGCGGCGATCGCTTATTTTAGCGATTATTGGCCTTCAAAATCAGGATTTGAAATGATAAATCGAGCGATTTTTAAAGTCAAAAGGTGAAAAGGTAAAAGGTGGTTATGAACAACTACTGGGGTGGGAAGTTCTATATAAATTGGGCGAAACGGGAGCCACAGGGAGTACTTTCGACTTTCCTGAGCAGGGCCACAGGAACCACAAAATCCTCCACTTTCTTAATCTGGACACAGGAACCATGGGAATTCTCCATTTTCCCGACAATGGCCACAGGGACCACAGGAATCCTTGACTTTCCTGATATGGGTCACATGAACCACCTGAATCATGATAGTCCTGCTAATGGCCACATGAGCCACAGGAAACTAAAGTTCACCGACCAAGGCCACAGGAACCACAGTGTTCCTCAACTTTTCCGACCAGGGCCACATAAACCACAGAAATCCTCACCTCTTCCACTTTCCGAACATTGCCAGAGGAACTACAGGAAACCTCCATTTTGAGGACTTTTTTCATAAGGGTCACATGAACAACACAAATCCTCGACTTTCCCGGATAGGGCCACAGGAGCCACAGGAAACTTCAGCGGTCCTAATCAGGGCCACAGGAACCACAGGAATCATTATCGTCCTAACAAGATCCACAGGAAACCTGTATTACACAATACACAGGAGTCCTTAAAGTCTTTAAAGGCAGAGGCCCACGTAAAATGAAGAGGGGGACCTGTCCATGTTAATCATAAAATTCTCGGCATTTCACTATTGAAAATGACACTCTCTCGCCTACGTTACGCTATGGACATGTCCATTTTCATTTTTCTGGGCCTCTGCCTTTAACAGGGCCACAGGAATTGTCAAAATGTCTGACGAGAGCCACAGGAACAAGAAAAAATAAACTTTTCTCATCAGAGCCGTATGAATCCTCAATTTTTCTGATCAGGACCACAGGAAACCTCACCTTTCACGAATAGGGCCGCAGGAACCTGAGGGATTCTGAACTTTCCTGCTGACGAAGGCCATAGGATTCCTTAAAATCATTGCCATATGAATAGTCAAAATGTTCGCAAACCACAGGAATTATCAAAATTTGTAACAAAAAGCCACATGAATCTTCGACGTTCCTTGCCTATGCAACAGGAATCGAAAGATTTCCTCATTAGGACCACATGAACCACCGAAATCAACAACTTTCCTGTTTTTGGTCACGTGAGTCATCAAATGGTCACGTGAGTAAAAAAAAAAAAGTTATCCTCCCGAGACAGAAGATCCCACTGGTCCACTCCGTTCCCATGTCGGTGACGGTAATCTCAAAGCTTAATGTGCCCCTAAACAGTCCCGACAAGCTTCATGCCGTTGTCTCTTTTTGCAAAAGCGCATAATAATCAGCGGGAGCGGGTTCGAGGGGCGGCGCCTCCCGCTCCTATAAAGCTGGCGGCCGACTGGGTGATGACAACCCACCCCTCAGTCCACTTCATATTCCAGCCTCAGCTAAACAACACTCACTCCCTTGCTTCAGATGACTCGTCTAGCCGTATTACTCCTTCTCGTGCCACTGGCCGCAGCCATTCCCGTCGACAACGGAGTCGAGGGAGAGCCTGAGATCGAATGCGGACCCACTTCAATCACAGTCAACTTCAACACCAGGAATGCCTTTGCTGGGCATGTTTACGTTAAAGGACTGTTTGACCAGAAGGAGTGCAGGAATGACGAAGGAGGACGACAGGTAGGCTTCAGAAGACTTGCTTCGTAGGGAAGATGCTTCAGGTGGCTGGAATCGAACTCGGCTTCGACACTTGCAACGTGGCCAGGACAAGGTCTCTCAACCCCAGGGGAGTCTTCGTCTCAACTACCGTAGTCGTCTCCTTCCACCCTCAGTTTGTCACCAAGGTTGATCGGTAAACAAACCATACCGATGCTTCAAACTTTGGAATTTAGCGCCTACCGTATCCAGTGCTTCTACATGGAGGCCGACAAGACCGTCTCTACCGGGATTGAAGTCTCCGATCTCACCACTGCCTTCCAGACCCAGGTCACTTCGGCTCCAGAAGCTCTGATGTTCCGTTCAGGTTGTTCCTATGCCCATCTGCAAATACGAACTGCTCAACGGAGGTCCCACCGGAGAGCCTGTGCAGTTCGCCACCATCGGCCAGCAGATCTACCACAAGTGGACCTGTGATTCTGAAACCGTTGACACTTTCTGCGCTGTGGTCCACTCTTGCACTGTTGATGATGGAAACGGAGACACCATCCAGATCCTCGACCAGGACGGCTGCGCCCTCGATCGCTTTGTTCTCAACAACCTCGAGTACCCCACTGATCTTATGGCCGGACAGGTGGGTAATGTAAGGCAGTACAAGTTTAAGAAACGTTTAGGAAGCTCACGTTTACAAGTACGCCGACCGTTCTCAGCTCTTCTACCAGTGCCAGATTGCCATCTCAATCAAGGAGCCTAACCAGGAGTGCCCCAGGCCTCAGTGCGCCGAGCCTCAGGGCTTCGGAGCTATTGCAACTAAGAACAACACTCAGCCTCAGTTCTTCCGTGTACTGAAGAAGAGGTAGGCTCTCTCTCTATCCCTCTTTCTCTTTCTCTCTCTATCCCTCTTTTTCTCTCTCTTTCTCTCTCTCTCTGTACGTCTCTAAATTTCCAATTCCAGATCTCTGAGCTCCGACCAAACCCTCGACGTGCGCACTGAGATCTCCGTCCTGGACGTTCTTGATGGCGAGCTCCCCGGCCTCCCTTCGGCCTCCGCCCTCGTCGTGCCTCCTGAGCAGCTGCACATCGACGGAGTCTGTGTCTCCCACGAGATCATGTCCGCCCTGATCGCCGTCTCCATCTTCTGTGTTCTCATCTCCGTCGTCTCCTTCGTCACCTTCGTCTGCTCCAGGAGAGGCGGAAAGCAATAGACTGCAATTGGTTTCATCATGACTTTTCCACATGTGCAATTATAAATATTTCTAATTTTACTACTCTGGAAGCTCGGAAGTAACAATTTTGGGGGCTAGGGGGTCAGGGGAATTCAAAATTCGGAACCGGTTTAGACAAGTGGATGGTCTCGGAACGAGTACTTGTCTCCTGGTTTCCTATATTGTGCGGTAAATTGCAAACATTCAAATTTTCTAACATTTTTGTTTGCTTCCGCATCTTTATATTTTAAAATTGAATATATTTAAAAGTATTTTTAATTTATCCTAGACGCCATCGAAAGTGCGCCCCATCGCAATGAGGTCTCTTTCGAAAGCGGGGTCGATATTCCCGACAATTTTTTTGTTTGCATTGTTCCTCCTACGAATTCCCGTGACAGTTTCTAATCAAAACATAAAATAAAATAATTTTCAGTTAGATCTAGTGTCTGTTCCACTCGGAAATGTCGTTCTCTCCAGGAACGCGGGTCGAGACAGGTGATTTTTAGATTGGAATTTATAATTTATGCCTTTTTCCAGACAAAAATGGGCCCGGAGTGGTGGCCTTCTGCGGCACCACCGAATTCTCCGATGGCGAGTGGGTGGGAGTGATTCTGGATCAGCCGAAGGGCAAAAACAACGGAACGGTGCAGGGACAGCAGTACTTCAGCTGCGAAGCCAACTACGGACTGTTCACCAGAGCCAGTCAGGTACTTTTATTGAATTTACAAAAAATTTCAAATTACTAAAATAATGCTCTGTAACTCTTAAATTGCAGCTGAAACTCGAGTCCGGCGTGAGAACTCGCTCGATGGCCTCGACTGCCCTTAAGGCACCTACGACCGCCCTTAGGAAGGATAGCAGCAGTAGCAGAAGAGCCTCTCCTCTGGTATTTGGCTTCTGAAGACTAATTCTAAGGAATATTCTAGTCCACTCCCCGGATGAGTCCCTCGGCTTCGAAGGAGAACCTCTCCAAAGGACCGCCTACGAGGAAGCCTTCTTCCAGCTCCAGACTCTCCGAAATGAACGAGGTACGCTTTGTAATGTCTTTTTTCTGTTATTTTAAGTAATATTTAGAGAGGTAAAACTGGTAAACTCACGCCAGCCAAAGAGACACAGGTGACTCACAGCATGAGCTTAATTTGTGGCAAATTTAAAATTAAGTGGAACAACATTTTCATTAATTATGTCTTTAATAACGTTATTAATACCGTTTTTACAAAAATAAGGGTGTCAACTAATAAAAATAACCATAATTCTGTATAAAATCTAACTTTTTCGCTAATAATTATGCTTACCTCTGTTGCTCCTCCAAATTCCTTCTAACTTATTGAATCCTTTCCATTCCAGGCTCCGAAGATGTCCCGTGAATCATCGAATCTATCGCAAAGGCAGGAGTCTCCAGCCCCGAATGAGGAGAAGCCCCGTCCCGTGGTGGATATGGTGAAGAAGGTGGAGGAGAAGGCGCCCGCCGCCGCTCAGATTCCCTCCGCTCGTCCCTCTTTCAGTCTGGAGGACACCACTCAGATCGAACGACTCCAGTTGGAAGTCAAGGATTTGAGCGAGAAGTTGGACACACTCAGGTGAGAATCCCTTACTTCGAGGAAAGCTGGTCGTAATACCCACCAGCCGGGTGACAAAAAAAAATTAGGGCGTTTTACAGGGCATACCTCGGGAGAGTATAGTCAGCCTTCCCCAGGTTACGGGGGGTAGAGGCCCCAAAAACGCAGAAGTTAAGGGGGATTAGCCACTATTATGACAGAATTCAGCTCGGAACGCCAAAAGTTAAGGGGGGCTACCCCAGTTTTGGTTATGAAAACTCTTTGCAAATGATCAGAGGATGATCAAGTTGAGGTACACACGTACTAATCGGAAGATAATGTAGGTAGATTATGTATTAGCGACAAGACCATTGGATAATGCATGTATTGGCAAGATCGTAGAAAAATGCTGTACAGTTGAGCAGTTAGTCAAGAAGTGTCGTTCAGAACATCGTGAATATCTCCTCCGACAGTGATCCTATGGTATTTCTCAAATAAGAGATTTTGTAAAAGAGTCTCAGCTACGTTCCTGTTGAATTTGAAAACCGGAAAAAAATTTTTATCGCTCAGATGTGGACAAACATCCGGAGAAAAGTGATTCGTTCCGCACAAATTGCGAAAATCACAATTCTGTAGGATGAAAAATTTAATATGTCAAACGATCTTTTTTTATATTTTTTAATGGTTTTAAGGCTTCGTCTTTAAAAATTACAGCACATTTGCCTTTTCACAGCCCGAGGTGCTTCGGCAGTTGTTCCGGCATGAATCCATTTTTTGCGGTTGTTCGTCCGTAGCTGAGACCTATTTTTATAGAAACGTAGCTGAGACCTATTTTTACAAAGTTTTTTATTTGAGAAATACCATAGGATCACTGTCCGAGGAGATATTCACGATGTTCGAACGGAACTTTGTGCCTAATTGCTCGACTGTAAGGCATGTTTTACCGTTTTGCTTTCTTGTCAAGACAGGCATTCATTTGACTTGTCGCTAATTCATAATCTTTCAACCTACATTATCTTCCAATTAGTACGTTTGTACCCGCCCTGTACACGTAACGCACCCTCTCTTGTAGTAAAAGTCTGAAACTTCATGGGAATCTGCGCATAAATTTAAGTTTTTAAAGGACTGTCCGTGATGATTTATTTGAAATAAACGTGCATCAAAAGCTCGAACACAAGAAAACTCCCGGGTATCTGTTCAGGAATGGTTGTTTTTGCTTAAACAAAATTTCTTTCTTTACTTTCTTTACAGGATAAAGCGTAAAGAGGATCTCGGAAAGATCAAGGAGTTGGAGCTGGAGAACCAGAAGATGCAGTCCCTGCAGCAGCTGCGGACGAAGCTCGCCGATGAGAATCTGGACCTTATGAGGCAGTTGGACGAGGTTAAGAAGGTCAGTCGCTTTATTATGTTTGTAAATTGATAAAAATGTAGGAATTGGTGGAGATCAGGGATTGGAAGGAGGCCAACCAGGACCAGATCCACAACTCGGCCCAGGAGATGGAAATGGCCCTCATAGACAAGGAAATGGCGGAGGAGCGGTTGGACGAGGTCCAGAAAGAGGTAGGGAGGGTTGGGAATTTTGAAGATTTCACTTTTCAGTTCGAATTCTGGAAGGAGAAGGCGGAGGAATTGGAGACGAATCTGAAAATTTTGAAGGAGGAGATGGCTGGCGGAGGGGGCGTCGCGCCGGCTGGCAACAGTGTTCAGATGAAGCAGCTGGAGGCACAGAACGAAAAGTACAAGCTGGCTGTCATCAAGTCAGTTTTATTCTTTGTATTATCTCCCATTGTTTCCATAATTCTCACGTGAAGGGCCGCGGGTCGAAACGGGCCGGGCCGAGGGATTTTTTTTGGGGCGGCCCGGGTATAAAACATAATTTGAAATTTTGTATAAATCGGTAAAAAAAAATCTTTAAACTGCTTTTAATTACTTAATAATGTTTGTTAGCATATAAGTCAATATTAGTCGTACAAAAAAGAATGTCACCGACCGGGATCGAACCCTGGTCGTGTGCTTGGCAATCTGACTGGGTGGTCTAAGGAAAACGGGGCGAACGGGCCAGGCCGACAGAAATTTTCCAAATGAACCGGCCCGTGAGAACGGGTCCAGAAAAGTATCGGCCCGGCCTTTTAAACTTGTAAAATTAAAATTTATTTAAATCGTTTTGTCAGCTTAATTCTACATATTGTGCCCCGACCGGTATCGAACTTTGGTCGCGTGGGTGACAGTTTGGTTTGGTTGTCCGAGTAGACGGGCCGAAGCGGTCCGGGCCGAGGATTTCTTCAAGTCGGGCCGCCCCGTGATAACTACCCATGTAGCCCAAGCCTCAAAAAAAAGTAACGCAAGCCTCTTTTTTTGAAACAGCTCATATATGGACGTGTGGTGCAAGTGCTTAATTCGGCGCTTGGTTGAAATGGTGACCAAAAATTAAATGGGGCCTTACGATGCCTCCGAGACACCATTTGGGGGGCTTACGAATCGAACCCCCAACCGTTCCTTGTCCAGCCATGAAACCGCTAGCAAAAGATTAGCTATCTGCGAGGGAAGGCAGTTCCATTTTCAACAATAAAAAATGTCTATATCCGTACCAAAGTTCTTCTGTCATCATCTCCTTTCAGACTGCGTGACATGCATCGTGACGTCACCGAAGCCAAGTCCGAGCTGGAGAAAGAGGCTGAGAAGCTGCGCAACGAGAATTCTGAGCTGCTGAGGGCCGCGGAACAGGCGATGCACATGACGGAGGAGGCGGAGAAGCGGATCCACGACTACCAGGAACAGGTACAGTACCCTTTCTACCGTAATCCCGTGTGGCTTGGCTAACCTAGTCGTTCTAGATCTATGATCTGCTCATTTGGGAGGAGGTGGGCGTAGTGTAGTCTTGCGAAGGAGTGCATGAACGTGTTGCGCTTCTTTTTTATTTCCCCAATTTACATTATAAAAAGGATTTTTAGGCGGAGGCTGCGATGGGAGCGGAGGAAATGGTGACCATCCTCACAAGCAAGAATCTGGAGATGGAGGAGAAGATAGAGTAATTTACGGGAAAATGCCTTAAATTAGGGTAATTTAGACAAATGGAGAAGGAAAAAGAGGATCTGGAGGAGCTGAGGGACATGGACGAACAGTTGGCCGAGGCGCAGAAGGACATCGAAAGAGACCTCCGACTGGACATCGAAGGGCTTCAAGTCAAGATACAGGAGGTGGGCGTGGCCTATTTTTTGTTCTAAAAGACGGAGTTTCAGTTGGTGCAGAAGCTTCTGAACGAAGAGAAACACAGCGACACCCTCATGGCGACCATCCTCAAGTTCAGGGAGAATACCACCAATCTCAATGAACAGATTCAGGATCTCAATGACCAGGTTTTGAAAAATTTTACGTTCGCTCGATATTCTTCTTCTCAAATCGTTACCTTAATCGTTTAGGACCAATTTCATCGTTTAGGACCAATTTCAGTTTTAATTCTTCTAATGAAAAATTTCTCGACCCTAGCTGAAAAAATAGCAAATACATAGAAGTTCTGGAAGCAATTTTTTTTTTTGAAACCCACCGAAAAATTTCCGGCTTATAGTTTGTTCTAAAGTTTATGCTTTACATCTATTTTTGGAGGACGAATTTTCGACTTCACCAAAATTGACTCACTATCAGAACTTCCATCCTATTATCTATCATTTAAACCAAAAATCCAAAAAAAAAAGATATTCCAAAAAGCTAAAATTGCAACAGTCAGAAAGTTCCGATTCCAGCCCGACGTTTAACAGAAGGCAGTCCTTTAACATGTCCGTGGCTTCCATTGGACGGCGAGCCGTGATTGTCCAGTTATGGTTTGGCGTCAAAAGACGCACGTCACAGCGCTGGAAGTTTAAATTTTCTATGTTTACTGAATTCTGCCACGTTCACGCTGACTTCGGCGACGTTACGCCGTGGGGCCGTTGATCATTTCCCATTATAAAATTCCCCAATGGTTCCTTTGAACTGTTCTAGTTAGGGAAAAATGCAAATTCGCTGCGGGGCATTTTCAGGCTGGATTTTCTCAATTCATTTTACTTTACGTTCCCGGCCGTTGAAGCTTTTTTACGCGAAAAATGCTTGTCCCAGTCAGCTGGTACTAAAATCTATTCGGATTACCCATATTTCGCTGCAATGGCTAGATCATGTCAAAGTTGGTTAAATTTAAGCTTTAATTTGCTTAGACTGGGGATCAACCTTCAGTTTTGAAACCCCGTTAATTTGACTCTTAGAGCAATGCTATACCTTTTTCTTTCAGATCCTCCGCTACGAAGACACCCTGAATGGACAGGCGAGTGAGGAAAAGAGCGCCGCCAGTCTGGCCAGCCAGCTCCAAGTCAACGCCAGTCGCGTCTTCAGCGAGGTACTCCTTTTTATTTATGTTTTTATTAACCACACTATTTTCAGGCCGTTGAACGCCAGCTGAGCGGGGTTGAATTGG
This sequence comes from Oscheius myriophilus, assembly GCA_964057215.1. Classification (NCBI taxonomy): domain Eukaryota; kingdom Metazoa; phylum Nematoda; class Chromadorea; order Rhabditida; family Rhabditidae; genus Oscheius; species Oscheius myriophilus. The sequence goes on along the minus strand of OZ059903.1, from coordinate 9,320,627 downwards.
AATTCGCCCGGAAGCACATCGGCTACCTCAAGGCCTTCCTCCCCGACAATTTCTCCAAAGGAGGCGGAGACAACGACTGCGTTGTCCTCAACATCCTCTTCCCTCGCCTCGTCGCCAAGGCCAAACTTTTCCCGAAACTCGCCTCGGAGAGGGTTCGTTCTCTCTCTCTCGCTCTCTCTCTCTCTCTCTCTCTCTCTCTCTCTAAAACCCTCGTTTCAGTTCCCTCCCGTGCCTGGAGGTGTGCGCCGTGAGCACGTGACCAAGTCCCACAAAGCTGAGCAGTGGGGTCAGGTGGCCAAAGTGGCCTACAAAACCGCCACCGTCTCCACCATCTGTTCCCAGTTTGACAGGTTGGTCTTTGTTTTAACCGGAAATTTATCGTTCTTTCAGTGCCATCAAGGAGCTTTCGGTGGAGCGACTGTCCCGTCTGGCAGAACAACATCACGAAGTCAGAGCTCACGAAAAGACACTCGACCAGTACATTGATCTGCTAAAACAGGGCAGATTCGATGAGAACACATCCCTCGATATCCTCGATAGGGCCATCAAGTTCTTCCAGGTAAGGGGGATTACATTAAAGGGACCATATGGGCCTTTTTCTACGTAAATCTACATTGAACAGGGTTTTATTCCAGGTGTAGGCTAATATTTTGCAATATATTTGTTGCTCGCCCCTATTTTGTGTCAGTAGGGTGTCAGTACTGTTTAAAATGGCATCGGGATCGATTGAACACATTTGTTTTTTGAATTCGCAAGTGTTAGGCTGTTCAAGGATGTATTCAAAAAAAAAACCGGGGTTCTCACGGGCCGGGCCGCCATTTGGAAAATTTTGGTCGGCCCGGCCCGTTTTCCTTGGACTACCCAGTCAGATTGGCACCCACACGACCAGGGTTCTATCCCGGTCGGTGACATTCTTTTTTGTACGACTTTTGTGTTAGTAAAAGTAAAGTAAAGTTTCCTTCGTATCAAGGTTTGTAGTACCTGCGGGAACCACCGACTGAGCCCGATGGCGGGGTTGAGGCTCTCTTCCTGCGTGCCAACGTTTCTCCAGACATATTACTTTCGTAGGCTCGTCTACTACCCATTGTCCCGTCGCCGAAGCGTAGTAGGCTGGGTTGACCCGGGGGTGTAACAAACATTCTTATAAAAATTATTGAATTGATTTATACAAAATTCAAAATGATATTTTTTATGCCCGGAGCGACACGACCAGGGTTCGATCCCGGTCGGTCGGGCCGTACCATAAAAATCCCTCGGCCGGCCCGTCATTTGAGAACCCCTCAAAAACTTCTAGGAGAAATTTGGAAAATCAGTAAAATTTGCTGTGCAACGGCCGTGTGGAATTTTCCCGCATTGTACCCTTTAAACCCTATGCACAATTTGGGAACCAAAGAACCAAAAAAACCAAAGTTGGCTGAAATTTTCTCACTTTCTTGTTTCAGAACCAGTTCTCGATCAACATCGGCTGGAACGGCTTCTCTTGCAACGAGTACCTGTCGTTGGTGGTCCGTCAGATGCAGCTGGCCACCGCCTGGATCAAGACATCCACTCAGAGGATCCTCTTTGCCATTGTGGTACTCGCCACCTTCTAAACCCTTCATTTTATGCTTCAGGAGTCCGGCGAGCCTTCAGACGTCCACAACTTCCTCACCAAGTTCAACGAGGAGATTGCGCAGTGCGAGACGATCATCGCCCGTCTGGGAAAACATGTGCCCGAGGGTGAATTCAAGCTGAAACAGCAGGTTGAAAAGGGTGTTTCTGTACGAGTTAATCGACGTTTTCAGTTCCTGGAAGATTGCCAAACGGCTGTTTCCATGCTGGAGAAACTGTGCAATTTGGCCCATGACGTCAGCAACGTGGCCAGTGTTCAGGTCAACATGGCTACTGGTAAGGGCTCATTAATTCTTATTTTTAGAACTTTTTTTTTTTTAAGAAAGCGACGGTTTGGAGGCCGCTCGCGTCAAGGAGATCATCCACGCTTCGGTTGAGAAGGCGTTCGGTTCCACTCTGCTGGAGAAGGCCTTTGAACCCATCGAGTATGTACTTTCTCCTCCTCACAGTCCTTTAATGATTCGGACATACGTTGGCGGAAAATTCGCGCAGCGGTATATGCACCGTTTGTGGAACCACGCCGTGAAAAAACCTTGGAATTTTTTCGTTGGGTAAAATTGTCTATCGAAAAACCTCACTGTTGTACCTGTCGGGAACCGAACCAACGAGTTCCAGCGTGACCCATCGAGCCCGCAATTTCGACATTAAAACAGGGTTTTTTTCTCGAGCATCGTGGACTTGGGTTTTTTTCGTGGGTTTTTTTGCGTCTAGGAGACTTATTGCAGCGATTATTCCGCGAAATACGGTTTCTCCTATTCCGTTGCTCTGAACGAGCTTCAAAGCTCTGCTAACCTATGTCAGTTTTCGGCAAATTTGTCATTTAGTAGTCTTGGGAAATTCAAACTTTATAAAAATCCATGGTGTTTCCTGACTAGAGCCCGTTGAGAACCCCGCTTACAGAGTTATACTTCCTAAAAAAAATTACAATTGAGACTCGCGTCTTGAAAAAAAACGAATGTGGAAATTTTCTATTATGGTCCCCAAACCTGGGCAGTTATAAAAACCTTGGGGGTGTTCAAAAATTAGCAAACATCCAGCCTGTATATGTATGCCACGGTGAACTTTGCCTTTTGAGACTAATTTTATTTCTTTAGACGCCAACTGGCGGGAACCAAAAGCGCTCTGAACGACCTTCTCTCTTCGCTGGAGAAGGAGGACTTTGAGCTGGTTGCGCCGCCCGCTCCCAATGTGGTCACTCTGTCTCCGATGCTGGAGAGGGCTCATCAGAGGAAACACGCGGCCGTGGAGGCAGAGGGACTCAGATGGCAGTTGGAGAAGAAGGACCTGGAGATAGGAGAGCTGAAGAAGAACATCAAGAGCAGGATCGACGACATTGGCAATTATAAGGTTCGCTTACTAGTTTTTTTTAGGCAAAACTTTGAGTTTCAGCTGCGTCTGGAGATGGCTGAGGCGCGAATGGACTCTTCTGAAAAGCAGGAGTCGGCCAAGGCGAAACTTCTAGAGAGCAAGGTGGAGCAGCTGAATGTGGACCTCCAGAAACAGAAGATGTAGGCCCTAATCTTTGCCTAGAAACGGGGGTTTTCAGTGAATTCGACGAGGCGATGGACGCCCAGCAGAAGGACATGAGGGACCTGTTGAGGGAAAACGAGAAGTTGAAGAAGAGCCAGAAGAACATGAGCAAGATGGCTCTGCTCCAGGGCATTCAGTCCATGGAATCCAGGGCCGTCGATCTGAGTTCGCCCACGAAGAGCTCGGCCGCTTCGGGCATCGTCAATCCACAGATGCGCGCCGAGGTTCAGTTCCTCGAGCTGAACCTGCACGAGTGCCAGCGCAACCTCAGAAGCGCCCATTTGGAGATCAGCCGCCTCAGGGTGAGCATTTTTTTCCTGGAAGCATTGCTGAGCTGGGATAGGGTCTTCTATATAGCTGTCGCTAAACGGGCATACTGTCAAAAAACGGCCTTAATGGAGCAGCCGTGCGATACTCATGTGGAAATAGTGTGCGAGAAGCGGAGACACAGAGAAAAAGCGGTTTTTAATAGCCGATGCTCGTTTGGCGGCAGCTTTACCTTTGCGATCCTTACCGCGTTATGACTGCGTCTCTGCAAAACTCTAACAGGCCAGTGTCTTACATTTAGGAAATAGTTGATAGTCTCGGAATTGGCTCATATTTGGTCTATAACCTTCCTTATAGACCATTTCGGAAAGTTGTAGGTCAGTATCGATTTTTTTTAACTGGGTTACGGTAGGATACTGTAATTTTGTAAAAAAAATTAGTCGATTACACTAGATATTCTTCTAGTAGTTTTAGTCCTACATCCACACATCTAACCCTTAAACAGCGACATGATTATGTGTTTCCACACAAGACCCAAAAAACTTTGAAATCGCAGTTTTTCGCCATTATCGGCCTTTCATTATTAGACGGGCAAAATGCGAGTTTAACCTTTGAATTCTACGGGTTTTGCGCACCGAATGAATATATTAATGTTGAAATTATCTGTTCCCCATCATGACGCAAATTGCAGAAAGTGAAAATTTATATCTATGCAATCAGTAGAAAATTCACTTTTGGACGGGCAAACAAATTTTCACGTTGAACTTAGTCTGAACATGTTCAAGACGACTTGGAATATGTTTTCTTTAATATACAGGTACATTTACGCCCATTGGAATAGAAACAAAATGAAGAAAAAAGAATCTTGTAAAGTGCCCGCCAACCCTACTTCGGCGGTTTTTGGAATTGAGCGAGATTATTCTGATGTTGATATTTGAATTTCCCATTATTACATCAAAATAGTGGGTGTGGCAGAATTGTCCAAGAAACGCTACATTAAAAGTTCTATGTATGTCGTTCTTTGCAGGGCGAGAGTGCGAGAATCCGCGGATTGGATTGTTCCATCGAACTGCCGGACGTCGTCTGCGGTCCGGAGACCCTTCGTGCCCACGGCGAGTCGGACCACGTGTTGGATGGTCTGGAGAAGGAGGCCGAAGCTCTTCTGAAGGTTCGTTAAAAGCCTCAAGGCATAGTTATGGAGCATTTCCAGGAGGAGATCAAGTACATGGTCTACGTGGCTGATTTCTCAAAGCCCAAGCACATCCAGGAACAGGAGAAGGAGAAGTTCGTCAAGGCCAAGGAGAACGTCCAACTGCGCGTCGCTGCCGTAAGTTTTCCTCTATTTGCAAAATAATTTCGTTTTTCAGGCTCGTGCCCGTCTGCGCCGCTACTGGGCTGAGCAGCACCCCGGACAGGCGTGGCCTACGAAATTCCGCGTGGAGCGGCCGGAGAAGACGGCGGAAGAAGCGAAGGTGCTGGACATCCACTCGGACGCCTTCAAGAACATTCTTAGCAAATGGGGTAACGCGGGTAGGGCATAATGAGCAGGAGTAGATCAAAGGAGCTTCTCACTTTTGGCCTTAATCACGTGTACGTTATTTATTGTGTGCATAAGTGCTTATAAATACATTTTACGGACCTTAACTTATGAAAAAAGTGTGAAAGAAAGCCTTCATTCGACCGGTAAAAGAGTAAAGCACCGTCTGTTCCTGCTGTCTACGGACCCTACTGGTCCTTCTTCTCTGCGCTGGCCACAGCTCCGTTCTCCGCAGCCGCCGTTGCTCGTCGTTCCCTCGAAGCAGCCAAAGCCCTAGCAAGCTATTGAAAAGAGAAGGAGTTGTTAGAGTACCTGGACAAGGCGTCCCAGATGCCTCCCATGAAGACGGCGCAGAAGAGGTTCTCAATGGGGGCGAAGGGGTCGGTGACGTGGAGGATCACCGCGGACAGCTTGAAGTAGACGAAGAAACCGACAATGCACTGAACGGAAAGCGTCCAATTTCACAATTTAAAGGGCTCGTCAGGGGCCTTTTCCGAATCGCATGCTGATGAGGACTTGGCAAGCAATTTGCGCATAACCCTAAGCTGGAGCGGTGGCCGAGAAAAGGATTTCAATTGAAATGACTTGATTTGCATACCGCCCATTTCCAATTCGAAAAGGACCCTGACGGTCCCTTTAAGACGCCGTCTCTGTAAGAATAGAGCAGCCGCCTTAATGGGGAGGACATAGCAAAATGTTGCATTTGCTGAAAATCGCATTTGAAAATGGCAATATCACATCATTTGCCAGCAATGTTCGACATAATTTAAGAACTCCTCATCGGAATTGCCATAAAAATGATGAAAACTATTGTCAAAGAAAGAACTATTCGAATCCCACCCATTCTCAGAATATTCTGACAGGTCAGAAGAAAAACGTTAGACTTTTCACTTTGCAAAATGTGTAAAACGTTGCCGATGAGCGGCAAAAACACCCACTTTTTAGGCACCTTTTTGAGTTTTTCCTATTGGGCACAAATGTTTCAGAAACTCATAGTTGGATCATAAGGTTTTCAGCAAATCCGATGCATCTTAAGCGGTAGAACGTTGGAGGAACCATGACTAAAACGAATGACAAAAAAGACGCTTAATGGTCCCTAATGTTTCGTCCCAATGGTCTCAGGGGGCTTCCTGTCCCCCCTTTCCCCTATGTCTCACCAGGTAGACAATATCATGAGGTGCAGATATGTAGAGGCTGTTCTTCTCCAAAGCGAATACAATCGAGGCGACCAGACAGGCCTTCGTCGCAAACGACGGACGAAGAACCTCGTTCTGGTTCGGAAGCCAAACTCCGCGAACGAGCTGAAATAAAGCTCCTATGGACACATTTCCTTATTTACCTGTTCAATAGTCCTGATGATTCCGGATCCAGCTCCCTTTGCGGTTCCAACAATGATCTGGACAAGGTATGAGTTGGGGTAAAGCTTAGCTGCGTGAGACACTCCGTGAGAAACCTGTAAACCCTTTTAGTGAAAATGTCAATATGGTTCTACCTTGAACGCTCTTTTCACTTCTTTGAGAACACTAAGCACACACTTGATCGGAAGCATCTTGGAGAGTTTGTAGACACCGTCGAAGGGAGCGTAGAAGACCAGGTACCATATGAGAGTCGCCTTAAAGAGGTATGAGATTCGAATTGAGAGAAAAGAGTACGAGGAGGATGTCGTCGTGGCGTTTGAAGGGAGCAATCACAGGTTCGCCAAGGAGGAAGTTGGCTAGGAAAGAGTCGGCGAAGCACATCAACATAGAGGAGAGCCAGCAAGACAGCGGGTGCTTGCGGGAGAAGAGGGCAGCGGAAGTGGAAAGGTCGTCGCGCACTTCTACGATCATCTGGAGAGAGACGGGAATGGAATATCTCTGTCTCTGTCACTCTCTGTATCTCTGTCTTTCTGTCTCTCTCTCTGTCTCCCTGTCTCTCTGTTTCTCTGTCTCTCTGTCTCTTTGTTTCTCTGTCTTTCTGTCTTTCTGTCTCTCTCTCTGTCTCTCTGTCTCTCTGTCTCTCTCTGTATCTCTGTCTCTCTGTCTCTCTCTGTTTTTCTGTCTCTCTCTCTCTCTGTCTCTCTCTCTGTCTTTCTGTCTCTCTCTGTCTCTCTCTGTCTCTCTGTCTCTCTGTTTCTCTGTCTCTCTGTCTCTTTGTTTCTCTGTCTCTCTGTCTCTCTCTGTCTCTCTGTCTCCCTGTCTCTCTGTCTCTCTGTCTCCCTGTCTCTCTGTGTATCTGTCTCTCTGTCTCTCTGTCTTTCTCTGTCTCTTTGTCTCTCTGTCTCTCTGTTTCTATCTCTCTCACTCTATCATACCAAGACGTAGTGTGCAATGTCGAAGTAAGGAAACATCTTGAGTCGGTGCAGCTGAGCCCCCGCCTCCAGGAGAATCTCCTGGTCCAGCTGCAACGCCTCCAGCATCCTGAAAGGTAGTGTTAAAAACCTTAGCGAAAGTCTGAAACATTATAAGTATCGAAAAAAGGAGAAAAATGTGGTTCCCTAAAGCAGATGGGTCGATTTGTCTATGCTAATGATGAGCTTTGGGGTGAATACTGCGTAATTGAGTCGTTTCCGCAGCGGCCGTCAGTTGGCGTCGCGATCACTTTTACAGCTGTATTTCATTGCATCTTTTTGCACATGTTCTCAAAGAAATTCTCCAGTTTCATTTGAGAGATTTGTTGAAAAGAGACTTAAATTGGGAAATCAATTGAAATGTTGAGAGAGAGAGAGAGAGAGAGAGAGAGAGATTACAAGATAGGGAGGACAATTGAATTCAAGAAGCTAAGAACGTTTGTTTTATAGAATCAAAAGTGAAAGGAGTGATCTCTCAACTGATAAGACAAGAACTTTTAGTCGAATTACGCAGAAGCTGTTTCTTCTCACCCTTATCGAAACTTTATTCACGTCAAAAGAGAGCTTATCAAAGATCTTTTATACGTGTGATAATCACGAGTTAAATATCTGTATCAAACATTAAAACAAAACATTATCCTGGGTTTTACGGAAGCCCTTAGGGCCTAATTATACTCAGCTGGAATTCTGAAATTTTCACATTTTTTCGGTTCGTTCTCAACTTCCATTGGAAAGCGACTGATAATGTTTCGATCGACTGGTGATTTGTGGTGGGCGAGGAAAACAGCGGATACAAGTGGTGGCAGCCAGTCAAAAGAAAACAAATTCATCAAGGAAGCTCTTCAAGCAACTATGTTTTAACAGGATGCGTACAGACATAAGACACTAGGGAAAAATTGTCTTTACTATAGAATTTGTTCACTGCGTTTCTTTGAAATGGACATATGTTACGATGAGGCAAAATCTTTTTGCCTACGGTTTAACGTGAATTCTACGAATTCTGGTCATTGCGTACCTTTTGTCTCTCACGAAGAGGTGGTCACCACCCAGACGCCGACCGCCAATCATAGGTGATTGTGATAGGGCGTTTACTCGCAGCTGTTATGAACTGCTTTGTTTGCATAGTAGTAAAAGAGGGGTAGACAGAGTTTTGTGCAAAGTTTTGAAGCTGTGAAGAGTAAACTTTGTAAATTTTTGAATCCCCAGTAAGTCTAAGCTTGTACAAAGGCCTTTTCAATAATTACGTGCTTCTGGCAAGGCCAAGAAGCAATTGGAAAAATACCGGAGCAAAAGTACAACTCAGAGATTTTTTTGCTTGATGTAGAGGTACATACTGATCGTTGCAACTCATAATGTGTTCTACGCGAGTTATTTTGATTTTTCGAAGTGCGACTGGGATATAAACATGGGTCAGTGAGTGTTTCTTGGCCACGGGGGCGGAAGAGTCGGGGATAGCTGTGGGCTCGGCGGCCGACGCGGCATGTGGTGTACACAAGACGGCGCAGGCTCAAAGAGCCGGGTGGGATAACCGGCGGATCCACACCTCACTTACCTAAACTAACGGTCGATGGAAGTACTGTATCGCATTCGGGAGTAGTTAGTTCCATCCATAAATCCAGCTGCTTCACCATGTGCTACCATTAGGGCGTTTTATTGACACTCTTCTCTCGTGTTGGGAACTCAGTGAAAAGGTGTATACCCAACTTTTAGGCAAGGGCAGCCGTTATTTTGGGGAAGGTCAACCGAGAAGCCTCAACAAAAGTCGACCAAGCAACATCCGAGGAGATTGCTTGTTTCAATGTTGTTTGTACATAAATTAGCAGAACTGGGAATTTCTCAAGTTGGTGGAATATCTCACTGGTTGAAGTCTAAATATAAGGCTTCAGTCCCTCTACGGATGCAATAACAGGACCCAAACATAACCCATTCCGTCATTGCTAGCACCTTCTGATCTATCTCACATCGAATTTGCGCGCAAACAAATCCGTTAGCGCCACGCCAAACTCACCAAGAAAAATGGAAAAATCAAAATACAACGTTGTGCTAATAAAACAGTGTAAAAAAGTTTATGAACAAAACCAACAATGTAAAAGCGGCAAAGGGTATCACAAACTATAGAAAGATTGCAGAAATACTGGTGATTGACCAAATTGTGACTAAGGGTAAAATCTACAAAACGTTAGAATGAGACACAGTGACCTACAGATAAAAAATATTCGGTCCCAAATACATGAACGTTTTTAGAAAAACTCTCTCTTTTTATTATCACTAACATTTCCTTATCCTTTATTAACCGAGTAGTCTCTTTTATCTTTCTGCGCTTCAATCGTCGGTCTCCTTCTTTATTTCGTGTGTGGGGAAGCGAGGGAGAGGAATAAGACCAACCGTTCTCTGTGGTATAGTCAAGTAGAATGAGGAAGTTTCGGCGGGAAACACGTATACGGCCCTTCAAAACGTAACACGAATACAATTCATCCTAATCTTGAACGTTACTGTTTCGTTCAAAGTACATGAGCCGCTCGAATAGATCTCGGTCTTGGTCGAGGCAGCTCGGATCCTAATTTTATCCACTTTTCGGTTTATTTCATAGACCCTTGAACATTCCACTAGTTCAGCAATAGAGCACCGTCTTTCCAATTGGTTACCCTAGTCACTTCAAAAACAGAACTGGAATTTTGCAAAATCCGTCCCATTTCCAGTATTTGGACAAAGAGTCCCTCTACGGTTAACGCTGGTGACTTGCCAAAAACCGCATATGCACTGCAATTTGTTTCCTTGGCACTTTGCCAATGCCATCCGTGGCGGGACCTAGGCAATCTATAACACTATGATCTGGGCTGTTGGCAAAGTGCCCATGCCGGTTTTTTGGCAGCTAGACTTCCTTAAAACGTTAGGCAGGGGAAAGGTCATGAGAGATCTTCCAAAACCCACAATCTCATTCCAGCTTGTATAGCACATTTGGCAATCTGCGTCCCAAGCTTGTCCCCGAAAGTGCATCCCCGAAATTGGGGAAACATTTTCCGTTTTTAAGTCGTACAGTTTCTCAATTGATGCAATACCCGGCCCCAGATTCAACATTTTGATATCTCTGTCTCACGTCGAATTTGCGCGCAAACAAATCCTTCGCGACACGCCGCGTGCCAGATCAAACTCCCCATCAAAACGTGGGAATGGCAAGATAAAACGTATTATTAACAAAGCAAACAATGTAAGAAAAGGCAGAACAAGAGTATCACAGAATAAATAGAAAGAAGATTGCAAGAACAGGCTGACTAGAGGGCTAATTGTGACTAGAGTTAGTATGGCAATGGGGAGATCGGGGGCTACTTGTTCTTCTTTTCCTTTTTCCGCTTGTCTTCCAACAGGTCGTCCTTCGGCATCTTCGCAGACAGCTCCTCCCTCGTCGTGGTTACCGCTCTGAAAATAGGTGGTATACCCTTGATATTCCGTCTGCTAAATATGGGGAAACACTCTGGTTAAACACCGGGCAAACTGAAAGTTCCCAATTCGAATGAACCCTTACCGGTTCAATGCGTCCCAAACGCCGCCCATGACGATGGCACAGCAGACGTTCTCAATGGGAGCGAGTGGATCCGTGACTCCCAGAAGCATGGCGGACAGTTTGAAATAGACAAAGAAGCCGATTACGCTCTAAATCTCTCAATTGTTGAGAGAAACAACTGTATTTTACCAAATAGACTAGGTCGTGTGGAGCCGTGACGTAGACGCTGTTTCTCTCCAAAGTGAAGACCAAAGAGGCCAGGACACAGGCCTTCGTGGTGAAGGTCGGATTCAGAAGCTCATGTTGCATCGGGGCCCAGGATCCACGGATTAACTACAAAATTAGCTTTGGAGCAGATATGCCGACAGAAATAACCTTTTCGACTATTTTGACGACACCACTGCCGGCTCCTTTGGAGACTCCGACGAGTAGTTGGACCAGGTAGGACTCGGGGTACAGCTTGGCTGCGTACGCCACTCCGTGTGAAATCTGGTAATAGCTATTCCGGGCTAGCCCGAAAACATACCTTGTATGTTCTTTGAACCTCCTTAACCACACAGAGAACCAACTTGACGGGGAAGAATTTGCTGATCCTATAGACGACGTCAAAGGGAGAGTAGAAAACGGCGTACCAGACGATGGAGGCCTAAAACTAGCGTAATTTGTGTAAACACAGGACATACCAGCATGACATCGCGGTGGTTTTTGAAGGGCGTTATGACGGGTTCTCCAAGGAGAAAGCAGGAGAGGAAACTTCCGGCGAAGGAGGTGAGCATGCAGGAAAGCCAACAGGAGAAAGGGTGGCGGCGGGAGAAGGAGGTGGCCGAGGGACCCAGGTCCTCTTTTACGGAGATGCACATCTGAAGAGAGGGGTTGAGAGAGAGAAGGAGGGAGAGAGATAGATAGATAGAGAGAGAGAGAGAAAGACAGATAAAAAAACTGACCAGGATGTAGTGGGCGATGTCGAAGTAGGGGTACATCTTCAACTTCTGCATGTGCCCGCCGAGCTGAAAAATCACAGTTGCTGCCATAATTCATCCCATCGTGCCACTATTTCGATGTTGCCCACAGTTAAGGAATGCATATATGACACGCAGGGCTTGTACGCAATCAAAACGACCGAAGTAGCCTTGAAAAGGGGCATAAACTTGCAATTGGAGACCATTTCTGTTAGAATCGTGATTTTCGTGCCATTCACAACTAGCCTGGTAAGGAAGCGATTCAAGGGGATCCATGTGACAATATTGCACCCCGTTGGATTCCAGTGTAGGCGTAGAATTTTGCAACGAACACCCGGAATTAAAACAAAACTTACAATATGTAATTTTCGTACTTTCTCACGGGTTGGGCCAGTTCGAAAATTTTGCCTGGCTGGACAGACCGTTTATCCTGGACCACCTAGTAAGATTACCGCCCATACGACCAAGGTTCGATCCCAGTCGGTGACATTCGTTTTTTACAACTAATATTGACAAGATGTTGTACGTTGATAACAAACACTATTAAATTATTTTAAACAGTTTAAAAAATTATTGTACCGCGATTTTTTTACAAAACTAAAATTTTTTTTTTCTATTCGGACCGACCCAAAAATTCCCCCCAGCCCGTCGTTTGAGAACCCCGTGTTTCGGCTCGGGGCCAAAAGTCTTGGCTACGAGACTTGATTTTCAGAAGCTCAACTGACTCCTACCTTTAATTTACTGTCAACGGATAGTATGCATTTCGACGTCAATTTTTCTAAACTATCTGGGGGATCAGAAAAATTATCTGGGGGATCTTATCTTTTAAATAGTGAATTTTCGGAAACCTGAAAATATCCTCGAAAAGCTCTTCTGGTAGAATCGAACATTTTGCAAATAATTCAATTATATGCCCTCTGTATATTTTCCCAACGTAGTCCAACTCCAAGGCTTACCTGAATGAGGCTGTCGGGGTTGACCCCGAGATCGTCGAGAGAGATCATCGGCGCCCCTAAAAAGATAGGAAACTGTTTCTTTTAAACAAAGGACCAGATAGATTATGACGGGTAATAACCCAGAAAAAGAGAATTCGAAACACTGAGTATTATTTATTCATCAATCGCAAAAACAATGTAAAGAGCACTCCGTGTTAGACCTGTATAAGCAGCGGTAGACGCCGTGATCCCGTTTATTCAGCCATCTCAGCGTCCTTCTGGATCTTACTCGTGTGTTTGTGCTTCTTATTGAAATCCGTGATGAACTCGTGCGAACTCTGCTTCCACTTGTTGGCCTCGAGGAATCTAAAGAGAGGGATTAGAGAGAGAGAGAGAGAGAGAGAGAGAGAGAGAGAGAGAGAGAGACAATAAACTCACTTGTCAGGAACCTGAATGCCGAGTATCTCCTGCAGCATGAATGGCTTCAGCCAGCCGACCAGAGGACTCTGTCCAGACTCGTAGCGAACCTCCGAATAGTAGAACAGGAAGCCATCCACGTCGAATCTGAATGAAATGGCTGTCACAAATTAGCCCGAGATGTTCAATGAATAATGGACTGATAAGGTAACCACGAGTATGGCTTTGACACAAATCCCTTTAGACTGATAAGGGCGCCCGTCTCCTCTCTCTCTCTCTCTCTCTCTCTCTCTCTCTCTCTCTCTCTCTCTCTCATTACAAGACCATTTGGAAAGTTTTGGTCGGCCCGGTCCGTTTACCCTGGACCACCCAGTCAGAATGCCACCCACACGACCAGAGTTCGAACCCGATCGGTGACGTTCTTTTTTGTACGACTAATATTGACTAATGTTAGTAACAAACATTATTAAGTTATTGAAAGCAGTTTAAAATTATTGTACCGATTTAGACGTATTATTGAATTTTATGTTTCACACCCGGGCCGTCACAAAAAACCCTCGGCCCGGCCGGTCGAGCCATCGTTTGAGAATCCCGTTACAAGCCAACCCAATAAAATTGCAAAATATGAATAATTCAAGTGAGGCTAAATCGTACAAACTGACGGACCCACCCTTAACTTAGGGGATCACAAATGGGGCAGCCCCACTTAAATCTAGGCCTTCCGAGCTGAATTTTACGAAAATAGTGCCCAATCCCCCTTAACCTGGGTATGCTGACTATACCCTCCCGAGGTATGGGCTAAATTCGTTTACCGCTCCAAAAACAGTCGGGGCCTCTTTTTTTTCTTCAAAACCCACTCCCAACTACTCTCTACTAGAAACCCACTCAAAATCGGCGTTGAGCATCCGTTCCATCTGTCCCTTGTCACACAAACATTCCGGCAGCATTTTGAACGTGAATCTAAAAACCGGCTTTTCCAAACAATTTTCCTATTTTCTCACTTGCACTTCTTGCTGGGTTTTCCCAGTTCCTCGTTGTCCGTCAAATGGGAATTGAGGAAGAAACGGCGCAGATTGAAGGGCTCATCGTAGCGAACCTAGAAGTCCTTAAGGCCTTCAACCATAAAAGAAAAAACCCACCGTTCCGTTATAGGCGAGGAGATCAATACAGTAGAATACGGTTCCGCTCAGGATGCAGTCGAGGATTGTGAATCTAGAGGCTGAAATGAGAGGTTGAAAGCAGTCCTTTAAATAAGTTATTTAATTTCCCTACCTCCTCGCGAAGGCAGCGCCGACTGGAACTGGTGGAGCAGCCGGCCTCCCTTGTTGTAGACACTCGTTACACCCTAAAACAGGTTAAATGGATAAAAAGAATACTGTACCTTGCTGGCGACAACAAGAACACGTCTGCCGACGGGCGAGGGGAGCATGATCCACTCGGAGGAGAGCTCTTCGGGAATGTCCACCAACCACTCACTCAGCATCAGTTGGTCCGCGTATCTGGAAATGTTATTTCGAAGTGAGAAAGATCGGATAATCTCCCGCCGCGAAAAGCTTTCCGCCCTTTTCGGAACTTTTTTTTTTGGATAGCTGCCACCCTTATACAACTTCGACCGAGGCACGAAAAGTACATCCTGCTAGACTCCGCAGAAGCTCAAAGGGGCCGGGGGAACGCAAGCGACATCGAGCAGAAAATGGTAAGGGTGCTCACACACGGACTTAAAGATGGGCGTATTGTCTCGTCGGTGTTATCTCGATGATATTCTGTCTCATGTAACCTTAACTACCTGATCTCATCAACTTTGACTAAATACTTATGTTTCCCAGTTTACCTCCTTTCCATACATTTCCTTAAACGCATCACGATCGCCCACACCATATTAGGGATGGAGCAAATTTCGTGTGGTGAAATTCCTTTGTAAGGTATTAATCAAAGTCGGGCTGGGCAGAGAAATTTTTGAGACAGGCCCGGCCTGAGACCAGTCCTGCTTTTCTCTCATTCGAAAGGATTTTCTGTTCGTCTTCGGGGTGCTCAAAATCCAGTCTACATCGTCGAATCATAGCTGGACCGGGAGCGTTTGGGGGTCTCGATGTGTAAGTCCCTCAAATAGTGCCTCGGAAGGAAAGTAAGTCCCCCTGAATTCTGTGTCACCATTTTTCACTTAAACGCCGAATTACGTAAGTACCGCAAGCACCTCACGTCAACCTATGCGTCGAATCCCAATAGGGCACTTTTCATGGGCGCCCTTTATTACCTTCATATACCCAATATATGACTCGAACGAAGAAAATCTACCGTCGAAAGGATATCGGGAAGATAATCGTCTTCTCAATATCGTTGTGATATTCTTTCGAGAGAGCTAACCTATTCTTCCTCTTCTCTCCCGGTCCCTTTCTTTCTTTCTTCTTCGTGCTGAGATCCATAGCCTCCGTCTGCTCCTCACTGCCCTTTGCCTCCTCCTCTCCCAATTCCTCATCGCTGATATCCTCATTGTCCGCCATCTTCCTCAGTCGATTATGCGCATTGCTACGTCGCTCCTGCTGCCGTTTCAGGGCCTAAACTCGAAAAAATTCCAATAAATCGCTTTTTCTACCTCGCTCCTTCGAGTGGCCTGCTGATCGGCTGCCCTCGTCGCATTCTTATAATGTGCAAAGTGGGGGTGCTGGCCGAGGGCAGTCGGGTCGACCTTCGTGTCGGAGAAGGCGTCTGCGAGGGCGTCGACGTCCATCTGCGAAAAAAACCAGATAATAAGTAAAAAGGAGCGGCTAGATAGTAAAAAAGGGATAAAACCCAGGAAGAAACTGAAGCAAAAAGGAGAGAAAACAATTCATGTTAACAACAAACGCAACAAGAATAACAAGTAACAGAGCATAACAACTAGAAGTGTCTGGTGACGTCCTTGACGAGGCCCTTTCCGATCAGCTCCAGACTTTCGAAGATTTCTTCTCGGTTCAACTGCAGACGATCGCGGCTCACCGAAAAGTGCAGGTGGCAGCGGGAAATCTGAACAATTAAAGTAAAACGGGCAAATAAATGCATTATCACTCGGGACCCCGAAGGTTAACGAGGGTGCTGCTCTTAAATATTGAATTCTTCTCAAAAAGCCAAATATATGACCGACAGGGTAGTTTATTACAGATGAAAAGGGTAGAAAAAAGATAATTTGTAAAGCTCCGTAGGGACGTCGTAATTTTAACTTTACGGGAAAATTTTGTTAAAGAAGGGGGCCGTCGCAAACGGCAACATTCAAAAATTTAAATAATAGAGGGAGGCTGTCGCAAAATCAGCCTCCCCGGTTGGTTGTCAAGTGGTAGGAACCCATAAAATGCACAAGTAAAGGGGTTTAGGGTGTGTGTGTCACTTTGTGGGGTTGCCCGCGGTCGGTTAGAACATGGGCGCTGCCCGTAATGCGGGTGCGATCCCAAAAAAACCCAGAAAGTTATTTTTTCCGGCAAAACTTCGTATACCCATTCATATAACACAAAATCAGTTTGTTACACACTCGACAATTTTCCCTTAATTGAATGTAAAAAAAAACTATTAAGTAGCACAAGAAGTAGTGCGCACGAAATCACTATATGTAGGGTACCCCAGTATCTAATCGTAGGGTTACGGTAGCTGATAACGGGATTGCGCTTTCCGAGAGGGTTGATAACTTGTTCATGTATGATTTCAAATGACGATATTATTCATTTTAATGTTCAAAGTAAATATTTTCACTTGTTATTTTGTTGGAAAACATCGTTCTCAATGCACAAAAGATAATGATTAGGAGGGATCGAACTACCCTATAGCTATTTTTAATACTTTCCATTGCCGAGTGTCTCAAAGGTTGGACTGGCAAACCGAAAGGGCGTAGTTTCCTCACCTTGGCGGGTACTTCCTCCTCATTGGGCTTGAATTTCAGGCCGATCTTGCTTCCTCCATACTTGTTGTAGAAGAAGACAACCGACGATCCGAAACTGTTCTCAGCGACCTTCACGAAGTCAGCAATCGGGTCGAAATCCACCACGGGGAGGTTCTAAAATCACAAAAACATGAAAGAAAATAAGTTTGAAAACCTTGGGTTCCTCTTTGTGAGAGGGTGTCTGATGAGAACGGGTGATGTATTTGGGATGGAGGTTGATCACGGCGTCGTAGAGGGAGAAATCCGTTTGGAGGAGGGAGCCGAGGAGGTCGATGGCCGCCGTTTTGGAGAGACTTTCGTCTACGATCCTCAGGGCATTTCCGGCGAGGCCGATGATTCTCTTCAGAAGCAGGGGAGAGGGGCAGTCTCTGGTCCATCTGAAGACAAAGCAACTGGGAGAAAGAGGGAGAAACTGACTTGGTTCCGACGGAATCCTCGTTGCAGATGATGACAATAGGAGGAAGCACCGGCCTCATCTTCACAAAGTTGGCCTCGATTTTGGCTATAACATCCTCTGGAAAATAAAGATTTCAATAGGAAAAGGAGAAAAAACAAACCATTCCATGCATTATCAAAGTCGACGATGAGGGGACGGGCGGACCAGTTGTGGCGAGAGATCAGCTGGAGACAACGGCGGAAGGCGGCCACGGCGGAGCTGAAAAGGACGGCTGAGGTCAACTGTTGCACAAGCACAAAGACAAGAGACTGCAGCCACTGAGCGGCTATTAATCTTCTCAAGGACCACAGGCGCAAAACAATGGAGACAATTAAAATCCATGGCACTTCGCAGTTCGCTCTCTAATAAAAACCAAGGGCGCTTCGAGGATGAACTATTTCAGGCTCAAAATGTTTCAAATCAAGGTCTCGTAGCGAAGGCCATAGTTCTCACGGGCTGTCAGCAACGCGACCAAGGTTTAATTCCGGTCAGGGCACTCAATTTTTGCTAACTTAGAAGTAGTTCAAATATGCAATAGGAGTATTACGAAAGAGCTTGGAAGGTTTTAGAAAATGAATGTAAGCTGAAAAAAATATTTATACCCTTCGCCAGTCCTACTTCGGCCAAAAAGCGGCCATGTCCCCTTCGTAGCTATTTTAATGTAATAATGTGTAATTTGAATATCAAGATCAGAATAACCTCGCTTATTTCCAAAAACCGCCAAAGTAGGGTTGACGGGCATTACAAGAAATTTTAATTTGACAAGTTGACCAACCGGGCCAAAATGGGACGGGACGACACTTTTCGGCCGCATGCAGCCCAATGAGAACTATGGCGAAAGCGCCAGTACCGATGCAGTTCAGTACATAGGGAACATGAGGTGCTTGTTAAGCATCAAGCCCCTAAAACCCTCACAGTCCAGTCATGGTACAGTACCAACCTGGGAAATTCTGAATGCAAACGTGAATACAACCGGGGGCCGGATTTTTCCATAGGGCACAATCGTTAGGTTAGCAGCAGGCACACACAAAAGCGCTAGCTGTGGTTGACTATTCGTGACTACAACGGAACACACATTAAAAAGAACGAGTGGTGCTTGTTTTGCGAATCCCCACAAATCTTACCTAGCGACTGGCAGTCCGGGTGTGTCCAAAGCGGCGGCCACAATCATCTCCAGTGCCAGATCGTGGATGGAGCCAGACAGCTGGTGCGAAGCAAGCCACCTGGAATATAGAAATTCCTGCTTTTCATCGCTTCACTCACAGTTTCATCAGCTGAACGGCGGCCGAGAAGAAGGGGCTTTTGAGGGAAAACGAGTGAAGCGACGCCTGGAGCAACATCTCCGACACGTAACTGAAATACGAATTTATTTTTTTTGTCATTGCTGATTTTAATCAGTTTTCCATAAAGTTTTCCATATCTCTTTGGAAATTCTTTAAAATTTAGTCATAAATCTTACGTTTTCTGGAACGCAGCCAGCGTCTTTCCCTCGGCCGTCGATTCTATCCTCGTGGCTCCCGTGGTTTTCAGCGTATTCACCCGATCCTCCAGCAGTTTGTGAACCTTGTCGTTCACAATCGTCAGTTTGAAGACTATTTTGTCCTGAAAATCGATCAATACTGCAATAACGAGATATAAATCACCTTAACAACGTAGATGTCAGTCTCCGTCGCCACTGCCAGAAGCTTGTGGACCTTACGCAACTGCTCGGCGATCTGAAAAGAGACAGGTTATCAATTAAAAGTCTAAGAATCAAACCTGTAGGTAGAAAGCAGCGGAGAGTTTACGAATGGCGGCTACGTCGTTTCCCCACTTGCCAGAGTACTCCATCTTGATGAAGACTTAATGATACGGTGTTTAAAGGATGGAAATATCGAGTTACCTTCAACGGAAGGCGTGAATTTGGGCACTTTGTGGGTGGATGGCTGGTGGTGGCCGTCGACGATGCTTCCCTCTCCATCGGTGGCCACAGTCTGACCACTATGAGGCTGCAAATGCATTCTCGTTTTCACCACATTCTCGCACAAAAAAAAGAAAGAAATTACCTCAGTTCCTCTCAAGAAGGGAGACACTCCGTGGATGTTCGTTATGAGCAGGGGGATGTTTTTGAGCGAACGGAGAATGGAACTCAGCGAAGAGAAGGCAGAATCTGAAAAGATGCGGTTTTCCTCTTTTTATGCCTCTTACTGATGTCAGTCTTATGCTCCTTCTCCTCCCTCGCGTCGTAGAACTTGCTCCTCCACGAAACGGCGCCCTCTCCCAATCCGAAATTCCTTTAAATCAATTGTAAAATAAAAATTAACAGTGAAACCGACTTGTTCACGAGGAAACGGAGCACTTTGGCGGGAATGGAGGCGTCGGGGCCATCTCCCCAGACCATACACTCGCAGACACGCGTGTCGGCGAACTTGCGAAGAGTCGTGGCACCGTGCCAGAACGCACGGAATTCTAGAGAAACAAGAAATTAGCATAGAATGACGGAATTACGTTTGGCGGAGGGTTCATTAGCCACTGGACCGACGGTGATCGGATTGGTCCACTGCTTGGAGATTTTAAATCCTAGAAGGACGGAGAGGGAGTCAGAAGGAGACAGGACGGAAGAAACGGACCACTGAATTACGATCAATATTGAAGGTTTCGAATTATGCTATTTCCCTACTTCAACCGACAGAAGTGGGAGTTTACAATGAGCTTGGTGATAAACGCGTACGGCTAGGAAAAAGTCCGCGCAACAATGCATTTTCACGTTTGCATATAATTTTAAAACGAGCTCATGGAATTAATACGGTCGACAAGGTGAAATTAGGACGTTCAAAACTGTGCTGTGTTCACTGGGAACTCAGCGCCTTCGATACAAGACCCGGCTTCTCACAACAATGACAGAATATTTCCGACTTTAGTTGTCACAGCTCGCCGACACCTGACACAGCCAGCTAATGGATGTGTGTCACGAGTCAAAAACAACAGGAAAAGGACAACTACCTGTTCAGAAGTTTTCTCTTCGTTGTGTATGCCAAAGTAGTCGAACCTTTCATCCAGACCGTTGTGTACCATCTGAAACAATCAAATATTTGGTCCAACATTAGTCACAGTAGCCACCCAGCTGGCTGCAACACCACTAGAACCACCCGGGCGGCTCCAATTCTGTCGCCCTGACACTTACCTCCGACAGTGTTTTCTGCAAAGACCGCTTGATGTCGAAGGAATCGACCACATCGACGGCAATGTTGGCGGAAAGGGCGGCGAACTCTTTCGGATTTACTGAGAATCTGAAAACAAAGATGAATCAAGGGATTTCACTGAGCCACTTACCGCAAGTACTCGTCGTACATGTCGTAGAAATGCTGGTTGTTGAGGAAAAGAGTGTCGAAGCGAGAACTCTCGCCCAGCAGAGGCAAACTCAGCGAGATTTCGGATTTGGCCTGGAAAGTGTACATTTCTCGGGAAGTGGGACTAGTTTTAAAGCCAAAAAAAAACAGGGAGAACCAACCTTTGCAATTTCATCGGAAGTGAATCCGAAGGCCAGGTTGAGGTATCCGGTGTCATCGAGCAAAACAGCAGGAAAAGCTGCAGTGTGGGCAGCCAGAATATCAGCATCCACCTCCTCCCACAGCCCTCTGCCCTCCTCTGCAGTCCACGCAACTGAAAAGGAATTTTTAAAAGTAAAGTGAATACAAAAATACAAACCAAAAGCAGTGAAATAAGCTCTGACGATGGAGACAACCGTCTGTTTCTCCAGAGTTTCGTCCTGCTTCAGAAGACTCATCAAGAAAGAGGCGTGGAAGAGGGGATGGAACTGGAAAAGGGGTTTTTAAAGATGAACTCAGAATTGTTTAAGTTTCTTAGTTCCCCGCCAAAAAACCCACTTTGGTGAAACCTCTGGCGGCAAACCAGGCGTCGATGAGGCGAAGGGCCTTCAAAATGGCGTCGATGCCTTGGAATCTCTCCTGAATCCGCCTGTTCAGCGACTCCTCCCTCATGTTCAGCAGAATTCGCTGGTTGTAGATGGGAGTGGCTACGTCGGCTGCAAGGGGAAAGATTAGTTGCTTTAAAAAATCCACATAGGCACGTGTTTATATTATTATTTTTATTCAGCAGTTATAAAATGCGGGGTTCTCACGGGCCGCGCCATTTGGAAAATTTTGTCGGCCCACCAAGTCAGACTGCCACCCACACGAACAGGGTTCGATCCCGGTCGGTGACATTCTTTTCATACGACTAATATTGACTTATATGTTAGTAACAAACATTATTAAATTTTTTCAAACAGTTTATAAAATTATTACAGCAATTTATACAAAAATTGAAATTTTGATTATCATAAACGGGTCGGCCGGCCGCCCAAAACAATCTCTCGGTCCGGGCCGGAAATTAAGTTTCAAATGGTGTATAAATTGGTACAATAATTTTTCCGTGTACTTGGGATTAACAGTGACCGGTCGCAGATTGCCGGAAGAGGGAGAAAATCGGCTCATCTGCTTTAAATTACTTAATAATGTTTGTTACTAACATATAAGTCAATATTAAATGTACAAAAAAGGATGTCACCGACCGGGATCGAACCCGAGTCGTGTGGGTGGCAATCTGACTGGGAATGCCAGGTCTAAGAATCGTCGCAGTAAGATTGGCTAGTATTATAGTAAAGTACCTTCTCCCGTGTACTTGGGATTAACAGTGGCCGGTCGCAGATTGCCGGAAGAGGGAGAAAATCGGCTCATCTTGGCCAAGGCCTCTTCGCTCGCGTAGAAATGGACACAAACACTTCCCGGCACTCTTCGTTCTGTAATGGATAGACCTTTAAACATTACAAACCCACCGGTAATCAATAGATTGGGGAAGACAAAGTCTGCGTCGGCGAGGGTGGAATTGGCCGTCCAGGAGAGTTCCAACCCGGACAGGGCGGATTTCAAAGCGACGGAAGAACTGCACATGTAATGGGCCCTCTTGACGGGGTAGACCACGTTGATAAAGTCCCTCTTTCCGAAAATACCCTAAATTACACATTTGAAAAAGAAAAATTGTGAAACAAACGTCCGGCATCTGCACAAACACATCGACGACGTTTCGGCCACTGACAGACATGTCTCCGATTTTGTTCGCGGAGATCTGGGCCTGAAAGTTTAATTTTTGAACTATTAAAAAATGTTTTACGTTCTGAGGAGGAATCCATTTGTAACCGGGTGCTGTAGATGAAGTACGAGCGATGACATCGGCGATTTGAGGCAGGGGGTGCGACACTCCGAAAGATTTCCAGTAGGAGAGGTCTTTGAACTAAAAAAGAAGCAAAATAGTAAAAATCAAGAGCTTACATCACAGGAATGCTTCAGTTTCGCCTTTTTGAGAGTGTCGACGACCTTTTGGGCGACCTGGCTCCATTTCTCCGTAGAAGTGGCTCCGCGCGACTGACAGAAGTCGTCACACTAAAAAAATTACGGAAGATTTGAAGAAAATAAAGGGTACATACCAGGAGATTGAATGTAGTGGACTCGGTGGACGAGGGATCCACGATCGGCGGTTCTGCCACCATGCTGAAAATTCACATTTATTCTTTTTCGATCAAGCATTGGGTCACAAAAAAGGATAACACTTGCTTAAGCTATTGGTCACAATAAATTTTAAAAAAAAATTAAAAACATCAGCTCTTATTTTTGATTGGAAAGAGTCGTACAATTTCAAAGTATTCAATTGAAATGACTCTTCGACGTAGAACGCTCTTAAAACGGTCGTTCAAGGAGCGCCTGCCAAGGTTAGCACGTGATTTATATCGGCATAAACCCTGGTGGTCAACATAAGACATGTCTCTTTTACATTTCAACACTCGCGGTCAGCTATATAACGTAAAGTAACGTCAACCATTTATCCATGGGTCCCTCAAAAGAACTGAGTAACGATTGGAAAAATGAAGCTTTCTGAGAAAGTATATACGCCAGATAACATATACGTGCATCTTTAAAGGAAAACGAATTTTAAAAAAAAAATCGAATTTCGCGAAAATTAAAACAATTACACGAATGCCGCACGCTCATTCGCCCTAGGCATTCCTTTCGCTGTGGGACCGCCTGCTACGAGAGTTCATAAAATTGTTTATTAAAACAGCTAAAAATGCATTTATTTTATGTTTTTAATATTTAAATATCGCAAAATTCTGTAAAAGACGTGCACAAACATTTAATAAAAAAAAACTAAAAAGAAACATGTGTTCTTCTATTATTCTTCTATTATTGGTGTGGTAATCAGTGTTATCGCAGGGTTCATTTCTAAGACCAACAACATGGCAATGGGCCTGCCCGCCTCCCAAATTTTCCCCGTTCGGCCCGATATTTGTGTCCAATTATCATTGAACAATCCAAAAAAAAAACTGGCTGACAGGCCAGCGCCGGTTTCTAAATTTTCTCAACCCCGCCCGGGCTGTGTTGTCGCGCCCAGAGTGTGGTCGTGGCTGTCTGCGGCTACTATAATACTCCCATTTAACAGAAGAACAACAATCTTTTTTTTTACAATATTTATACAGACAGAGTTTGCACAAATAATGCGGGAGAAGCACAGGTAGCAGGAGGACGCGTAGACACAGAATCTATTGCAATCTTCGTATTGGACTATCACATTTTAAGGAAGCGAACCACTTCACCTCTCACCCATGCTTGAGCACGATAATCATAAACGGAACCCGAACAACAAAATAGAAAACTGGGGAAAAGGGACTCTGACGGGGAAATGCAAAGGGAAAGAGAGGTCAACAACTGTGGGAATTGTCATTATGCAGCAGACGAGCCGTGTCGGAGGATTGTCTCGACAGCGAGGGAGACCTGGAAAAGAGGAGTCAGAGAGAGAGAGAGAGAGAGAGAGAGAGAGAGAGAGAGAGAGAGAGACTGACCTTCTCAGATAGCGGCTGTTAACCGGAGATGGGGAGAGTGAGATGTTGCACAGGAGCGCCATAAGCACCAGAAGAGCGCCCACGAGGAAAGGAGGCCCAGGCACCAACTGCCAGTCAAACGCCGGCTTTTCTGTCTGAAAAAATAATATTAGCGGATACTTTGAAATTTTTAAGGCAATTTTTGAATTCTGGAAATTCCGTGACTTGTAGCTAAGGCACTGGCCATGAGCCGAAAATAGGTCATTTTGGGTCCTACTGACATCTGACTGGCCGGGCCGACACTTTTCTCGGCTTTTCAGAAAAGTGTCGGCTTTGACTTTGGTCGCGTGGGTGACAGTTTGACCAGGTGGTTCGTGTAGGCACGGCAAGTGCATAGCGCAAGTGGAGCGCAATTGGCTGCGTCCGCTGAAAATCAGCGAAATAGCATATAATCAGAGGAGAGCGCAGACACGCGAGAGAGCATGTGAGGACAGGAGGGTGTTAGAAGGGCGCCGGTCCTGCGTCTAACTTGATAGCGTGCTATTTCGTCGCCGTCTCCCACGCGGCGCGTGTCGCGTGCGACTGGCGGGATGTCTCTTTTACCTGCCACTTGCGCATTTCAATTGAGCGTACTTGCCGTGTAGGGGCAAAGCGGGTCGGCCCGGGCCAAGGACAGTAGATTTTTTCAAGTAGGCTCGGCACGACCCGTCAGAACTAAGTGGTACGACATACGGTAGACCACCCATTTATTCCATGAATGGTTTATTTAATTCGGAAAAAAAAGCAAAAATCAAAATTCTGTGACTTTTCGTCAACGGTACCAGTCACAGCTGAGCGTAAACTGTTTGCAGTAACATAAGCCTACGTTTAGTTGATAGCGCGAGCAAATCATTAGCTATCTGTGAGGAAAGGAAGTTCCATTTTTAACACAAAAAAAAACAATCTTTAAACCGAAATTCCACCCACCCAAGCGGTCTCATTTCTCCTCGGCGTGAGTATCTTCTCGTTCAAAGGAATCGGTCGAATCCGCACCGGCGGGAAATGCACTCCGATGTGGGCTCCGCTTTCGCCATCGTCCAGATTCAAATCGAACATGTAGAAGACTAGGCCGAAGAGCGCGGGACCGAAACCTAAAAGACTTTCTTCATAAAAAAAGAGGAAAATAGAGCAAAACCTGAGCATAGTCCCCTGATCCCGGTGATTACTCCCTGCACTGTGCCCTGTTTGTCCTTGTCTGCGAGGATGCTCACAAAAGAGCTGATGGAGGGATAGGTGATGCTGCTAAGAGCGGCCAAAACACCCGCAGCCCACATCATCCAGTAGCTGCAAGGGGAATTATGAAAATAATGCAAATGAAAATAACTACTTTTACTACTCTGCTTATACAACAAAGAAACTAAAACACCCACCTTGTGCTCAACCCGTACCAAGTAAGTTGCACGAGTTGGAATACCAATCCGAGTGTGATCGTGTGTTTTGTGCCGCACCAGTTGGTCAGAAGCGAGAGGACGCCTGAGGCAATGTTGCCAGCCGGCTGTCACAAACCCCACCTGTCTGCGCAGCCACCGAAAGAATTCCGACGAGGCCGATGAAGGCGGCGACGGCTTCTGGAGAAAAGCCGATCATGAGCTTCAAATAGACGAAGAAACAGGAGAATTGGCCGGATTCTGGGAGATAGGAGAGGAAGACGATGCCAGCCAGCTGCATGATCTGAAAATGGGCCAAAATTAGGATAAAGGGTGGAAACTGACCAGTTTATCCTCCCAGATGATGCGCAGAGAAACGAAGGGATCGACGGCATGCCAGTTGATGGCCTCGTTTGCCACTCTCTCTGAAGGAAGGGACTCTGGGACGAGGAAAAATATGAACAACAGGTCAAGGATCGAGACGATGGTGGCCTGGAAATCACAAAAGTTTAAAAGAACCAAAGAGTTATTTTGGTTAGCCGATTGGGGCAGGCTAAGGCCGCCTTCTAAACACAAGGTTGAGTAAAAGCATATCAGAACATGGAAAGCGAAGATTTTCAGTTGGGGGGTCGCGCCAGGCAGCATATCTCTGGAGACCTTGACAGTTAACGGGCCCACTCATAAATTTTCCGGACACGAATAGGGTAGCACCTAATTCTTAGCTCACAAGCTAATTTTTTTTAACGAAAATAGTTCCCAAATAACCTTAACCTCTGCGTTTTTCGGCTTACAATGTGCCTAACCGTAACCGTAAATAATGCCTACCTCATTAAGGTAAACTGACTATACCTTCCCGAGGTATGGTGAGCAGAATTTCCAATTTGGGTGAGCTGCGCCAATCGCTGCACATGTGAAATGTGGGGGGGGGGGGGTCGCGCAAAACTAACCCCCCCCCCGTGAGTAAAAGCGAGTTAAGGAACCTTCTGGATACCTTTTTCAAAAGTATTTAAATTGAAAAATCGAATTCTACCTATATATTTTTAAAAAAATACTTTAACTTGATTTCCAGCAGATTATGCAAAGACGTTTAGCCCGGCAAGCTACAACGTACGAAATCGACCTGTGTGCTGTTTACAAGGCTCAAACAGTGTAATGACCCGGTTTTGGTTAAAGAAAAGGAAAGCGTTGACTTAATAAAGTATAAAAAGATAAAACCAACCAGCAAAACGACGGCTCCATCACCGTGAACTTCAGAAATGTATGCTCCGATGGCGGGCGAAGTGACGAGGGAAGCGGCGAAAGTGGCAGAAACCAGGCCATACGCAGAGGAACGGTCCTGAAATTGTCCTATTTGGAAAAAATCAAACAAGGATTCAAAAAATAAAAGCAAAAATTACATGTTTCTCGGTGATGTCGGCGACGTAGGCGAGGACGACACTGAACGTGACAGAGAACAAACCACTGATACTGAACAGCGAGAAATACCACCTGAAGCAGCACTATTACTACGGTACCAACACAAATGAAAAACTTATTATGGGCCCGTGTTTAGAGCAGTGGTACTTGTTTACGGGAACTTGCTTTTTGGGGAATAGTTTAAATGGAGACCTCAAAAATGCGAATTCTTGGTTTTGGGATTCCCCTCCGTTTTGATGGACCTTACTTTTTGAGCCTCCTCCGTACCGTGTCCAGGTATGTACACAGCTCGTCACGGCAAATATAAGAAAGGCACTTTCAAGGAATTGGATGACAAAATTTTGTCCAATAAACCGGAGACGGAAAAATTAAAAGAAAATGATAAAATATCGGCTTCCGTGGTTAAGGTAGTCTACAGTATTTTATGCCAGCAATGTGTCAGTAGGTCGCAATACGCCATTAAAACCACTGTCGCCACATATTCCTATGTACTGTGGCTGCGAAAAGAACGTACGACATGGCTGTCTATAGATTGATAATGACATAATTTTGACATTAATTAACAACCGGCTGGTAGATAATACTGTAGACCATCCCCAAAGTAAGGGTTTCATTACTAACGAATCAAGCCACCCGCCTGGCAGGTTGGTCCCGAGACATTTTGGACGCGCAATGAGCCAAAAGTAAGTAGCAAAATAACTGACCAGGGACTGATTTTGAGGCAAGGAATGGGCATGCAAGTGAAGAGAACGGTGACGAGGAGGAAAATCTTCCTGCCCCAGACATCGGAACAGGCTCCGATCAGAGGAGCACTCAGAAATGACAAAATACCCTAAAAATCAAAAGAAAATGATAAAATCTCGAAGAATACAGCTAACCTTAATTCCGAGAACCATTCCATTCATAAGGAACTTGTTGGTGGGAAACGTCTCGGCTAATACCTGAAATATGAAATATAGAAGAAAGAAGAAGATACTCACATTAATAACGGGGACGGTTAAAAGCCCCCAGGCAAAATATTCCAAAAATATCACAACCAACGCATGATAGACGGAGGCACCCTGGAAATAAAAGAATTTAGAGAAAAATAAAAAGAACCGACCGTACGAGTAGTACTACACTTCTCCTTCGATTTCCGCCGTCCCAAAACGATGGAAAAGAGCGACCGGCCGCTTCTCAACATAGTTTCCTGAAAAATGCAATTTAAAAATGAAATTGAGCAAATTCGATTGGTCTCGCCGCGAAAACCAAACTCAACACATCGCCCTGGTTGCAAAAACTAGAATCACATGGCTGAGAGTGAAAAGTGAAACATCAGCAGTGTTCCTTATCGACGTCAAAACACTGCCAACAAGTAGGAAACTGGGGGAAAACAGGACCAATTTCTTTCTTTATCAACCAGCAAACAAAATTTGACGCCAGAAGGAAACATTTCTTGGTTTCACAATTATGACATTTTCAAAGCCGAAGCTTTGATATTTTGCGACGAATATCTACGATTGTACTGCAGAATGCGCCGGGTAAACCAACCAACCAGTTTCTTATCGCCGGACAACAAATCAGCCATGCCACGAAAGGCCCAGGAAGTAATGTTCAAATTCAATCAGAACTTCAGGGCTTTACGCTTGAATTTTAGCCAGTAAAAACGAACTTCGCTAATTTGATCCTCTCCCGTCTCTGTTGTGCAAATGAGGCCCGTTTTCATTCCACGGTCAGACCACTTTCATCACGTCGTAGCACCACGATTGAGATTGAATTTCTGCTTGAGATCTGGAAAAAAACAAAGTGAGAAGTGTAGAATTGAACAGGAGAGTGAGAAATAAGACAGTGAGGACGAAGGATGGGAAAACAAAAGTACGAGATTTTAACAACTGATATCAAAAGGAGTGTTTTAAACAACAGAAAAACTTCCAAACTGTTGTAATCGAGTTATTTTGAAGCAGCAATATGTGGAAATACAGTGAAAAACGGTAAAAACACGTATCCCAGAAGTGAGAAATACATTTATTAGTTTTAAAGCCACGTTTTACGCCAAATTTAATATATTCCAACCGAAATGAGAAAAAAAAGTAAGAAACCCGAATGCAAGAAACTTGCCAATCCGTGCTTTCACTATTTAAAATCAGAACCAGCCGATGCAGGCGCCTGATTGACGAGAAAATCGATTTCCAGTTGGAGAATTAATAAAGTGAAAGTGGAATTGCGAAGAGTGTGTGGTAGCAGGACAGAAGTGACACGCAGGCGATGGAAATGTCCGATAAGATGGGGGATCTGCTTGGGATGCGCCGTGAAGATGAGCAGCACGGGCCGGCCCGTAGCTATCACAATTGACCACAAAAGGAGACAAAAAGTGGCAGAGAGGGCAGATAAACGAAAGAGGCGGATAGGACCCGTTCGCACGGCGGAACCCGTCGAAGAAAACTTGACAGCGTGACCATTTGGCCAACGATTCGGCGCACGCGACGCCGCGCCGTCCTGCGTTTACGCCCGTTTTTTGATGTTTGTTTATTTTGTGCATAAGGGGTACCAGGTGGTTCCATTAGCTACCGATGTTGGTTTACGTTGTTTATTCAGTCTAACTAAATAAGACAGTTTAAACTAAGTATTCACCTTCATTTTTTTTAAATTTTCACAAATACAACAATAAAACCACAATATGCACCCTCCCAGTCTGAAATTTCCATTGTATTTTATTCTTCACTGTCTCTTTAGTATATTTTCGTTAGGCAAAAATGTCAACAAAGTCTGCTGATGACTCTCTAATTACAAATCTCCATCAGCAACTTCACCGATTAATGGAACAGTTGGCAGACATTGAAACAGAGAGGTAAAGATAGAAAAGAAAACTAAATATTAACGTAGGTCTTCGCTAGAAGAAGATGAGTATAAGGAACTTAGAGAGGATACCGTAACTCAGTTAGAAGTAGGTAGATCAAAGATCAAAGACCATTCCAACTTTCAGGATTTGAATAAGACTATGGCAAAAATGGCCGAGGGGAACATATCCCTTATTGATGACTTAAGTGCGGCACGATTTGTGAGTTTTGAGAGAGAGAAAGAGAGAGAGAGAGAGAGAGAGAGAGAGAGAGAGAGAGAGAGAGAGAGATAGATAGATAGATAGATAGAGAGAGATAGAGAGAGATAGAGAGAGAGAAGAGGAGAGAGAACGAATGAAGAGGGCGAGGGAGAGACGGAGACAGTGCGTAAGAAAGAGCGGAGAAAAAAGACACAGATGGGAAAGAGACAGTACGAGTAAGATGTAGGATGGAAACATACAGAGAGAGAGAGAGAGAGAGAGAGAGAGAGAGAGAGAGGGAGGGAGAGAGAGATAGCGTAAGAAAGAGGGCCAACGGAGAGAAGAGAGACCGACAGAGAGAATAGAGTGATGGAGAGACGCAGGCAGAGAAAGAGAACGAACAGAGAGAAGAGAGACAGGCATATAGAAGAAAGAGTGAAAGTAAGAGAACAAAATATAGAAAATAGAAAGAGAGATACATACATTCGGCAGAAAAGAGTGAGATGGAGAGACAGAGATGAGGGAGAGACGGAGACATAGAGAGGGGAGGGAGAGAGAGATCATTTCATTGCCTCAGGCGATTCAAGCAGCCATCACCGCTGCCTTCCGTACTCCAGAAGTCGTCGCCCTCTTCGTAAAGAAACAGCCTCTCGCCCTCAGGCAACGCTTGGCCGCGGTAAAACTACCGTACCCCTACAGTAACCTCAATTTTCTTCCAGTTAGATGCAGATTTCCGCCTCGGCCGAATCCCCAAAAACGAATACACTTCGGGAAAGAGAGAAGTTTTATTGGCTTTGCAGAAACTGCGCGACACTCTGTCACCCCTCGAGCTCTCGTTCCTTGCAGAAACGGAGACCGAGGAACCACAATTCGACCTCTCAGATGCACCCGCGAGTAGGATATGCAGTGAGGCGGTAAAAAATCAATAAAACTATGGCTAAAAGTGGCGAAATGTTAAAGAGGGGGATGTAAATGTTGTTGGGGCAAGAAGTGCATATGAGATGGTGGGGATTAAAGCTTTAAAATCGGTTCCTAGTGAATTCCTTCCAAGAAGGCAGTCTCGCGAATTCCTCGTCTGACATGGATCTCCAGTAAAATTCGAAAGGAGCAGGAGCCGAGTACCGTCTGAAACAGAAATACATAAATAAATACAAGACATTTCAGTGGAAAATTCGGCTGCCCACGGCAGCAACAGGCCGGGCCGAATTCAAAAATCCTTTACCCGGTCAGTTTACACTAAGTCAAACTGTCACTCACATGACGAAGGTTCGACCCCGCTCGGGGCACATCGGGAATAGGCGAATTTTTGAGACCGCCCTTGCTATTCTTTTGGGTAGTTCAATGCTCGACTATGTTACGCTATGCATTTTTTTTTTCGGGGATGGGTAGGAAATACAACTGCTAGAAAATTAAACTATTGCATGCTAAATGCTAAATCTCACCCCGTAACACACTATCTCGTAGTTCGGTTTTAACGTATTTCCTACGCGTCCCATTTTCGGTTTGAGAAATTTTCCATTAACACCTTAGCGTAACGTTCTGCTCTTACTTTCGCTGCCTTTCGCGTAGGGACTCATTATAATCAGAACTCCCTGGCGTTATTTTCGGCAGCGTTCGCAGATATTGGCGTTCAAATGTTCGCGAAGTCGGGTTTCCAACAGAGTCAAAAACTTTGAAGCATAATGAATTCAAATTTTTAGTGTACCGATCGCAACCAGTCACACTTGGGCAACCCACCGCAGGTGACAATTTTGCGACAGCCCCTTCTATTAAAAACAAGTTTCGAAAATTTGCGACGAGCCCCCTCTTTATCAAAATTTGCGGAAAACTTAAAATTGCGACAGCCCTAACACCGCTTCTGGCGATGTTTGACAATATTTGCAACCAGTTCCTGATAGTCCCCTTTATAAAAGTACACTTACTGAGCCTTCTTCTCAAATCCTCCATTCGGTAGCGGCCCTCCATTCGACTGTGCTGCTGCGGGTGCCGTCCGCGTGGTGGCTCCCAGCTGTGGCGGCGGTGGCTCTTCAAAGTCTCGGTCTTCGGCCACAGGAGACGGTCTCATCATGGAAGGACTCGGCTGGGCATGGTAGGATTCAGGGTGCCGCAAGTCTGAAAAGGGTGGGAAATCAAGAAATTCTCGATTTATCGAACCTGATCTGCCCCTGAAATTCTGGTTCATCTCCTGTCGCAACTTGGCATCGATCGTCTCGTCCTCGTCTTCTTCCTCGTCATCGGAGAACATGAAATGCTCCAGGCGGCGGACGCCTTGGGCATCGGCAGTTGACATAAGGGGGTGTCTAAATGAGAGAGATTAGAGAGAAAGAGAGAGGGAGAGAGGGAAAGAAAGAATGTCTCACTTTGGCATATTGGGAACTGCGGATGTTCCCACCAACTCAGTGCACACGGCGTGTTTCTTTGGGTCGAACACGGTGTGCATCGTGTGCAGGTTTTCGGAACGGAGGAAATCGATGAGTTTCTGACTAAAAGTATTCATATTAAGTATACACAAACAAACAAACACACGCACACACACACACACACACACACACACACACATTTGGTGCGCCGGCCAGTTGACCAACGGTGGCTGAGGGGCGGCCCGCTCTCCGAAAAATCTCGGAGTTAGAAAAAAAAGTTTTACAATGGTTATGCACAGAACATGCCTCTAGCACAACAGTTAAATAAAAAAACAGGTTAGTCAATGGGGGATCGAACTCGGGTAACTTCGAATTGCCAGTCCGACCTCTTAGCCACTCGGCAATGAAAATTACATAAAATTTATATAGGGTAGTTTGAGTCCTCCTTAACAAAGTGTGTTTTTCACAAATATAACTATGTTTTGCCACAAACAGAACTTTAAAATATTGACTTTGAAAGCAGTTACATTTAAAAAAAGCACCCTTGCACACGACCAGGGTTCGATCCCGGTCGGTGAAATTCTTTTTTGTACAACTAATATTGACTTATATGTTAACAACAAACATTATAAAGTTATTTAAAGCAGTTAATTATCGCACCGAATTATGCAAAATTAAAAAAAAAAGTTTATACCCGGCCCGTCCCAAAAAGAAACATCTTATATTGCTGTCGCCAAACCGAAATCTTATGCTAATTGCAGAAACATTCCAAGCATGCTCTGTCGACGATGATTAGAATACGAACTTACCATATCAACAGAGCATGGGTGGAACATTTTAATTTTACTAGCATGATTCCAATTTGGCGACAGCTATAGTTAGCCCAGCCCGCGCCGGCCCGGGTATAAAAATAAAATTTTGTATAAATCGGTACAAAACTGTTTTCAATAACTTACTAATGTTTGTTACTAACATAAAAGTCAATATTAGTCATACAAAAAAGAATTTCATCGACCGGGATCGAACCCTGGAAGTGTGGGCGGCAATCTGACTGTGTGGTTCAAGGTAAACGGGCCGGGCCGACCAGAATTTTCGAAATGGCCCGCCCGTGAGAACACCGATTTCCGGTTGACAGGGTCGCGCCGTGCCTAATTTGTGGGGGTTGCGCAAAAGGGACCCCACAAGTGGCGTGTGCATGCATGGCTAAGCTAATTGAACCCTACTGACATGTTCATGGCGGCCCTTCCCTCCTGGCAGTATAATCTCCTCGGGTCGTCCAGATTCATTTTCCCATGGATGCTGCAGAAAGTGTCCGTCGGCTGCAAGTCGTTCCTCTGAATTTTAAACTTCAAATTACTTTTTAAACCATAACCAACCGCAAAGATCGTGTTAATCGCAGAATCCGGGATTTTCTCGTTCCCGATATTCCTCAAAATACACGCCAGATCCTGGATCGGGAGAAGTTTCTTGTAGAAATTCTCTGCAATTTCGTATAAAAAACAAATTTAACTATCAAACCTTCGTTGAAATATGCCTCTTCATTTCCTGCGTCGTTGGCTAGAAGGTGGAGAGCTCCCATCTAAAATGAGAATTGTCTTTAAAATAAATTTTAAATAAAACAGACCACGTAGTTGAAATTATCGACGTCGCACACAAGCCTGGAGTTGTCATGCACACTCTGCTTCACGAAAAACCACGCGTCTTGCATGTGGTCCCGGTTCGTAAACTGGTGCGAAAGACCGAATTTACGAGCTAAAAATTCATTTTAGTACCCATTCAAGGCTGCTTCTGGTTATCCTAAGTGTGGAGCTTGAGTAGAAATACATACATTAACAAGCTACGGATGGGATCCATTTTGTACGACCCCGCACATGCCATATGCGGTGTGGCGCTAGTCCCTCAAATGAGAAATCTCGCACGGCGCGACCCCACAACCGAAAATGGGGGGTTCTAGGTATTCTATCATACAATTAGGATAACTTAACCAATCCCTCCCACCCATACTTGGCCAACCTCCGCGAGTCGCGGCAGTGGGGTGCCGCAATATGTCTATTACTCAATTTTTGTTAAGGGAAGGCTCCTGCTTACCCAGTTAATGGGGGGGGGGGGCGCTCGAAAATCACTACGGTGCATCTTCAACTGAACAATTCGGTAATCTCATAATGAAGAATTTTATATACGAGGGGTATCCCTATAGGATATTTTTAAAGGTCGGGGTCTAATCGTCAGCGACGGAGCTCTGCCATGCATGGGCCCGAAAAGTCGGACACGGATTAAAGGGCGGGGAAACTTTAGACCATCTTTCATGAGTCTCAGCGCATTTCGAGCCACTTTACATATAGCCTAAATTCGTATGTCATATTTATGTTCTCATCGAGACTGGCATTTGTTTGAGAATTTGGCAGTTTTCCGTTTTAAACGCAAACCTTTAACAGGGATCCGTTTCATGACAACATGCCCCCGCCGTGTGTTCAGAGTGTGCAGATTCAAGACACTGACATATAAGTTATCTTACACAGTTTTTGTTAAAGGCAAACCCATTGAAGTTTCCTTCAACACCACGAAATCTCACTCACCGGCGGCCTGTGTCCTTTCCCTCTGCCGAACCAAATCCTCATAATCCATCAAATGATGGAAAACCATTTCGGGATCGACGTTCATGTGGAAAGTAGACTTTTCCAGGATGCCTGAAAGATGTGAAACTAAAATTGAAAAAGAAAGAGCCAACCTTCCGCAAGAGAAAACTCGACGATGGACAGTTCGAGGGGCAGCGTGAGGTGAATGTGACTGGTGCGCTCGCCCATATTCTCCTTCACAATGGTCGAACAGGCGGGAGTGGCTCCAATGAAAGCGTACTTCATGTTCAGAATTATGTCTGGAATTTAAAATTCAACGAGAAATATTGAATTCATACCCGCGGGGCGGTCTTTTGTCATGAATTTGTACTGTTCCGTCAAGTGTTGTTTCATTTCAGACCTCCTTGTTAAGTAATGTTCGACGTAGAGGGGCTTAAATGCAGATTTTATGAAAGTTTATAGGATTTAGTTATGGGGACTACCCTAATGTGGGGGCTTGAATTTCCACCCAAAATCCAGAAAAATCGACTTACATTGCTCATGAACATGTTCTTGGCTTTGGGAATGTGAATAGGCCCCTGTTGTCTGACCATCTCGTCCTGTAGTTGGTGCACTCTTTCCTTGTGCTTTTGCTAAAAACCCCACAATTAGTGCCCGAACACCTTAATTAGAACCTTTGCTTCCAAGTAGGCGTGGGGATCATTCGCCATGCGGTCCCTCCGAGATCCATCTTCGTGATGCCTCCGTTCCAAATACTGCTTAGGGGCGTTGATCTCTCCTTTCTCCATCTTCTTATAGGTCTCCCTCTCTTCAGGAGTCAACTGCTGAACATTACAACTTTAGAAATTAATTTTATAACGAAAAACTGAATATTCTTTGTTAAAAAATGCCAACCCCATGCCACTCGCGGAGCACGGCCATGTGTTGGTCATTTCTCATATCCAGATGAATGCCGTTGTGCCGCCGGAACTTAGCTTTCGCCACTAAATCCACCCAAAACATGAAAGCCGGCTTCTTCCCGCTAGGCTTGGCGAGGTTGCCCTTATACCTAGAATACCGAATAAAAATGAAATAAAGGAGAATTCCTACCCATCCGGAGCCCGATTCATTTCTCCAAGACCTGGACCCACTAAAATAAATAAATTAAGGCTAAAAAGGGACTAAAATAAATTTAAAAAAACCCGCGGAAAGCACAAACGCGGAAACAAACAGCATCAGCGCACAATCAGACGTCAGCTGTTCTGGTTTTCGTGGCGGGACCGGTCACGAAACCGGCACTGGAACAAGTTTAGCGATTAAAACAACATTCAGTAAAACTGGTGGAATATTTTAAAATAATTTCTTGTATTGTCTTCAAGAAAAAAAAAGACTTAAAAAGAAGCATTGCTGACGGCTATCCAATGAGCCGAAACATTCGCCCTTGCTGATAAATTTCCATTGACATGTTGCAGTTTTTTCATTATGGGCTCCCCGATAAACATTTTGCGAGATAATAGGAGACATTGCTGATTTGGTCATTTTCGAGTTTTTGGGCAAAGTGTACAATAAGTTGATTAATCATTTCAGTTTGAATTCGGACGTACCCCAGGTCGAACCGATTTTTCCGAGGCCAAAAAACCGAAAAATTATAGTTTTTGGCCCACAAGACAAAGATGTATCAGTTTGAAAATGAATCCATCGGATTCCTCGTGTTATTTTACGTTGAATTCACTGTTTAAGAAAACAATATAAAAACAATACGAGCGAGAGCGATTCAAACTTTTCGTAACATTTCGGTCTCCACTGCTACACGCACATCTCTAACGGGAATCAACCATGGTGGCAGAATCTCGGGCCGGCCCGGGCCGAGAAATATTGGGAACGGGCCGGACCGGACCAGCCCGAAAAAATTTGGAAGCGGGCCCGGGCCGGCCCGCAGCTATTGTTGATGGGGATATAGAGTGGCCCAAAAGAATGGTTCGGGCACTTGTTCGCCCGCCTCAATTACACAATGTTTCCTTCTTCGGCGGTTATTGGAACTCTGATCAGATATTTGAATTATTCATTATTGCAACGAAATAAAGTGTACTGCAAAAGAGTGTGGCCGTTTTTTCCCTTTCGGTCGTTAGTGTTTGCAAAGTTAGATATAGTGCGTTTCCTAAAAAAGAGACAAGGAAAATGGGATTTTCTTAAAAGAGAGGTACATTTGGTCCCGCCGCGATCATTTGAATGTCGGTGCACTTCTCTGTTATAGCGCTATTTCGCTTATTTTTCTGATATTCACATGAATGTTTCAAATCGAGAGTGAATAAATACGATTGAATATCAATGTCGCTGAAAAGTCGAAATCCTTTCGTTGGAAATAGACTAAACCGTTATGAAAAACTGTCACCTGTTCTGCGATATCTCTCTAAACTCCAAATTCCATCTCTGAAACACTCTTTTGCCTTTGAAACGGAGGGGTGTGCAGGTGTCGCGGTGCCAGCTGTCTTACAGCGCAATGTCGCCCCTGCTCCTCTCCCTGCTGGTCTCCTCCGTCACCCCCAGTCCCCCCTCCCTTTGTGTTCCTGGTCAATTAGACGTCGGGGGAGTGGATGCAGTGGCCGCCAGCAGAGGAAGACTTCTTCTAGCCGTCAAATCTCCCCTGCAATGTCGCGACTGCCACAAACACCTCAAGGAGTGGGTTTATTTATCATTTCTTTCATTTTTAAAAATCAATCGATAAACAGAGCAAAACGTTTGTATTTTCAAATGTTTCTTTCTAATCGACCAGCTGTCGCTATTCTTCATTGTGGAAACAGAACAGGTGTCAGCCAAGAGGAACTGCCACTCGCAGATGTGTTTCAAAGGGAAAAAAGATTACACTTGGGATTCTTGAGAACTCTCTTTCTCTCTCTCTCTCTCTCTCTCTCTCTCTCTCTCTCTCTCTCTCTCTCTTTCTCTCTCTCTCTCTCTCTCAATATCTCTCAATGTCTCTCTCTCTCAATATCTCTCAATGTCTCTCTCTCTCTCAATATCTCTCAATGTCTCTCTCTCTCAATATCTCTCAATGTCTCTCTCTCTCTCAATATCTCTCAATCTCTCTCTCTCTCTCTCTCTCTCAATATCTCTCAATGTCTCTCTCTCTCTTCCCTCTTTCTCTCTTGCTCGCTAATCTCTCTAGAGTTTCCCTTTTAATACATCTCCCTCTTGCATCACTCTCCTCAATGCATGTATCTTAACATCTTTCACTTTTCCTTTTCCTCGGTGGGTGAGTGTTACTCTTTCGCGATCTAACTCTCCATAACGTTATCCCTATCTCTATCACTATTTGATCCCTCTCTCTTTCTCTTTCTCTTTCTCTTTCTCTTTCTCTTTCTCTTTCTCTTTCTCTTTCTCTTTCTCTTTCTCTTTCTCTTTCTCTTTCTCTTTCTCTTTCTCTTTCTCTTTCTCTTTTCTTTCTCTTTCTCTTTCTCTTTCTCTTTCTCTTTCTCTTTTCTCTTTCTCTTTCTCTTTCTCTTTCTCTTTCTCTTTCTCTTTCTCTTTCTCTTTCTCTTTCTCTTTCTCTTTCTCTTTCTCTTTCTCTTTCTCTTTCTCTTTCTCTTTCTCTTTCTCTTTCTCTTTCTCTTTCTCTTTCTCTTTCTCTTTCTCTT
>OZ059903.1:9209960-9281759 GCA_964057215.1 Oscheius myriophilus | reverse complement strand
CTCTCTTTCTATCTTTATCTCTCTTTCTATCTTTATCTCTCTTTCTATCTTTATCTCTCTTTCTATCTTTATCTCTTTACGTTTCTTTGTCTCACTTCAGCATTTGCTCATTGTCAGTCTATCTCTCTGGTTCTCTCTCTCTTTCTCTCTCTCTCTCTCTCTCTCTCTCTCTCTCTCTCTCTCTCTCTCTCTCTCTCTGTGGGTCTCGATCTCTCTTCCATTCTTTGATTTAGTGAGGCCAAGTGTCACTCTCTTTCGCTTTACCTCCTTTTAAAATTTCTCTCTCTCTCTCTCTCTCTCTCTCTCGGTATGTGTGTATTTCAATCTCTAAGAACACACATTCGAATTTATTTTCTCTAAGACATCCAAAGCAAATTCATGTTTCTTTCTAGATTTTCCTTGATGGCCGAGTCTATCACAGATCTTGCAGTCGCCATAATAGTGCCTTCATCTGAATCCCCAGCAGCAGTTCATCATTCAAAAATTGAGGTTTGATTGCTCCTGTTTGTTATTAACTCGCTTATTTTCTAGTTCCCTAGACTACAAATTCTCCACGATGTTTATGATATGACCTCTGATTGGAAAAACGACGATCAGATGTTGTTCGACCGTTGCGGTCGCCTCTCTCGGCTGATCTCCTCTCGTCCGGGATCAGTTGCCTACCGCGACGCCTTGGATGCAGTTCGATCGGCTTTATCTCATGCTCAATGTGGCTGGTGTCAATATGACACACGGGGATCTAGGGATCTCAGTCGAAAGGTAAAAATTTAAGTAGAACTTGAACTGTTTTCATTTCCAGCAGATGAATGCCTATCTGCGGGAGGATCAAGGAGATAGGGAAAGACGAAATGACTACGGACGGCAGCAAAGTCAGAATCAGTGGAATCAAGATTACAGAAGACAGCCTCCTCCTACACAGAATTACAGACAACCTGTGCAACAACAGCAAAAGTACGGTCAATATCAAGGAAGGCAGGAACAACAGCCAAACTATGGACAACAGTACCAACAAGAAAGATATCCACAGGAGAACAGAAATTATCAACAGAACAATTACAATAGGGAGCAGTACCAGGAACAGTACCAGAGACAGCAACAACAACAGCAGAATTATCAGACTTCGGGATATGGAAGACAGCAACAATATCAACAACAGGACAACAGGTACCAGCAGAGAAATCAGAATGAAGCATGGAGTGATCCAAGAGTGGTGAAGACATCGACAACTACCACTACAACGACACGTGGGTGATTTTGGGAAGAGGAACTAAAAGAGAGACATTAACTGAGAGATATGGCGAAAGAAAAACAGCCTAAAAGAGACCGAGAGACGTCTATAGAGGAAGATAAATGTAGAGAGACATTCAGACAGAGAGGGAAATAAGCAGAGAGACCGAGATGCAAAAAGAGGCAGGAGGGCGCAGACATAGGGAGTTTATTTAGAAATAACAGAGAAGGAAAGAGGAAGAGAGATCACATAGCAAGAGAGACAAAGAGACAGACAGAGAGACAGAGAGACAGACACACAGACACACGCACATATATAGTCTGTTTCCAAGAGACGGCCTTCGACTTTTTTGCAGTCTTGAAAAATTACACGTATTTTAGAGACAAAAAAGCGATAGAGCACTGTAAAAGTGGAGTGCGCAGAAGTTATCTAACTATAAGATCGTTGCAGGACCAAAGATGCCTAGTCCTTTAAAAATTGTGAAAATCCTTGCTTTTTCGTTGGAAATGGAGTATACAAACACACACACACACACACACACACACACACACACACACACACACACACACACACACACACAGTTCTGATTATTGATTTTTAGCTATTCCTCGTCACCAATACGCGGAAGACAGTGATTACGGCGACTACGACATTTCCTCTTCAAAGACAACAGTTCGCCCTGAAACCCAGATCCCTCGCCCTGCTCCTGAATCCTCTCCTGTTTGGTGGCCAACTTCATCCCTTCCAACCCAAGATCCTCGTTTAGTTGGTTTTCACATAACAATTTGTATGAATCGTGGTTTTAGTTTATGAATGCAGATGTGCCATGTGCCGCGTACACCGACGACATTTGCTTCCTTCAGCAGGAAAAACTGGGCAAGGCTTCGATGCCGAAATGTTGTTCAAAAGGAGTCTACCTCACCGACCTTTGTGTTCCCGGAAAATGCTCCAATTCTACCGTACAACTGTGTTGCCTTCAAAAGTTTTTGCAGGTTTTTTTGAGTTTCTTCATATAACAGAAACGTTTCTAGGCAAAATTTTCCTGTTGCGAGGACGAGTCTCAAAGCAATGGAACATCGGCCACCAATCAGTTCAGCAAGTGTTGTTACTCTAAATTCGTAGCCAAGGGAGAGAAACCGGTGGTTGAGGATGACTGTTGCCCTTCTGAATCAGCTGCCTCTTACTGGTCCACTGTACATGACCTCTGCTATCCGAACACTCGCGTAGATCTCTCCAATGTCAGGCTGGAGGTGGGTTTGAAAATCTGAGTCTGTCTGAGTCTGAGTCTGAGTCTGAGTCTGAGTCTGAGTCTGAGTCTGAGTCTGAGTCTGAGTCTGAGTCTTAGTCTGAGTCTGAGTCTGAGTCTGAGTCTTAGTCTGAGTCTGAGTCTGAGTCTGAGTCTGAGTCTGAGTCTGAGTCTGAGTCTTAGTCTGAGTCTGAGTCTGAGTCTGAGTCTTAGTCTGAGTCTGAGTCTGAGTCTGAGTCTGAGTCTCAGTCTGAGTCTGAGTCTGAGTCTGAGTCTGAGTCTGAGTCTGAGTCTCAGTCTGAGTCTGAGTCTCAGTCTCAGTCTGAGTCTGAGTCTGAGTCTGAGTCTGAGTCTGAGTCTCAGTCTCAGTCTCAGTCTCAGTCTCAGTCTCTTTGCCTCTTATCTTTTTATTTCCCTCTCTTCTACTCACCGTCTCATTGCAAATGTCTCCTTCCCTCAAATAACTCCTCCTCGGCCGTTGTCGTCCGGTCGGCTCGGCGATATTTGTTCAGCTACTGTACGCCCCGTGCACTTTTCATTGATCCATCATCGCACAAGCCGTGTTTGTCTTCGACCGATTTCGTTTAGGTGCGGTTCGCAGAAGGAGTCCGAGTGATCGATCTGGGAGAGAACCGTGTCTGGGACCACGAGTGTCGCCACGGCGGCAACCGACTACAACTCGCCTTCTCTCCTTGATTCTCGTCCGGAGACATAGCCATTCTGGGATATCTTTGCTTCACATTTAATAATTATAGCGTTACTGTGAATGATGCGTGTAAAGTTTGGTGTCTGACATGAAGGATAAAAAGAAACTTAAAATGTGGAAACGATAGCTCAAAGGCAGAGATCCACGTAAAATGATGAAGGGGACCTGTTCATGTTAATCAGAAATCGGCATTTGCCTATTGAAAATTACACTCTCTCGCCTAACTTGCGCTATGGACAGGTCCGTTTTCATTTTTGTGGGCCTCTGCCTTTAATCGGTCCATCACAACCTATTCTCGAGAAATTTATACTTTTACTTTTGTCATTTTTGTTATGTTGCCCTAACTCTATATTGTTTTGGGGCGACATTTGGGGGAATCTATAGTCTATTTCCAATGATAGGTCGCCGACTTTTTACCGACCTTTAGTTTCCACTCATATTTAACCACTAACTGTAAAAGAGGAGTGCGCAGACAATTATACGATTCGCGGCGGGATGCAATGACCCCAGTCCTTTAAGAATTGGCCAAATCGTGTTCCGTTTTTCGGAAACAAACCATAATACAGTGTGTGATTAATTGGAAGGGCAGGAATGGGCACCAGGAAACCACTTGCCTTGTTTCCACGCCACAGAACGTCACGAAAACTGATGACACTTTTATGCAGGGTTGCATTATAAACAGTCATTACTCAACGCCCGATGGCTTGGACAACAAAAGTTGAATGTGCTTATTTTTATATTCCCGAACTGTTCGTAAGTAAAGGTTTCAACGGACAACAGCGCGTGGAAACTAAATGGGTTTTTTGACGTTGAGATATTGGGTTTTCCAGTTTGCACGCAGTGTTAAGACTCCAAGAGAGTGAGATTGCCCCCAAAACCTATCCTAAGTTATAATAAGGTCCTTACGCCTATCATTTATTCCAACTACTCAATTTCCTGTTGGTTCCTACATATAGAAACAAAAGGCAGTTTCGTTGGGAAACATCACAGATGATCAGTCTTAGGCCGACAATCTTTCTTCATCTTTGTGCACAGCCTTTCGAATTGGAAACTCGGATCATTTCAAAAACAGAACTGGAATTATGCCAAACTCCCTGTAAGTGCCAGTGACTTGCCGAAAACCGCGTATTCATTTCAATTCGTTGCCTTTGCACTCTGCCAACGCTATTCGTGGCGGGACCAAGCAACCTATAACACTCTGTTCTGGGCTGTTGGCAAAATGCCCGTTTTTTGGCAGCTAGAGTTCCTTCAAACGTTAAGGGGGAAAGGTCAGATGTGAGCTATATTATCAGTTCAACCACGCCGTCTGTAACTTAGCTCTTCATTAGGAGTTTGCAAATTCGCCCATTAGAGTTGCCTGTGTTATGAGATTATGATTAGAAGTTCTGTGAAACTGAAATCCAGCCAAAAAGCTTTATATTCAACGATTTTTGGAAATGAGCAAGAAAGGATTTGTGCTAAAGTTACCAAACAATCTTCAAAATGGTGCGTATCCACTATTCGTATTCGCGGGAAAAGCGTTAAAGCACTAATTTCAATGAAAATAGGTATGACCACTTCTGCGGCCATTGAAAGCCATTTGAAACCTACCCACTGGAGGGTTGCCATGTTGAAGATAAGGAGTAGGAGGGGGTGGGAGTCAATGTGCGGTGTAGGCTCGGCCGTATGTGGCATGGCTGAGATCCGTCGGCTCAGCTATGCCAACATCTTGCCTAGCCCGAAGCGCGGCTGACTCACGACGACGGCGACGGTTTTTGTGGCGGCGACGGGCCGACCGCGACCGCAGAGCAAACAGAGCCGCGCGGACCGCCCACGACACGCCCCGGCTGGAGCACGGAGCATCGATCCACACACGCACTGTACTCGGAGAAAAGAAAAAGAGGACAGTCAGAAGGAGTCACAGATAACAGAGGGATCGGGCCAAGAGAGCGAGGGCACATCCCAATTATACGAATAGGTTTATGTAGGAAGAATTAAGGGTGGTTGCCAAAACTTCGTTTTGCGACTTTCCCACATCGTGCCAATGTTTTAGTGTTGTAGCAACCACCGAATGAATAAGAGAAAGGAGGATTGCAAGCGATGAACTCAATGAGAACAGAGAAATACAG
Source organism: Oscheius myriophilus (assembly GCA_964057215.1). Taxonomy (NCBI): domain Eukaryota; kingdom Metazoa; phylum Nematoda; class Chromadorea; order Rhabditida; family Rhabditidae; genus Oscheius; species Oscheius myriophilus. The sequence goes on along the minus strand of OZ059903.1, from coordinate 9,276,471 downwards.
TGTGACAGTGCGCCCCTCCCCTTTGGCAAATGTTGCCCTATCAGCAACCTTATCTCCGTATACCTAACGTTATGTCCCACCAACGTTTATGACCTGTTTCTAGAAGATTGGTTCTTCTACCCAAGAACTACAAGGCGCAACAAGCTGCCGTCAAGCCGTTTGTTCGTATCCTAGCGGTTCGAAAGCTCCACGCCCGTTGGCGCCGACCTTGTGTTAGGATCGGTTTTGCTATTTCTCTTTAATATGGCTTCCTGTGCTCAAAAACTTAATTGTTGCTCTGATATTGAATTCTTGAAAACAGCCCTTAAAAGAAACGTCAAGGTTTTGGCTTTGCAGAGATGTTTGAAATTCGAACGAAGTCGTGTTCGATGGCTAAACTCGTCTGATATACCTTACGGGCGAAAAGCTTATTGAAAGGTTGACAAAACTGATTGTGCTACCATTCGGATACTAAGCAAGTGACTGTACAAGATCACGGCTGGATAAACTAAAAACAGGAGATACCCAGCCATGTTGGGGACGATTCCGTGACAAGATAAATTTGGAAATCCCCTCTAGGTTCCCACCTTTATCCAATCTTGCCATCAGTCACTGTCTGACCTGTCAAATCCTCTCTGACCCATTTCCGAGTACTCGCAGTTGCGTTGTGTGTAGTGGTTGCGTCACTGTCCAAACACCCTTCCACTGAGTCAGAAACGGCCGGCCGCCGTCGTGGGAAGCGAACCACACCTGACCGATGGCATCGGGTTACCTGATTCAACATATTCCTATGCACCAGGAGACGTACTCGTTTAGACCTAAGAGACAGATAGACACGCACACAGACATACACACACGCACGCACACACACAGACATACACACACACACACACACACACACACACACACACACACACACACACACACACAGATACACACAACCTTTGTCACCTCGCGGCTTGCCTAGTACCTAAAGACCGGTGGTCATATCACCTATTTGCACCATACCCACAGGGGTCCTTCGCTCTCCCTTTGGCCATGGTTCCCACCGGCTCAGGGAAGTGCGAAGAGGGACACTCAGGGAGTGCTCCGCAAATACGACCGGCCTCCCGTTTTGGCTAACCGACTGACCCTCGATCCGCAGACAAACACGCACGTCAATAAGCAAATCGACGGATATCACAGGTCGCAGAGAGGAAATGAAGAGAAAATACTTTGAAAACTGGTGTGTTTTCGAGTTTACTTTTTGTCGCAGCTGGATGCTCTTCCAATGTGATAGATTTTTCTATACGCGCACAGTCTAATCCCTCCATATTAGATGAAGTGGGTGATGAGATCTGTAGAAGCGACTGTAAAGAATGAAGATCGTGCTGGAGAGAGGCTAAGATTCTGGGGGCTACTGGACGAACCAGTGGCATGACGACAAGCGACATGCCGTTTTTACAATTCTGAAACACACTCCTTTATATGATTTGGACTACAACCGGTGCAGGTGTACACGATTGGACAAAACCCCCTTTTTTACACGGCCCTTCCCCTGTATTCTGATACTGCATCTGAAGTTCCGGAATTTGACATTCACATGCCGATTAACAAATGAATTTCAAACTCTGATTTGGGGCGAGTACTGTATGTCATCGGCAAGAAATCCAATCTGTCGGTGGCTTGTTTGACGGAAACGGTGGCCAAACACTACTGACCGCGGAAAGGCCTGCCGTCATGGGTCGAGCCCTCCTCAGTCACTCGGATTGACAGGTTGACCCAACGGGATCAACAATTCCCTGGGAAACAACACCCATTACACAAAAATCTTCAATCATTGGATGCTCTGGTACACGTATTTGAGGAAATCACAACAAATTATACTGTGTTCACATGTTGAGATGGGCGTAGATGAGGACTCCGATGTCGCCGTGGCCGTTTTCCACTGCAATCGAGAGGGCGGTTGAGCTGTCCTGTAAAATGCCTCAGTTAGTCAACGTACATTATCCCTGTTCTTACGCAATCTGTGAGAGCTGCGTCGATTCCTTCACTGGAGAGAAGGAGTTTCACCATCTCGCGATGACCGTGTTCCGCTGCGCACATCAACGCAGTCGATCCTTCTTCGTCTTGCAGGTTGACGTCGGCTCCACAGCCGATGAGGAGCTCCGCCGCAGCCCTCTTCCCGTGGGAGACGGCCAACATCAAGGCGGTCTGGCCATGCTGCGTTGCTCTCGCGTTCACGTCGCCCATCTTGAATAACCTGAATATAAGGGTTTTACAAGGAGAATATGGCAGCGTATTTTGAGAAAAACGGCTGCTGGATTTTAAGGTTCCTATGTTTATCAGAGATGTATTTCAGAATACGTCACCCAATTCAATGGGTGAGACTCATTTTCAAGACCCCTGACTGAGTAATATCTTTGACAAATGGCCAATTCATCAAAGAGCCAAAATTGTTTCCGAAGCTTTGGTCGTAAACAATCTCTTTCAAAATGCTTTATCGGTACCATATGCAATTGATTGTCCGTTTTTTCTGAGCCAGATTAATTTGTTTTGTAGTAATATGACATGTTTCAGAGTTTGATGCAAGGCTTAGATCAGAATTTCATTATCCCACAATCGGCGATTGGAAATTCAATTAATAATGCTTTGGCATGTGCTCCGGGTTTTTTAAAAAGTTATCTTCGATCGGGCTGACTTCAAAATTGTTTTTTTTTTCAAAATTATTCATGTATTTACGAGTGGCGTATCGGCAATGAACATACATTTAAACAGATAATCTCACTCTGTTTAAAGTCTGCATACACCCATTCGCTAGGTAGTCTAAAGGCTTTCAGGCACATCGTCCCGCCATGAAAGGAGATAGATTCCAAAAGGCGATATCTGTAGGATGCAAGAAAGTGGGCGTTATGTGGAGGTGCAGAGATTCCAATCACATTAGCGTTTGAAAAACACTACCCTTTATAAGAAATTATGGAAAAGGCGAATCCTCGGTTCAAGAAAAGTGAAACCTTACCTTTGAACGACCATCCTTTCCACATCATCGTCTAGAGAACAGAGGGCAGCTAGCATGACAGCCGTGTACCCGGCCTTGTTCGCCAGATTCAGCTGACAGTCGCCGGAATCTAGCAAAGAGGACACGACGTCAAAGTTTCCGTGGGAAACGGCGTAGTGGAGAGCAGTGTTTCCCTGAAAGTTCCCATCAAAAACTCAAAAACAACTTTTGAAAACACAACTTTAAGCTTCCACTTACATTCTGATCCGTGATATTGACGACCGTTTTCACAAGAACCTCACTCAGCTGCTTCATCTCCTCCACAAGTGCCTCCACCTGTTTCGCCTCACTTGCCTTCCTCGCAGCTGCTTTCAACCATTCGTGCTGCACGTATTTCAAGGCCCAATCCTGAAATTTAGCATTCCCTCATGATCTACAGTTTTTCTTACCGCCGTTTCGGCAGACACACTTTCAGTGTCCAGGAGATGGGAGTTTAGGCTAACCAGAGCTTCCCTCAGCGGGCCTGTTATTTCAAATGGAGTGGCTTCAGAGATGCCTTCTTCGTTGGTTTCGTAACTGCCTTCTGAACCGTCGGAGAGTTCATCTTCGTCCTCTTCTTCTTCGTCAAAGCGGTCGACGCTGCGAGGTCCTCTTGACCATCTGAAACGAAAAGTCTCTGTCTCTATGCCTGTCTGCTTCTCTGGCTGTCGGTTTCCTCTCTGCCTTTCTGTTTATGGGTATCTTTGTCTCTTTGCCTCTTTGGCTTACTGTCTTCTAACGCGATTTTTTTTATAGAAATTCCGCAATCGCCTATTTACATCTAGACATAAAATTTAAAAGTGGTCCAACCGAGCTTTGAATCTTGTATGTGAGCTACCTAGGGACCACATATAATGCAAAATAACGTTAAAACCGATTATACATTTCTGTACCTTCTGTACTGTACTTCATTAAAATATCAGAAAAGTAAATTTCAGTTCGAAAAGCCGTGAAAAGGCCGCATTTTGCATTACAACACCGAGGTTAGCTGAATGTTGCAGAGCGCAGGCGGGTCAAATGGGCGCCGCTCTTTTTTTGGCGCCGTTCTTTTCGAGGGTTTTCAAAATTTTACCCCGACTTTGCGGGGTATGATATTTTCCGCTGAAATACAGAACTAAGATAGAACAATTATATTTCGGTACTTTTCGAAACCTATTTTCTTATAAAACTTTTTTCCGAACTCATAAAGGGAACTCATAAAGACAAAATTTCTGTGTTTCTCAGCACAAAAAATGCTACTGATTCAGTTTGAAAGATAAAAATTGTTTGAGTACCGTACCTCCGACCCCATTACAGTACCCTGTTACAAAAATCGATAATTGGTTTTCGATGTTATTTTCATTATAAGTGGTCTATATGTAGATACAAAATTTCAGCTCGATTGGACCACTTTGAAATATTATGTCCGATTCTCTGTGTCTCTATCAAATCTCTGTCTCTTTGCTTTCCTATTTCTTTCTTTTCTGCCTCTTTACCTCACTGCTTAAAGGCAGAGGCCCACGTAAAATGAAGAGGGGGACCTGTCCATGCTAATCATAAAACTCTCTGTATTTCACTATTGAAAATGACGCACTCTCGCCTACGTTACGCTATGGACATTTTCATTTTCCTGGGCCTCTGCTTTTAACTGTCTCTATCTCTCTGCTTCTCTATCTATCTCTATTTCTCCATCCATCTATCTCTAGATATCTCTCTCACTCCCTCTCACCTTCCAAGAGTCCTCATTTCGCTCCTCAACGGCGTCAGTCTGTCCGCCGCCTCATCCGCCTCATCAGCATTTTCCGCGTTCTCCTGAGGCGGAGCGTACTTGCTAACCTTCGGTCTTGGAATCCTTGCCGGTACGGGATCCGGAACACTCGACGGAGGAGGTGGAATCTCTTTCTTTAGAACCACTTTGCTCTTCAAAGCCTCCGCCGTGTCCTGAGTTGGAACCGAAGGCGCCGTCATCGTAGGCGATGCAGAAGGCACCCTCCTCAGATCCACCCAGTCACTTCCATCCGACTTTTTTCTTTCCATTCTGGCCGATTTCGTCGCTACCGTACCCCTCTTAAAGGGCTGCTTCTGCTCAGATGTAAGGAGTTTCCTAACAGCCGCCAATTTGTGCCCATCCAGAGCTTTTGGTTGCTAAAATTTTGAAATTCAAGAAATCTGATGAAAACCAACCTGGAATCCTGGCACATCGTTTTCATCGACCTCATCGGGGCAATTGTCGCAGGAGACGCAGACCTTGAACAACGCTTTCAGTAGCTTCATTAGCAATGGGCCGCTGGGCTGAGGACCGGTCAGCGCGCGGGGGATTAGAGCAAGAAGCTGGCTAGGCAGCCTAGTTTTCTAACGATGCGCCACTCGGAGACACTTTGGAGACTTTTAACAGGAGTGTATCTTACCTTGTCTGTGATGGCACACGCTCCCACACCGACGTTACGCATGAAAGTGTTCTCTCTGCTGGCACATCGGTCACAGTCATCGTCCTGTAATATACCAATTACTAATTTACAGGTCGGCTATATAAGAATAAAGCTGTCGCCAAAATGAAATCATATGCTAATTGCGGAAACGTGCAAAGCATGCTCTGTCGACCACTGATTAGACTACGAATTTCCATGTCAACAGAGGATCACTCGGACATTCTAATGTTATTGGCATGATTCCAATTTGGCGAGAGCTATAATTCCTTTCAAATGCACGAAGTGTAGTTGAAGTTTTTTTGTGTTGGGTCCCGCCGCGATGACCCGTGCGCAAAAAACTGAAGGAAAAGGCGTCAAAGCGGATTCACCCGCAATAAACAAAATCTAGGGACGCGAAGGAAATGGTGGACTATATTATAATGAGTAATTTGAAGGAAAATTACCACGAAACAAAAATGAAAATGAACAGGGGACACAAAATGACGCTCTCTAGCCATTGACAAGTCTTTGTTGTGGGCCTCTGTCCTTTTAAAGCGAAATGAAAATTGGACTTTAACTTTTCCTTAAGGCCTTAAGGTTTGCAAATTCGTAGAGAGGTCTTTTTTGCAACTTATGAGGTCCTAACCAGCTAAATCGTGTGTGTGTATGTGTGCGTGTGTGTGTGTGTGCGTGTGTGTGTGTGATGCGTTCATAAAATAAAGAGGCAGAAAACGGCTCACCTCATGCTTGTCGAGAGTGCTCTCATCCGGCCCGACGGCAACTTCGGCCGTCTCTTTGCCGGGCATCAGCCACAGTGACTCCGTAATCTCCGAGTCTTCCAAAACCCGTGGCTCACAACTCTCTGAATCATAAATACTTTGACTTTGTCCTTAAAATCCCTAACCTCCATCTGTCTGACTGGCGCTTTCACTGCAAGAAGGAAGGTCGCTCGGAGAGGGAGGACCAGAAGACGTCGGCAGAGCCGGCTCTTCAATCTGATCCGTCTGGCTAGGAATATTCCGATAGTAGGTTCTATTGGTCATGGTCTCTTTTTCAGCTATTTCTTTCGCCTCGGGCACTTCTACAAATTCAATGGCTTATTTAGTTTAATTCTGCCTTACCTTCGTCCGTATTACATCCAAAGTGGCACGAGAAGGGAGGGACGTATTGACAACTTCCGTCTTGAACTTCAGGAGAAACTTCAACTTCAACGTCGACACTGGTGACAACCTCGGTTTGGGAGCTCTGAAAAGGGAAATGATAAGGTTGTTGATGTTGACTTACCGATTCAACTGCTCCGAAGTCAATAGGACTGCAGCCTCTGTCGACCAACTCATGAGGGTCTGTTCCCACTCCGAAGGAAGTCACGGATACAGTGTCGCCCACAGATGCATCACAGGTGGGCACAAGGAGCTTCACTTCGAAGTCAGTGCCAATGCCAACAGAGCAACCGGGGGAGCGAGGAAGCGGGATTCTGGAAAGATTTCGACTTTCAAATGTATCTGTTATGTATCTCAATCAGTAAAATATGTTCATTTTGACCATAAGCTGAAAATAAAGTCAAGCGAAAGTGGAGATACAGCTGTCGCTTAGAATTTTGGCCAAATAACGCCTTATTGCAGCACGAGTGTGATTCCAAGGGCTACAGAGCTCCTATACCACAAAAACATAGCCAAAAAAAGACTTTTTTCCGCTGGAGCTTCTGACGATTTCCGTTTGGGGGAAAAGGTAATAACTTTATTCAAACATATGAGTCATTCGATCGATTTGTGCACTTACAACAAGAATGCGAACAACGTTTTCACAGAAAATGAGTATTTTTCCCACAAAATCTTTTGTTCAAAATACGGGATGTTAAAAACCACAGTTTGCTGCGAAAATTACTTTCTACAGTAACTTAGGAGTGTTCAAAGAGAGAACTGGAGTTTCACCTCGCCACGCCCTGTTTCTAATAAGGACAAATCTCAATCATTGAGTGTGCGAATACAACACACTCGAAGGTTTTGGCATAACACCAGGTGCTTTTCGTGACGGGAGACCGTTTTTTAGCCGGCTGCGCAAATCCCAGGTTTTCTATCCCTCGAGTTCCTTCAAACATTATTTGTGTTTGTATTATTTAGTCGTCGTAAAAAACGGAAATGTACCATTTGATTTCTTTTTACGCATAATTTTTCACCCTATGCCACCAGTTGTTTCACACATTTGCCGCTAAATATAACCATCATCTGTCTCCTTTCACTCAACCAAAGAAATGTTCATTGCTTATCGAACACCCATCGTTTTCTAGCTTTATACTAGTTCTTTTTTTTCAAATCTTTTTTTGTTGTAGCTTTTCTGCAACCTTACCTTTCCATAGTAGCTTCCAGTTCTTTCCTCAATGCATGACACTCTCCACATGGTTTCTGGGGCGGCAGTGGTCCCGTCGAAGTCCCCACTGTGTTCATCAAAGCTCTCTTCAGAGGAGGAGGGGGTGATGTACTCGTGGCTTGTGTTTTAGCCAGCACGGTGTGTCCATTCTGATGAGTGTAAGTGAAATTGGAAGCTGTTGGCATGGGAGGAGCAGCAGCAAGGCGCTAAAACAATATCGTTATATTCTTCTAGGCTCTAATAAAACTCAAAAAAAGATTTCACTTACACGAGGTAGTTTAGGAGAAGCGGAGAAATAGCGAACACGGTGTTCCGTTTCCGGAAGGGCGACCTCCCTGCCTCTTCTCAGACTCGTAAAATCACCGGGGCGTCCTTCTGAGGAAAGGTTGGTGCGGGGCAAAGTGAGCTGACTGGGGCGTTCTGGCTCCACTTGCTGAAAACTCAACTTTGATTGGTTTAGGATACGGTGTACCCGATATTCCCTGTGTTGTTCAGTGTAACTTCGGGTAGAAGCTGTGTTTCTGGGTGGAATTCCAAGATCGATGGGAGTGCCAACACGAGAAGAAGAGTTGCGATCGCGATCTGGCAGAGGGGATTCCGCATTTCTCGCTCTCATTTCGGAAATCGTTCTTCCAAGGGCGGTGTATGCTGTAAAAAGAAATGCATTTTTTCTCCCTCTCTCTATCTCTATGTCTCTATGCCTCTATGTCTCTCTGTCTCTCTGTCTCTCTGTCTCTCTCTCTTCCTACCTGAAGGCGTTGATCTCCCATTATTATTCGTCTGAGCTTGGCTCCTATTCACAGGTTTGGGAGGGGCGATATTTCCACTAAAGTCCAGTGCAAACGATCGTCCGCCGTTCATCGTATTGGTTGCGTAATTGCTCTCCTCCCTTGCCTCCCCTCTCCCAGCCGTCCTATACCCCGTGTAGTCCGACGTGTACCCATTCTGCAACCTCCGTTGGTTGAAGGGCAACTTGGCGGCCTCCTTTGGCTTATCCGTCGCCAGTACTTCTTCAAAATCACTCATGATGTTCTCCATAGAGTCGCTGAAACGAAAACGCTCGTCAACCGGTCTTCTCCCCGTTACACCCCTCATCTGCATGTGAATGAGATCGAATGACACGGTTTTCTCCCCGACGCGCCCTAGGAGAAACGCTTTTTAAGCGAACGAAGCGGACTGACTGTGTCCGAGAGAGGGCCTTTTGAGAAAAAGTACGTGGCGCCGGGTGAGTCAGGACGCAGCTGCGGGGAACTACAGAATGAACCGGATTGGGAGACTAGACCGGACCATCAAAGTACAAATGTAGGCAAGTTAAGATGGTTTTCATATGTTAATTTATAGCATATAGACACACACGCACACATACACACATATAAACACAGACACACAGACACACAGACACACAGACACACAGACACACAGACACACAGACACACAGACACACAGACACACAGACACACAGACACACAGACACACAGACACACAGACACACAGACACACAGACACACAGACACACAGACACACAGACACACAGACACACAGACACACAGACACACAGACACACAGACACACAGACACACAGACACACAGACACACAGACACACAGACACACAGACACACAGACACACAGACACACAGACACACAGACACACAGACACACAGACACACAGACACACAGACACACAGACACACACACGCACACGCACACACGTAAATACAAACACGCACACACAGACATACATACACGCACACACACACCCAGCACGCGTTACTAACACCAACTTCACATATAGTTTGTTCTGTTTATTCAAGCCTTTTCCGATAGAAATACTTTTTTCATGAGGTTCTCAATCCGAGTATCCTTTCAATGGCATCTCTCGCAGCTCGTGTATTCTACTAAAGCTCGTGTATTCTAGTTGCGTTGGTTGGCCCAAAATAATTTTCCATTTAAGGTTTCAATGGGCAACGACTATATTTGGAGAGAATATCAGAGAAAGCTATTGTCACCCCAGCTTTTGTCAATCTCCGCAAATTACGTCTTTGCGCTGCGTCAGACTTCCTGCTTATCTGAATACGGGCTCAATCGATATAATCCAAACTAACTATAGTTGTCAAATTGAAACTGGGAAATTGCTTTCAAAAAGGCTTTCAAGCTGTATTTTGCTGTACAATCATTACAAATGTTCTACAAAAACTTTCACACTATATATCCCTGTATTTTAAAGCTACTCACCTGAATATGCTTTCCATGGGACTTGTAAGATTCCTCCTTGACATCGTGGGTGTTCTTCTGTTATTACTGTGTCCTCTGGCCACATCTTCCGCGAAAGTAACAAATCCCACATCTATATGAACCCCGTAGGGACAGCAGCGACAGCTGCGAGTAGCCGCACGGGCCATCTGAACAGATGGGGAAGGAAAGTACGAACAAAAACGGAAAGTTCCGGGGAAAGAGATCGATTCAGCGCCGGTTTACGCAATGAAACTACGGTTTAGTATGCTAATTAGTCACGGTGAGGAGTTTTTATGGGGGTCAATCGGCAGCTGACGTCGCATACAGGAGGACATAAAGAGGGACAAATGACGGAGGTGTAAGGGCGCCGCAATGGGGGGAAGGAGAGTGAGACTTTCGATAAAGAAAATTACTCTCTCTCTCTCTCTCTCTCTCTCTCTCTCTCTCTCTGTATGAGTGTGTGTGTGTGTGTGTGTGCATGTGGGTGTGCATGGGTGTTTGCGCTGTGTGTGTGTGTGTGTGTGTGTGTGTGTGTGTGTGTGTGTGCATGTGGGTGTGCATGGGTGTTTGCGCGTAAGAGAGACAGAGAGAAAGAGACAGAGAGACAGAGACACAGAGAGACACAGAGAGACAGAGAGAGACACAGAGAGAGAGAGAGAGAGAGAGAGAGAGAGAGAAAGAGCGAGAGAGATTGTTTGTGTGATATAAAAAGAGGGATAGAGGTTAAAAAGAAGGAGGGAGATAGAATGACCCAACGAGCAACTTATAATGACAAATCGAGATATACAGAAAGAGGAAAAACGTGAGTGAGAGCGATAGAAAGAGATAGAGGGAAAGAGTGATAAATAGAAAGATAATACAATCCATAAATAAAGTAAGAAATCATTGAAAGTCAGTTATAAAAGTAACATTTTTGTAACGGCAAGGGCAAAGTGTAAAACTCAAAACCCTATATCCTCCATAAATTTCTCTTTCGACAACTTTTTACAGCGTAAAGGTGTGAAGGAGAGACAAACACGTTCCAGGTATCGCATTCCTGTTGCGAACTTATCACGGGGAGGTCAGAACGTGTTTGATAACGTAGTGGTGTCTTGAAGGTGTAAATAATCGACCAAGTCTGGCTGAAGACAGCCGGCTGGCACACAGGTGGGTGACAGACAGCTGGAGGAAAGGGAAAAAAGACCAGAGGTCGGCGGAGGATGCGCCTTGTTTACCGGCGATTACCGGGGGCAGAGGAGGAAAAAGAGCGGTCGACAACAACCACTTGGCCTCAGGTGTCGGAGGTAAGTGGTCAGGGGGAGGGAGGAAAAGGGGAGAGAAAAGAGATGAGAATTGACTCAGTCTCTTTGACAAATTGGCATGACAGCCCAACATAAAGTGCCATGTCATCAAAAGATTCCGACCTTGAGGGAAACCTTTTCGATTGAATCTCAAAGCCAAACATTTTGATCAATTGGTCCGCGGACAGAAGCGCAATCGGTCCGTCTAATCCTCATTGCGTGACGCCACAGGTAGAAAAACAGCTGTGTGTTGTGTTGTGGGTGCGGGGGATGGTCTGCGGAGGATTACGCACATAAACGGCGCTGCCGGAGGCGATCGGCGGCCGCACACAAAAGGGGGCGGAGCCCCGGGTGTCTTGTCACTGATCGATGCATATCGAATGATAACGGGCAACGCCTTGCGCTAGCGGAACCGGCCCCGGAATCGGCTGCGCCGCCGCTTGAGCGTCGGATCAACCAACGGCCCCCCGGTCATCGGCACCCGAACGGACATGGTGACCGGTCCAGGTGGGAAGTGGATTGGAGCAGATTTCTGAAGAGGATTTAGAGTCAATAAAGAAGGCGGAAGGATTTTTATCGCACTTACACATACTCACAGACTCGACTCACAAACTCACAGACTCACAGACTCACTTACTTACATGCTCACATAGTTACATGCTCACATACTCACGTTCTCAAAAACTCACATACTCACATACTCACTCACACATACTGACCCACTTACAATTTTCAATTTCATAAAATGTCCATCTGTTAAAAGCGCCAGCTTGATGCGCCAGCTTTGGTGCTAATTGCTGCTTCGAAGTGCGGGTTGTTCGATGGATTTGTTTAATCGTTGGCCGGAAGAGGGTGGTTGTAAATCATAGGCGGCCGCAATTGATAATGTCTGTGTCAGCGAGATATAAACTGACGCACGCAACCATCTCTTTCGGATGACCACGCCCCGTTTGGAGGACACTGCGTCATCCTTGAAATGTCTCGGCGAAAGTACAATTCCAAAGAACCCATAACTTTCCAGGGGTTGACTCCTTTTCATCTGAATCAGAAGCGGAATCAGAATGGCAGTGTTCCTGTGTTTCGAGGTCAATTGGTCGCAAGTGCTTGCAAACAGTCTCCGCCGTGCTCTGTTTGCAGCCGCTTGCCACATGTTCTCCCTTTTGTTTGTCTCGTACCCAAACAGTTGCGGCTCTCCTTAATTGACCCACGGCTTAGATACGGACCGCCCGTTCACGCGACGCATCGCGCAAACTGAAAGAGAGAGCACGGAGGAACCCTTATCGCTTTCGCGGAAAACAAACAAACAGAAGCTGAGGGTGCGTCAATGACCAAGTTCGGTAGAGCGTGGGAGGAAGGAACGGCTGCTGACAGAAGCAGCAAAGTAGAAAGTGTAGGAGCAGCTTTTGAGAACTGAAAATGATAAAATCCTGGCAAATCCCGCAGGTTTCAATATTATATCGTTCAATGAGACTGTTTTTAAGCACCAGGCCGTGTGGTCAACCGCTTGGCGGTTTTAGAGATTTTGAAGCGGCACATTTTGAAGCCGCAAACCCGGGGAATTTCGAGTATTTAATAGTGTTTGCCAAGCATGGCAAAATTTGGGGCCGGGCCGAGAATAATTTTGAAGCGGGCCTGCCCGGGCCGGCCCGTTGCCATGCTTGGTGTTTGCTTAAAACGCATCTTTTGAACATGCGGGAAGGGTGAAATTGGAAAAGTGAAATTTTTTCAATTCATAGGTCTCGTCACGGCTTTACTAAATCGCATACTAATGAGGATTTGGCAATCATTTTGCGCATAACCATTGGCTAGAGCGGTGGTTGAGAAAAAGATTTCAGTTGAAATGACTCGATTTGCATAGTATTCATTTCCAATCCGAAAGCCCCTTTAAGGAACAAACTACATTTTCAAGCTTACTAAACCATAACAAATTGGAGAGGTTGCCAGTTTGAAAGAAAATAACCCCCGTGAACCTACTGTCGTATTCGGTTTTTTAAACACAAGTAGACATAGTACCCTGATACCTTTAAATTTACGCTAAATTACCTAAACTTTTTAAGAGAGGCTTGTACCTTCACCCTTAACCACCTTAAAGGCAGAGGACCGCAAAAATGGCCAGGGACCTTGCCAATTTTTAGCATAAAGCTTTCCTCATTTAACCATTAAAAATAACGATCTCTCGTTTCGCGGTGATCTGTCTTTCACAAACAACTTGAAAATAGGCTAATATTAGAATATATATACGGTTAGAACCAGAAAAAGCAGAATCGAAAAAAGCGAGAAATATAGAGAACAAGTTGAAGATCTCTCTGAATAAAAATGGCAATTGGAATGGAAAAACAGCATTTGCTCTTAAAGAAACTGTGTGAATTTGGCCGCAGGCGTTGGGTGAGTATTCAATGTTTGAATTCGAGCAAAGTACAAAACGCAACCCAGAAGGGTTGGCTTGTTCTCGGAATTTCACGTGAATTTTCAAAGCAATTCTCAGGAAAGTGGTGAAATTTTGCCATAAAAATTGAATTACAGGTTGCAAGATTACAGACAGGGATAGAATATGAAAGGAATGTTCAAGTTGTTCGCAATGCGGACGGAGTACGTGTGTCAGAAATGGCAACAAATACTTGATAATGAGTGATAAGGAAGCCATAACCCCGGTGGAGTCAGTTCAGAAGTAGAAAGTATTTCTTTGCAGGAACGAGGAAGGTAAAAAGGGAATAGCGCGGGACGAGGGCGGGGCGCGAATCGTACAGACGGCGCTCGGTCGCTGCGACCTTGGCGCGGGATTGAAACATCGTTGAGAGATAGGAAATCGCGCTTTATCGCTGACTTACTGCCCGGGCGGCCAGGAAACGTCCAATTAGGGCTGAACGCAAACCATTCAACCGGGGAGAGACTTGTTATTACCTTCCGCTAGAGTTTTGATTCGGCCGTGCCACGAAGTCTCCCTACCGAGACCGAAAAGAACCCAAAGGACCTCAGGGAATAGATTTCTCGAAACTTTTCAATTGCAACTTCTTTGAATTGATGCGGTTTCCACTTAAAAATACCCCTTTTATGCGATTTTAAGTTCATCTTGTGAATAATACACGAATGAATAATGTGAAGGGTGCAGGTGTAGCCGGCAGAGGGAGGCGAGAGAGCGCTGGAAATCGAGAGACCAGAGTGGATTCTAAAGAAGTTTTCGCGTGACCCTCGTACTTAGGTTCGTTTTGTTCCACAAATGGTAAAGAAGTTACTTTCTGGACTAGAAAAGTGAGATCTACGCGTTTGTTTCAAGTTCGATAAAAATTTCATTCATGCTGCAGCGTTAAAAAAGATTTTCCTGGACTATAGACATATGAGTGGATCTCATTCTCCTAATGAAGAAAAGTGCCCCATTTTCTCTTTTTTTTTTAATCAAAATAAACCAAATTAGGCCTTTCTCTGACGTGTACACCTGCAACCTTTGCATTGTTCAATCGTGTACACCTGCACCGGTTGCAGTCCAAATCCTATAAAAGGGGCATGTTTCAGAATCATGAAAACGCCATCTTTTCAATGAAATTGTTATTAAAGCAATTTGTCAAATCAATTTTACGTGGTCCTAACATAAGATTAAAGGGGGGCTTATGTGGCCTCCGAGGCCCAGTTTGGGGGGCTTACGCATCCAGCCCCCAAACGCTCCGTTTCCAGCCATAGTGACTCCGTATAATGACGAACTCTTCCGATGTGAGGTGCACAACTCATTAAAAGTTATGTGATCGGCGGGGCTTTGTTGTAATAATCTCTTTTGAAACTCAAACCGATGAGATTGAACCATTTCAAATTTGCAGTAGAAACCGGGTGAAAATGTCGCGGATAGCATTTACCTTCTGTTTTTAACATTACAATTATAGAGATACGACTCTTTAAAGTAATTATTAGAAGGGAGTAAAAAGTGTGTCTCCCTGCGAACCAGATCTGCCACAACGCCTTATCTGCAGCGCCGTGGCAACTTGTTCTGAACTGCAAAGGTGAGATGATTGCGGCTGACATCCCCCGATCCCCGCGCAACGATCAGGGCACAATTCACTCGACAACAAACACAAATAGACGGCAACAACAGAAATAATCAAAATTCGACTTTTTTTAAAAACATTCTTTACCTTTTCCTTGACCTCCGCTACCAGAGGCTTCGAGTCGTCGTTCAGGTTTGATCGGGATGGGCCAAAGACAATTATTTCCATAGAATGAGAGAGAGAGAGAGAGAGAGAGAGCGAGAGAGATTCTGGTCTCTAAATACAATGATCAAGCTACGAATGATAACGCTAGAAATGACCTCTCATTGACTACCGTAACAGAGAGATGGAGGGAGAGAGAGACAGAGATACATAGAGAGGCAAAAAAGTTAAGGGCAGGGAGGATGCATCGCATGGTTTATTAGAAACAGATCGAGTTTATATAGGGGGTAGGATCAAGGCGGAGGTGGAGAATCTGCGTCGGTTGGGAGGTGACCCTCTGAACGCCCCTTGTCTGCGGGTAACTAACTTAACCCAAACTCTTAATCTGCTTTATTCAAGAACCTCGTGGCAGAGAGCGAGGTTTTGCAAACCGATGGAGAAGGGGTTAGACGTTTCTATGATTACATAAAACCATTTTGGAGATTCAGAAGACTCTCTCTCTCTATCTCTCTCTCTCTCTCTCTCTCAAAGCACGTAACAATTCATGTAACAACAACAGAAACAAAAGGACTGTAACAACGGATACGATTAGAACTTGACCACTTTGACCTTCTTCTTCTGTTCCTTGACCTCAGCTACCGGAGCCTCCAAGTCGTAGTCCTCGTCCGCTCGGCTCATCGCAGTCATCGTGCGAGCCACAACCTCTGAAAATGGAATACTTACTCAAAATCCCGTAAAAAATCCCACTTTTCTCCTCAACGCCCTTCTTCTTCAACGCGAGTTCGGGGCAATCACGCTTCAGATGCTTCTGTGATCCACAGACGTTACAGAAACCACCTGAGGAAATTAGAAAAAGTATTGGAAGGAAAAGTACCGTCGGGGTAGATGCCGTTGACGTTTTGACCACAGTCACGGGAGAGATGGCCTTGTTCATTGCACACGAAGCACGTGGCGAAGGGGAATCCTGGAAAAAAGAGAATTCAGGCTTGAGGGCCCGGATAAACCGACAATATGCGTTTAGCAGGGTTCGAGAGATGTGCATAGTACGATTTTTAGTCGGATGTGTTTGGTGAACATAGAAGAACAAGCCTCGGCATATTGGCAAGGGTTGCTCGGCCCGGTCAGCCCGATTTTTCTTAATAAAACCGCCAATTTTCCACGGCCCAGTCGGAAAGCACTTCTGCGCATACGCTAAATTGGTGGGTGCGGCTGGGTCCGGGCGGAGCCCCCCGGATTTTTTGGCGGGTCCGGTGGGCCGGCGGAACCCCCCGTTTTTACGCGTTTTCGAGGACACAATTTTTGCCCCCCCCCCCCCTGCGGGCCCCCCCGAAAACCCCTCTCCTGACTCAGGGTCCCGATTTTCCCCGGCGCATCCCCCCGCAGATCCTTACCCCAATTTAGGGTATGCTTCTGCGGGCCGGGCCCGGGCTTGCCCCACATTTTGTCATGGTTATTGTGGGGGGAGTGTCATGCTTCATTAATAGCGAAAGTTTGGGATGTCGGAAGGTGCATTAGAGTAGCATAGGTGTGTATAGCCGTCACCAAAAACAAAAATCGGCGAGAAAAAGCCGCTTTTTCTCTACGTCTTCGCTTTTTGTATGCTACTTTCGCCTGCGTATCGCACGAATGCTGTTTTTGGCCGAATTTAAATGTGGTACCAGCTAGTTTTACTCCAAAAGAATCTTTTGGGGGTCGCGCGGGGATCTGCCGGCAATTCAGGCTCGTATATACACCCCCTAATGTTGAGATATGGATGTGAAACGTTGTGTGGGAGAAGAATATGACCGCACGCAACTATGCAACAAGTTCCACGAAACTATGTAAATTGCCTAAGGCGATACGGCTCAAGGGTTACGGTAGACGGCAGGGGGGTCGCGCTTTCCCGCACCCACAAGCGACCCTTGGCCATAAAATGGGAGACTCGTAGACAATTTTTAGCTCAAAAAGCGATTTTCACCGACCTTTGACGTGTTTACGAGGGCAGGCGTAGATGTTGTGTTCTCCCGAGCCGCACTTGAAGCAGATTCCGCTGGCGACGGCGGCCGAGTCTTCGGATTCCTTCTCCGGACAATCGGACATCTGGTGTCCAGACTTTCGGCAATTGAAGCAGAACTTGTTGCTAAATACTTCGTTTCTCAGGCCAAAACACAAACTTACGATAATTTCTGTTCCTGGCGGTTGAGACGACGGCGCTCGCGGTTCCTCCACTTGTGAAGGATCTCCCCAACCTGGTGAGGAAACAACAAACGCTTGTTCACAAGCTCATTGATCACTCTCTGAAGCAGAAAATGTACCAAATCTCCGGAAATATTTACCTTGACGTCGTCGACGGTGCCTTCCATCTCGACAACCTTAGCCACCCTGTCTTCAGAAGCCTAAAATACGGAAAAACTGAGGGGAATCTAAGGCGCGAACCATGAATTTTCGCGTACGACGCCATTGTTGGAAGACGGTGGTCACTTCGGCAGCTTCTAGGGCACCAGCGGCGACCTCGGCTGAGAGAATCTCGCGGACCTGGGAATAAATAAGACCAACATTAGGGGGGAAACACCTTGAAGGGAACATTGACCTCCTTGACTTTCTCCAGAATTGCCGCATACTTGAATCTCGGATTCTTCGATTCCTTTTCTTTCTCTGAAAAGTAATATTATTGTATTATTGTGCAGACAAGTCATAATGCGCCGGCCACGACAATTTTTGCTATTTTCTTAAAGGAATAAATTGAGGATTTTTTTTGTTGACAAATCCTACAAAATTCATCGCTTCAAAAAACAAGGATGCACACTTCGCCAAAGCCGGCCAGTTGAAGTTAAAGGACTGTTTTACCAAGTTTTGGTAACGAATCTTTTTATTTTTCTTGGATATTACCGCGGACATTTGACAATTTTGATTGTATGCCTCGGAACATACCGCGGGAGGGCCCGGAAAGTGTTTGCGCGATGCTGGTTTTGGTCCGCTCCATACTTGGGCACCCAACCGCGGGGGTCCATTTTGCGACGGTCCCCATAATTATCGAAAAATTCAAAAATATTAGCGACGGGCCTCCTTCTTTAACAAATTTGCCGAAATCTTAAAACTGCGACGCCCCCTACTGCCGCTTCTGGCGGAGCTTGACAATGTATGGTCCGCTCACGGAAATGCAAGCGGGGCGCGTTTGATTTTTACGGTTTCGTTGCAGGACAAAACCGTCAACAGCGGCCACGGACCTACGTCATCAAAATATGATTAATCATAAGTTTTTAATTGATCCGATTAATACAGTCATAAAGAGCTACATTTGAGACCTAAAGAGCAATTCTTTCAAGGTGAAAAAAATTCTCCGTCGAAATACACGCTTTTACAAATTTCAGTTACGTTTTCCTACCCTTCATAGGAATTTCTTTGCCTCCAAAGAATTGCTCTATATTCTACCCATGTAGAGCTACAAAGTGTTAATTGACATCTTTTCATGAAACCTCCTGGTTCCTGAGATTTTGCGACGGATATTTTTAATTGGGCCAACGCATACAGTCCTTTAATCAGGCCGCGCTCTAGTTCAAACGGCGAGCTGTGGATATGGAAACTAGGTTTTTAGTCTGTCAAATAATCGCGGGCCTAAATTAGCCTGTCAAATTTATTGATATGACAATGTGGCAGAGGTTTCCAAGTATAAAAACAGTCCTTTAACCCAGATTGCCTTAATGGCAGCCCCGGACTGAATTACTTTACCATGCTATAAATCAGGCGTTTTAGTAGATTTACAGCACAAAAATACCGTCTAAAAATCATTTTCTACATTTTAGGCGTAAATAGTGTATTAGTATAGACAAGGTATTTTAAGAAATCAAATCCCGTCTAGAAAATCAAACAATCGAAAAAAAACTTACTTGTCTTCGGCTTCTTCGCAGGACTACCGCCCTCGATGTTTCCCTCCTCGGCCTTCCTCTTCATATTCTTTTTCGATTTCTTCGAACTTTCAACCTTCTGAACCATCAAATTGAAAGAAATTACTCATTCCCCTACCTCTGCGGAATCTACCGGCTGACTTTCAGCGGAAACCTCCTTCGATTGCTCTCCTTCTAGTGCCTTTGCAGCCTGTGCCTTCCTCTTCTTCTTCTCCTTCAAAGTCTCCTTTACCTCCTTCTTCTTCTTTTTCAAAGTAGGAGCAGCGGTCTGCTTTGAATCATCCGACGCGGGCTCCACACTGTCAGTTTCCTGCGCATTCACCTGATAAAATAAATAAAAACCGGCTTATCTGATAGAACTCACCTTCTTTTTAGCCTTTTTCGTTTTCTTTGCCGGCTTTTCAGCCACAGGAACCACCTTCTCGACTTCCTGCGGCTTCTTAGTCTGCTTTGGGGTAGTTTTCCCCTCCTTCGGCTTTTTCTTCGTTTTCTTGGGCGCCTCCTCCGCCTCCATATCGACCTCCATATCGAATTCCGGCTCCAGACCTTCTTCTTCTACTGCCATTCTGAAAAATTAAAATTTTAAAACTAATTCTGCAATTGAAAGAATAAAAAATAGCTTCAAAATGAACAATTTCCATTTTTTTTAAATAAAAAAATATTCTCAAGATGTTAAAGGACTAAGAGAAAATGTCCCGTCACGCCGCGATTGGGCAAATTGCCAAAGTGACGACTGAAGTATTCGTTTCAATTTAATTATTCCAAGCCAGGTGTTTCCTTGTTTCAGCAAAATTAAAAGCATTTTCTGCTCCCCTTTATAATAAAGGACTGTTATTAAAGCTCCCGGACCGCTATATACGCACGAATGATCGATATATGCAGGTTAATTCACGTGCAAAGCATGTCGTTCTTTATTAACTCGTTGTCCCTGTTTTTATCGTCAAAATGAGTTTTACTGACATATTCTTTTTTTTTTTTTTAGAAATGAGTTCAATGGCTAAGGCTCTTCCTGGCGATTGCCCCTACACCTCCTTGGCCGTCGCCAAGACGCCGCCCGCTTCTCCCATCCACCAGAACACCGGTGGCGTGTGCTCCAGCTATTCCACTCGTCGTAATTCCGCTACAAAGTGAGTTTCAATCTTTATTTTGTGATTTGATTTTCAATTCTTTAGTCTCTGTGATTGTCGCTCGCCGCTGGAAGAGGAGGCTGTCGGAGCGGTCCGCGAGTTTTCCTTCGCCGTTGAGACCCTCTGCATCTCCGAGATGCTTCCCCGCACCGCTGAACTCCTCTTCCTCAACATCACAACGCTCGAGGGTTCTACCTATTGCGCCGAACTTACAGGTTTGTGTTATTTATTGATTTAGATATTTTTTTGTTTCAGGAAAGGGTTGGCGTATTGCCAGTCACCGCCAGGACTGTATGAACGGCGACTTCCGCCAGCTGACCATTCACACTCGATACTTCGAGTCTCTCTACGAGCTCCTCGACACGATCTCCCCGCTCTACCGCGAGAAATTCGGCAGCCGTCTTATTACGAAGCTAAATGATCTGAAAGAAGCACTTGAGAACGCAGCTTAAAATCCCATTGTATATTCCCCCGCTACGCTCAGAACAATGTTTTACTGGTGCTGTCCGTTCTTGTCATTTTACCATATATTTCACGCTGTCGTTTTATGATGTAACAATCTTATTAGCGTAGGTTGCTATAAAATGTCGAACCATGCTTTTAATCTTAGATTAACTGCGTTTCAACGCGGGATATCTTTGTTTTTTTTCTTTGTTTGACCTAATATTTTATGTATTTTAGAGGTTACAATGGTCCCCGGACTGTCAAATGCTGCCCTGGCAGCATGTTTAGTTCTTTTTATTGTTCACGTTGCGGAATCCTCGTTAGCCGCCATGTCCATAGACCTAGGATCTCAGTTTATCAAGGTTTGTCATCTTCTCATTTTATTTTTTAAGCGTAGTATTTTAGGTAGGATTAGTCAAACCCGGTGTTCCGATGGAGATAGTTTTGAACAAAGAGTCCAGGAGGAAAACGCCAAACCTTTTGGGAATCAGGGGCAAGGACAGGTAGGATCGTTTCTATTTGTTTGAAGTCATACTTTGACTTTTTGGAAATACTTGATATTTGCCGGATAATATTATATCGGCTTCTTTATTTTGTTTTGTGGCCAATTTGGTAATGACGAGGGATTCAGAAAGCATGTTTTAATAAGAATTTTCTAGGTTCTTCGGTGACTCGGCTCAGGCTGTGATCACTCGCTACCCCACTGCCATCTACGGCCATCTTTTGGACCTTGTTGCCAAGAATATTGATCACGAGTCTGTTGCGCTGTTCACCAAGAGGTTCCCTCAGCTGGAGGTTGAGAAGAACGTCAACGGCACTGGCGTCGTGATTCCCTTCGGGTGAGTTAAAAAGTCATTTTTGTAGTTCTAGTTAGTTACTGTTCTTCAACTAAACTTTTTTTTTTAGGGAAGACAGCTACTCGGTTGAAAGCCTGATCGCCATGATCCTCGGCAATGCCCGCGACTTTACCGAAACCTACGCCGAGCAGAAAGTAAAAGATGTGGTGATCACGGTCCCCGTCTACTTCACCCATGCTGAACGCGTCGCCATCGAAAAGGCCGCCCAAATGGCTCGTCTCAACCTGCTCCAGGTAATTTCTATTCTCTGTAAATCTTACGAATTCAGTTGATTAATGACGGTACTGCCGCCGCCTTGAGCTACGGAGTCTTCCGTCGCAAGGAGATCACGGAGAAGCCGCAGAGACTGATGGTTTACGACATGGGAGCCACTAAGACCACTGCCACCATTGTTGAGTACAAACTTGCCAAGGAAAAGTACGGAAAGGAGCCCAAGGTAGGTCGTTTCGTGTTTGTTCCTATGCTTTTCTTTCCAGATGACTGTGCTCGGAGTTGGTTACGATCGCACCCTCGGAGGACTCGAGATCACCCTTCGCATGCAGAATCTGCTCGTGGAAAAGTTCAGGAAGAATTACAAGTAAGCCAATCGAATAATCCTGGTATTTTCTTATTTTCAGGACTGAGAAGGACATTACCACCAACGTCAGATCCATGGCTAAGCTGTTTAAGGAGGCCGAGAGGGTGAAACAGGTTCTCAGCGCCAATGTGGACCACTTTGCCCAGATCGAGAGTGTACACGAGGAGAAGGACATGAAAGTCAAGGTATGCTCTAATTCCATCAGTTTCAATAAATTTTTTTCGTTTTAGGTAACCCGTGCCGAGCTAGAATCCTTGATCTCAGACCTCGAAGAGAGGATGAGCGCCCCTGTGGCTCAGGCCCTTTCTGTGGCTGGCCTTAAGCTCGACGACGTGGATCAGTTTGTCCTCATGGGAGCGGGCACGCGTGTGCCCAAGGTACAGACCGTCTTCCACAAGGCTATCGCTGGGTTTGATTTTAATGTATTTAATAAAACTTTTGATTTAGAAAGGATATTGGTCGTTTCCTGAACACTGATGAGGCTGCCGCCATGGGAGGTCTCTTCCAAGCCGCTCACCTCAGCAAGGGATTCAAGGTCAAGCCCTTCAACGTCGAGGAACTGGTTCTTTTCCCAGTACAGGTTTGTCCATTTTTTTAAAAGAACGATTAACAAAATCGATAAATATCTAGCTTGACAGCGCATTCGTTAGTTTTTACGAATCGTGGGAGCCAATCCACTGCTACGAACATATATAGACTTTTCGGCGTAACGATGGACCAGATATAACCAAAGTTTAACCAGTAACCAAAGTTTTAGTAGGTGGTCAAAATTCCACTTTTCTAGATACCTATGTACTCCGCGCATTCTTGTATTGCCATGAATTTCGACAGTTTGACCCCTTAATTTTAGGTCAACTTCATCAGCAGACAGACTCAGGAGGACGGTTCCGTCGTGGAGAAGCCGATCACCAGACAAGTCTTCCAGAAAATGACCTACTACCCCTCCAACACCAAGGTATCTTTACATTTTTTTTAAAAAAAACATGATCTTATTTTAGAGCATTTCTTTCACTTCCTTTACGGAGGACTTTGAATTCGAGGTCAACTACGGAGACCTGGAGCATCTGAAGCCCAACCACAACAGGTTTTCCTCTACATTATTCTTTCACCCCTTGATTTTAGCAACTTTGGCCATCTGGTTAACAATCTTCTGCGCGTGGATGTGTCCGGATTGAAGAACGCGTTGGCGGAGAAGCACAACTCGGAAGAGACTGAATTCAAGGGAGTCAAGGTAGACTCCGTTCAATGTTGCGGAATATCTTTTTTGTTTAGATTGGGCTGAAACTCGATGAATCTGGAATCGTTCGCTTCACCAAGGCAGAAGCCACCATCCAGAGGAAGAAGAGCGGTGTTGTTGAATGTGAGTTCCCTCTGAAATCGTTCAAAATCTGTTTTTGTTCCAGCCATCACTAGCACTTTGACGGGACTGTTCTCGTCCACCCAGGAGGAAGGAGAACCGACGGATAGTGCTGAGAAGAAAGAGGACGAAGAGAAAGGAACGGGAGAAGAGGCAGTGAAGCAGGCGGAGGAGGAGGCACCCAAGGAGTCTTCTGAGGAAACGAAGAAGGAGAGTGAGGAGAACACGACGGAGGAAAAGCCAGCGACTGAGAATACCACTGAAGCCAACGCAACTGAGACGGAGACTAAGAAGAACGCAACAAAGGAGAAGGTGCCCGAGTTGGTTGTGGTGAAACTCACGCTGGACCAGTCCTACCCTTCGGCTGCCGTTCCTTCCAGTGAACAAGTCTCCGACGCCAAGGAAATGTAAGTATAACCCTGCCTCCAAGTACATTCTTCGATTTCAGCATTGAGGGCTTTGAGCGATCCGAGCGCCTGGCTGCTGAGCGAGCTGCTGCCGAGAACGAACTGGAGGCGTTCGCCTTTGATGTATTTTCTAACCAATTTGCGTTTTAATTTCATTTTTAGGCTACTCTGCTGCTCGACGACGAAGAATTCGTCCGTTTCATCAGCGAAGAGGACAAGGAGAAACTGTTGAACGAGGTTTGTTCTATGTACCCCCGGTTTAAAGACATACCCCATATTATTATCTATCCGTAAGCTCTTATTTTCAATTTTCAGGCTACCCGCATTCGTGCCTGGCTCGAGGATGACACCACTCCCGAGACGAAGACCGGAGAGTTCAAAGAGAACCACAAGATCATCGACGACCTGGTCCGCCCTGTGAAGAGACGTCAAAAGGAGGCTACGGTTAGTCTTTTTGTTTCTTTTCTGATGTTCTTTATTTTTCATTTTCAGTCGCGTCCCGCCGCCGTGGCCAACCTCGAGTCCATGATCAACTCCACCTTGGTGTTTGTGAAGATGGGCGGAGACGACGAAAAGTCTCTCTTCCACAAGGTAGAGAACACGAATTAAAGGTCTAACTGATTGATTTAGAACGACACCGACGCTTTGGGAAAGAAGTTGTATAAGCTGACCGCATGGCTGGAGGATAAGAAAACGGCCCAGGCTGCGAAGAAGGACTACGAGACCCCGGCTCTGACCACAAACGAAGTCGAGGGAAAGGTTTGGCTTTCCGTGATTCTGGAATCACTGATTTACTGCAGATCAAAGCCCTGGATCGGGAGCTGAAGAGCTTCATGAAGAAGATGAAGGCCGAGCGGATGGTGAATCTGAACAAGGAGGATTTGGAGAAAGAAAAGGGAGAGACGGCTGAGAACAAGAGCAAGAAGGAGACGGGAGAGAATAAGGAGGAGGCAGAGAAGGAGCAGAAGAAGAAGGAGGAAAAGTCAGAACTGTGATCGACTAGGGTACCACTTCGGGATTGTTTATTCTATTTTATCTATTTATTCTGCCTCTGTGAGGTCTGTTGTTGTTCAAAGTTCCCAGCACCAAACCTGTGATTTAGCACTGTTTTAGAATAATAAATTATCACTGTGGACAAAGTTGGAACAAGGAAAACGCCAGAACATCAGTGAAAGCAAAAATTCTAAACTCTAATGTAATAAAAAACACAAGCGATTTCACATCTTCTAAATGAAAACCAATGTTTCTTTGCCCAATAACTAAAACAACATGAACAATACACATCAAGAAAGAAACAAAGCAACAACAACAAAAATTATCTCCCAAGTTTTATTTAAGCGTTGAAGGAAATCGCAGAGAAGAAATGGTTGAGTTCGGTCATTTCGGCTGTGTAGTAATTGAACTTGACGACGATCATGGATCCGGACGTCTCAGAGTGGATCCGGATGAGAAAGGAGGCGACTCGGCCAAGAGACAGTTGCAGGCTTCTTCCACCGATGCACATGATCTTCTCGTCGTATTCCACCTCAACTGCGTACACATGACGGCCGGTGTTCCGCACAACAACGCGGCATTCCAACGAGACAGCCTGCGTGGCCTGGACCGGTCCTTTGATGATCCAAGCGGTAAGTTTGGTTCTACGGGCCTGGATTGAATTGAGTTACAACATTTGATTACAACTAACTCCAAGGTTGCAGATGAAGTGCTCCACAAGCGGCCAAGCGTTGATGGAGGAAGAGCAAGCATTTGGACAGTGCGACGACCCGCTCAGCCACTTGAACCCATCCTCCGCCGGTGCTGAACAGGCTGTAGTCGGTGCATCCACATTCGTCCCTTCCAAAGAGATCGGCCGTAAATTTCGTTCCTTTGATGACAAGATGCCATGTCAGGCACATGGTTCTCCTCTAAAGTTTTAAGTCATTGCTGCGGAAAAGAAGTCCACCGCGTTCAACTTCAGCTTTCCCTTGATGTTCCTGATCATCCTAGACACTTCCTCGTTCCACTTTCCCGTGGACAGCGCATCCGGCGTCGCTAGCGGATCCGCACCGAACCATGCGAGCCTGATGCACTGGAAGACCAACAAGGTCACAATGCCTGAATGTAAATCTCAGTTCCCCTCTCTTCCGTAAAGACGGTGAGGCAGGTGAGAGGGTGGAACTCTCTGCAATGAGCAAATGGGTTCTGTAAGCCATTAGGAGTGGCCATCATGGCCACGGTTCCTATTTCGGTCCATCCAGATTCCACTTGTCATCGGAAGAAAGAGAAGAATAGACTTTTTTTTAGGAATCTTAGGCCACGTGACTTACGCAAAAGAAGGTTCTGGAACACGTCGTTATGCTAATATTAGGGCTTTGCGCCTGTCTCTTTTTATCTCTCTCCAACGAGGGAAGTGGACCTCGTCTGAATAGAGTCGAAATCGGTCGATTGGGCATTGTAGGGGACCCCAAGGGCTACCGAAATATGTTTGATGCTGGTTCGGGTTTTTTTTGTTGAGAAAACTTTTTTTCTTTTCTTTGTTTGACTCACTCGCATCAAACTGTTAATTTCCCAGCGTTTCCATTATGTAAAAGAAAAAAAATCTTTTTATTTTGCTTCACATTGGGTATAAGATTAATGCTTCTTTAAATAAAAAGCAAAAGCAAAAAAGTTGACCCCAAAAAGACTCGAACCAGCATCATGTCTAAAAACATTCTCTGGTTGGCGCCTTAGACCACTCGGCCATTTTTCCTATGCTTGCTCTGTGATACCTCGCTTTCAGTGATAGTTAGAATACAAATCATCTTTCTCGAAAACGGAGCCAAGTTGGCACTTTTTAAAAACAGGTTTGGGTAGCTCTTGGGCTCTCCTACAGTGCCCAATATATCGATTTCTATTCTATCAAGACGAGTTGAGCACTTCCCTCGTCAGCTTCTGGCTGGTTTCATATCAGTTAAGACAATAAGGTAGTATCACAGCCCTTGAACTATTCCGCTTCGGCACTGAGACGTTTCCGCAGTTTTGCTCTCAAAATGACTCCTGCAATGCCAGCTTCTCCACTCTTTTTTATTGTTTCTGTATCTTTTTCAGAGACTAACTCAATCCTTTGACAATTACCTGCAAGGTCCAGAATAGAAACTAGAACCATCAGAATTGAAAAACTCTATGTCTCATTCGCTCCCTTTCAATTGGGAGCTAGAGGGGAGTCGTTTTTGCAGCACAGGAGTGTCTGTCAACTGAGCTCTCTCTCTCTCTCTCTCTCTCACATCAGCCGTTATATTTCAAGAAAAGGATTCAAACTTGGTTTTCTGCCTCAGTAAAACTGCTGTGAATCTTCTTTCCGCTCATTGAATCACATTCATGTTATACGACCTGGGAAATTTCCCAAAGTAAAGTACAGTTTACAGATGACAATCATCTACAGCATCTTAACATTAACCCAGAGCTGAGCACAAAAACTCATCAAACAACCAATACTTCAGTAGGATCAGGTATTAGAACAAACGAAGCTAAAACAAGTGAAGATACAGTAATACAACTAGTAACCCAACCCCAATGACTAAAATTCTGGTACATTTATTGACGCTTCATAATGTCCAGCAATATCAGACGGCCGTTTGCATCTCGGTGGCTCCGGCGCCGGTGCAAGTGACCTGGGTGCGGAGGGAGTCGCCGGTCTTCCTTTTCTCAGCCGCAGTCTCCTCCTTCTTTCCACAGGAGACGACCAAGAGAGGCAGGAGGAGGGAGGGGAGGAGGAAGAGAAGCATCGGACGACCTCAGGCAGGAGGGGAAGAGGAGAGAGTGAGACAGGGAGGGGAGGAATGAAAGAGGCGGATTTCACGCAGACGGATGTGCGTGGAGCCCTCTACGTCAATATCCAAATCTTATATATCCAAATAAAGGGATCTTTTCATAATTAAACAAACACACAGAGCAAGAATGCTCGTTTTGAACCACACCTCGCCAAGCGTGTGCGATATTAAGATTTTCACTTGGCTGCACTTGTCGGAATTAGGCAGCCGCTTGGTATGGATTCAGGTACGCCAAATTCTTTACTTTGCTAACATTCCATTATAGGCTCCCTATCTTCATTGGAAAATTCCGATGATGAGTGCACACTTCATGACACCAGACGAACAACACTTGTCGTTTTGAATATAACTCCAGCTGTAGTGCTTTTGGACCTCATTCCGTCACATTTGGCCTTTGAGGAGCCTGTGAGACAACAACGGTTAGTGAGAGAGAGATAGAGAGATAGAGATAGAGAGATAGAGAGAGATTTCAGAGTTGTTCGCTACGAGGAGGCAGAGGTTCAGACAGACGAGGGACAACTGAAATGTTTGGATGAGCAATGTGCGACAGACTTTGTGGAGATGAAAGCGAGTAAAATTATAACTCTCTAAGAAAATGTGCAATTGAAGGATTTTGCGGGGACAGTTGACCTTCCCCCATCGTCCCATCTACCAAACTTTGACGAACCAGCTCTGGAAGTTTTATTGAGACATTTGTCTTTGGTGATCCACCGTAATCAGGTAGGCCAATCGCAAACTATTCACACACACACACGCACACACACACACACACACACATACACACACACTTTGCGTTTCAGTTGGAGCAGTGGCTCATTGATCGTCCAAACGAGGAAACCTGTTTCTCTATAAAGCCCGTAGCTCCTCGAACTCAAAGGATCCTTCGCGCCGTTTACAACAAAAAACTAGTCAGTTTTAGACTTTAATGCTCTTTATTTCCATCTTTAATTTTTACCCGTAGTAGACCCTTGCCGCAGCACTTTTACCACTTTTGTCCTAAGACAGTGAGCATTCTTCGAAAGGAACCAAAGGCCGTTGAGAGCCTGTCTGGATTCTTTATTCTTCACTCCCACGTAGTAGTTATTGTTAACTATGAACGGATGCATCCCGGCTCTTTCGGATTCACTCAATTTGAACCTGGTATTGAATCTTGTCTGAATCGATATTTGGAGCTTACCATTTCCCATCGGCTACCTCTTCCCAGTCGAATTGGCGACACACCACACCGTTGTACTGCGATAGGCACAGTTCATTTAACACGTCCTGCAACGAAAACACAAATTTTGGATCTAAAGGGATTCCCTAAGGCTCCCAGAACCTTAAATCTTTCGAATAATATAACTAAGAATGAAAGGAAATGCGGCGCGCGCAGGCAGAGAAATTAAGCGGGCGCTAGCAATCTCCACTCCTTGGAAGCCCACCAAAAAGGCCAAAATATTTTTAAATAGAATATGAAGCTTCCGCCGATTTGGCCTGCTCGCTGTTTAACGCCTTGCGAAAGTTTTCGCCTAAAAATGTTCATAGGTAAAAATGCTCTTTTCAAGGCAAACGAAAATGCAAAATTCAAAAAAGTTATACTCCTTCGGCCATTTTGGCTGCGTACACGGCCTGAGTATCCTATATTGAACGCTTTACTCTGGGAACAACACCAAAACATTGGCACGTTGTTCCTAAGTAGTTTTTAGTTTTGGCACGAACTATATACAGTTAGAACTGAGATCTGCAATCTTGTCATTAGTTGATTTTAAAAGCGAAATAATGCAATTTCTCTTTGTGACGACTATATAGAGCAGCATTAATGGTGATTTTAACGTATTCAATTAATCAATTCATACAAAAATTGCATGTAAAGTCGATTTCAAAGCATCGGGGCCCCGCGCATCAATGGACTCGTTGCGGTTACGGGCGAGTTAACACGGCGCGTTGTTTACGCCGTGTAAAACCAAAAAAAGGAAATTTTAGACTAATTTACCTGATCGTAAAGTGTGCTGTCAGCCTTTAACTGCTCTCCCAGGTGTTTGAAAAGATGCTTGGAGCCAACAGTTGGGTAGACGAGCATCGGTGAAAACGCCAATCCATCCCACTAAACATTTTAATTTTGAAATTTCAAAAAACTGATTTAACCTTTGTATTGTATCCTTTGACTGGCACCACAATATCTGCGTCATCCACCAACGTTTGATTTGCAAAGAGTTCGGCTGGGTCACGAAGCCAAACAGAATCCGTTTCAAACAGCATAAAGGGGACGTCCTCCTGAAGAAAAAGAGATGGGAACATAATGGGAAACTCACTTGAACCATGGCATTCATCAGCTGAGTCCTTAAGGTCAACATGTGGATGTACTTCTTACTTCCCCATTCGGAAGACGAGTCGTAGCCAAAAAGGTTCATTGTGAGACAGGTGACCTAGACATTTTCATTAAAGAACATCTCATTCTATTCTCAGTTTGTCTTACTCTCTCTCTCTCTCTCTCTCTCTCTCTCTCTCTCTCTCTCTCTCTCTCTTCTCTAATTATATCCCTCTTTCCGACTTGCTGTCTCTGTCTCTATTCCGTTAATTTATCTCTCAGTGGTCTTATCGCTCTGTCTCTTTGTTTTTGCATTCCGGTGGTTTCCTTGCGTCGATGTCTCTGTCTGACTGCCTACCTGTTTTGTTTCTCTCCTATTATCCCCTTTCTCTAGAGAGAGAGAGACAGAGACAGAGACAGAGAGACAGAGAGACAGAGAGACAGAGAGACAGAGAGACAGAGAGACAGAGAGACAGAGAGACAGAGAGACAGAGAGACAGAGAGACAGAGAGAAAGAGAGACAGAGAGACAGAGAGACAGAGAGACAGAGAGACAGAGAGACAGAGAGACAGAGAGACAGAGAGACAGAGAGACAGAGAGACAGAGAGACAGAGAGACAGAGAGACAGAGAGACAGAGAGACAGAGAGACAGAGAGACAGAGAGACAGAGAGACAGAGAGACAGAGAGACAGAGAGACAGAGAGACAGAGAGACAGAGAGACAGAGAGACAAAGAGACAGAGAGACAGAGACACAGAGAGACAGAGAGACAGAGAGACAGATACAAAGATTCAAATAGACTCTTTCTCTATCTCTCTCTCCCTCTCTCTCTTTCTCAAAAACCCACATTACTCCACTCCTTGATAGCTTTGCAGACTTTGTTCTCCGTGCCAACAATAAGAATACGTTTATGTGCACCCTAATTGAAGATGTTGTAAACCAAAATTTTTAAAATACCTCAAATTCAGCAACATTACACAGCCAGTTAAGAGTTAGACGTTCGAAGGCGGCGTTCAAAAGAGAGAAGTAGACTAACTTTTCTGATTTTGCTATCTTCTTCGCTGTTGTAACCAGTTTCTAAGAAAAAGGCAAATTTTTGCAGTAGGTTAAAACGTACCTTTTTGAAGTCGTCTTCCAGTTTGGGAGGAGTCAGTTTCACTGTTTTTGTAGCGATGATCTTTCCTGTAAAGCACGTTTTCGTTCATACTCTCTCTCTCTCTCTCTCTCTCTCTCTCTCTCTTTCTCTCTGACGTAAAAAAAATCTCTCACCAGTAGCTTTGCCAGTTTTAGCCTTCACAGTAGTTTTTTTCTTGTCCTTCATAACCATGGGTCCATCGTACAACTCCTAAAAACTTAGTTTTTTCCTTCACATAGTCCTCCTACTTTTTCTGTTAGAAACCTGTGCGTGGCTTCAATATGGGTGGTGGAGTAGATAAAATAAGCCCCCCAAGCGATGAGATATAAAAGGACCACCCAGACGGCCACCCGACGGAACATCACCTCATCGCACGGCAGCTGAAAGGAGAATGGAATGCATGAAAAATTTATAGAAAAGAGGATAGAAATTTTGATCGTACAACTATATATTTTTAAGCCTTAACAGTGTAAAAATATCCGAGATCTCGTGTGGGAGATGCGTTTCAATATGATTGCGGGCTTTGTCAAAGCATTGAGATCATTGATTTTTGTCCATTTTGTATTCAATAGCAAATCTACAAGAATGAGAGATTTTAAGAAAGTAGAAAATTTTTTCTTAAATAGACGCCTAATGTCTTGATAGCAATCTTTATTAACCACCACTCGGCAGACATCTATTGTCTTTTGGGCATTATGCGTCAGCGGAAGCGATGAATCGTTTTGGAAAGGACAGTCGGCTGTCAGGGGGCAAACACAGCTGACAGCCGGGCAACTACTTTCACTGATCGGCGGGAAGAGTCCAAGAAAGGGATCGATGTCCGCGGGAAAGAGGTCAGAGCGGGCGGTGGAGAACGACTACCGGTCGCAGGGGGAACTGGAATCGGTACTCAGAGAGAGAGAGAGAGAGAGAGAGAGAGAGAGAGAGAGAGAGAGAGAGAGAGAGCGAGAGAGAGAAAAAGAGAGAGAAGAAAAAGGAGAGGAAGACAGAGAGACAGAGGACAGTAAAACAAAAACACCACTGACGCAATATATATGGAGAGAAACAGAGACACAAAGAGAGTGATAGAGGGTGAGAGATATAGAGGTACATAGAGATAGAGAGAGAAAGAGAGAGAGAGAGAGAGAGAGTAATAGCAATACAGTGACACAGAGATATAGAGAAAGACAAAGACTGTAGGGAGAAAAAGAAAAAACTGCGTGGAGACTGTTAGTAGAAACTGGCGCAATGGGTGGCAACATAGTAAACGCGCGGAGGGAATCAAGGTCGCCCATGGATGGTTTCCTCTGATAAGTAATTTTCGTCCAAATAACTCGTTTTTTCAATCCGAAATATTTTCAGAAGACGTTTGTGCTGCTTCTCCAATGCGAAGCCGACCTCGTTCTGGAAATTCGTTCTTTTACGAACCTTTTGGTTTGTTTTGTTCAAACTTACTCAAAAATTAATTCTTTTGTAGAAAAGTGTGAACATCAAGGTGGCTGATTTCTCAGAAGATGCTAATTATTACCTTCAAAGCGAATGCTCCTTAATATCAGTACATGCCGATGTTGCAAAGCATTCAAACAATATAAAAAACTTTTCAGCTTAAAGAAAATTCGTTCCTTGCCATTTTCGACGCTAATTTAAATGAGGAATTCAGGACAAAGTGTGTAAGAATGAAAATTCACATTTTCTTTTTAATTTTTAGCCGTGCAGATATCGTCTCTGCCTTCTTTCTCGATTCCTCTTTCGGTTTTTGTTGTTCTTTGGGACATATTTTTATCATTCGTGGTGGGACCCAACAACAGTAAGCCATTTTTTCTTTCTTTAAACGTGATTTCTAGGATGTGCCAATTATCGCCTTTGCTTCTCCCATTATACAGTTGCACTTCAATTGGAGGACAACTTTTCACGGTTGGCCCACTTGGGCTCTCTTTGTTCTCTCCTACTGCCTCACTTGACTATGAGACTTTTGAAGGAACTATGGTTGAGAAGGGGAAGATGTGGATGAAAGTATGTTTCAGACTAGCCTAAAATTACGGGTTGTCAGTTTTCGTGAAGGACTAATCACTGTATTCGATAAAACGCAGCAGATTTGTTTGATTCTTGATAAGAAAAATCCTAGGTGGGTTAAGTAGCTTACTCACTTCCTCGCTCCCTCACTCACTCCTACACTCACGATCAGAGTCATTCACTCCCTCACGCACTCACTCGCATTAATTCACTTTTGCCTGCCCCTCTCTCAATGTATCTGTGTCCTCGTCTTCGATCCGAACACGATTTCCCATGTGTTGTCTTGCACTTGCCCTTTTGAATGCACCTGCGACCACAAAAAGGATGATGAATCTCATATCGATCGATGCATTTTCTTTGTCCCCTCACTATACTCGTATTTTTCCTACAATGGGTTTTCAGAGAACCTTTGCATAAAATCCACTTCGGTCAGTCGGAATATACAGTGGATGTGGCTGTGGAGTCTCCTTTACTGTTCAGTCTAACCAGCGGAGGAGTGTTGTCTCGTTGGAGACTGCATCCCAATGGGTTTGTTCTCAATTTCTGCCTGATTACTCCCTCTTTCAGCCGTCATATAAGAGAACAGGTGTTGCCTTCGAAGTTATCGCATTGCAAACGACTTCTACAAACAGGGCTTCAGGTACTCAAAAGAGACGAACGATACCTAGACGCTTCTAGCGAACAAAATTTCTGTTGAATTTTCCATACTACCTTGAGGGTACCTACCGTAAGCCGGAACGAAACATCGAAATAGTCCGACAGATTCCAACATAATGTTCTAAGACGAAATGGTGACACAAGTGCCAATTTTGAGACTTCGATTACCATTGCCTTCCGCTCGAAAGAAAAAGGATTTTACATTCCGCCAAAAAATCTCAGAATGTAAATGTAAAATCGCATGTTCTCATTTTAAAGGGATCCAGGTTACCAATTGGAAATACCCCGGTAAAAATACAAGTAACAAGTGTGGACAAAATTTATAAA
Source organism: Oscheius myriophilus (assembly GCA_964057215.1). Classification (NCBI taxonomy): domain Eukaryota; kingdom Metazoa; phylum Nematoda; class Chromadorea; order Rhabditida; family Rhabditidae; genus Oscheius; species Oscheius myriophilus. The sequence goes on along the minus strand of OZ059903.1, from coordinate 9,242,235 downwards.
GACATTTCTGTAGCTGTCGCCAAACGAGCATTGGCTACTAAAAGCCGCTTTATCTCTGCATCTGCGCGGCTCGCAAAATATTTCCGCCTGAGTATCGCACGGCTGCTGCATTCAGGCCGTTTTCGGCAGGATGTTCGTTTGGCGACGGCTATATATTTAATGAAACACTCTCGGTTAATTCAGAAATTCGCCATCCAAACGGCCTCGCATATCTACTTCGTCGTGTTCGCTGCCGATAGCATCCTTCCCCCAGATTGAAAACAAAACTGGCACAAACCGATTCATTCTCGTTGGATCGCTCGAGGGAGGGAGCGTCACTGGTGTTCAATCAATACGTCAATTGTTCAGAACAGATTATAAAACGTACATAGAAGGAGAATAAATACCAAAGGGGAAAGTAATAACAGAGGCCGTAATCGACCAAAGCGTCCCGAAGCGGGAATAAGTATATCAAAATGGAAGTATAAGAGGGAACAAATGCTCAATGGTAACTAGGCTCTGAGACTACGATTTGTGCGATGGTGCGAGAACTAGAGAGTAAAAAACTCAAACAAAGTGCCTCAATTAAAACAATTACAACAATTAGTAACTCTTCCACACCGAAGACATGCTGACGACCTTCTCCATGTGCTCAGGGAAGCTGAAATGGCCAATTAGAAGGCAATCAAAATTTATACGAAGAGGCCAAAGAGTAAAAAAAACGAACCTGGTGAGGATGGTCCTCAGAAGGTCGCTGTTTCTCAGAATATCCTTCAGAAGCGTCTGCTCCACAAAGACGTCCGTCTGGGTTCCAATATCTCTGGAGGAGCTTCTGAAGAAGGGTTTACTGGGGGGTTTGAAGCGGAAAAGTACCCGGCGTCCAGCGGCTGCCACGCTTGGAACTCATTCTGAACGCTCTGCCAAGCGCTGTTCGGAGCGAACATGGCGAAACCGTCGCTCTGCGAACCGTTGCGGTCCGACATGGTGTCTGTGGTGGAGACGCTCGACGACACTCTGCAAAGAGTCATGTTTAATGACATTGCCTTAGCATTTTGTTCCATTTTTATCCCAACGGATTTCCTTGTTAGTAAGAGTTCTGACACTAGGCTAAAAATTTGGATTTCAAAACCTTTATTACGATAGCTAAGGAAATCGAAAGACGTCACAGTGGCGGGCTATTCAAACGACAGTTTCCGAAATAACATGCATTCAGTCTCTTTTGGCCAGAATATTGAATGAGATCAACGCGAAAAAATCTGCACTTCCCTATTACATTTTAGACACTAACCAACCTTCCCGGCTGGTAGACATTGGCGCGACGATCGGTTATCATCGGGTCGGCCCGATTGACGGGAGCATACGGTAAGAATACGCAAGTAAACTCGAACAGGCTCCATGAATCGTAGCTAACGTCTTCCGTTCGGAACCAGCAGAGTTGCGCCCGCGCCTCGTCACTTGATGTGCTATTTCGTGGGTATTTCCCACGCGAGCTTGTTGGGTAACCCCACGTTTCCTTGGGTTTCAATGTGCGAAAAGCATAATGCGCGTCAGTACCGTACGATATAGGATTTGCGTCCGCCACCCTATGAAATTCGGCTGTGTTACAAACCTGGGGCTATTCAGGGACAGCGCAGAAGAGAATGGATCGTGAATGTTGTTCACATTCACATCCTTGATATCCGGAGGAGGCACTGAGGCCAGGGCGGCCAGGTGCTGAGCCAGCGTCTCTCCCTCTCCGATGCCATTCTGAAACCTTAGTTTTACATTCCTCACTTTTAAATCAAACCATGTGATTTCCGTGTCCGTTCATCTTCAGAAGCCCCGGGCCGTTCTTGAGAGGAGCTCCGATGGGCGGAGGCAGCGGCGGAGGAACGCTCGTCTCCAGGGGAGGGAAGTGGTGGATCATCGTCGGAGCGGGGGAGCTCAGCGAGGACGACTGAGTCGATTCCACAACCGGCGGCTGAAATTTTGCATTGAACATCTGGCTGCTACTAAATGCTCTGTTAAATACTGATTCCACCACTGATGTCAAATATCAAAAGACTGCTGGAAAATTGCTGCACTAGCTTGCTAACAGATATAATTTCAATTTCTCACGAGAATGGCCGTCCCGCGGACCGAGAAGCGTGTCGGCCCGGTTTGTAAACTTGTCAAATTAAAATTTCTCTAAACCTTTATTTTAGCTTACGTTAAAATTTTGAAACTCCGCAAACTCTTTAATAATACTTCGATAATTTAACAAATTCCAGGTTAGAAAAAGCTGTCCCGGCCGGGATCGAACCTTGGTCGCGTGGGTGACAGTTTGACAAGGTTGTCCGAAAAGCCGTACCGAAGCGGGCCAAGACGGGCCGAGTCGAGGATTTTTCAAGTCGGCAAGACCTGTGAGAACTTTGCATACACGAACCCGTTCCCTCAAAATCATGGCTGGACATGGAGCGTTTGGGGGCTCTATGCGTAAGCCCCCCTAATGGGGCCTCAGAGCCAACGTAAGCTCCCTTATATTTCCTGTTAGCATTTTGAACAAAACGCCGAATTACGTAGGAACCGCAAGCACCTTACGTCCATCTATGCTCAATAATACGACAATCCACACATTTTCCCCAAGTGGCTGGGGATGCCTCGAGTCTTACCAAGCAGCTAGCGACACTTTATAAAATGAAACTATGTTTTCCCTCTCGAATACGTGCAATAAATTTTTGCAAAGTTTGAATTTAACAGATTCTCTAAACAAGAATCTGTGGAAAATGTATACTCAGGCCGTGTACGCAGTCCGATAACGAGAGAGAGAGAGAGAGAGAGAGAGAGTACTCGCCTCGAGGCTCTCCGGGAATCGGAATGTCCCTGGATTCTGATGCATGGGATGGTGGCAGGTGGGCACTCCATTCGGATTGAGCGGTGTGATCAGAACAGCCCTCCACTGCGATTTCTTCTCCCTCTGTTGATGATAGAAAGTGACTCTAAAAAATCGTACGTTACAGAAAAAAAAGAAGAAAAACAGCGCCTACAAAGCCCAGCCGCCGGGGGAAATCGAAGAAACAAACCTGCACTTGGTGCCTGAGGCGGGAGGGTCGGCCTCGGCAATGTCCGTCCAGGCGAGGAAGCCGCTTCCCCTCACCGGATGTTCCAGAAATCCGTAGAAAGAAGGAGAATTCGAGAGAAATGTGACCTGAAACAGGAAGATTTCCGGCAGAATTCGGATCGGGAGGGAATCGATTATCGATTGTAGTGTTTGACACTCGGCGGTCGAATGAGCCCCCCATTTTCCGCCACTAGCACCTCAAAAAAAAAGCGCTTGAAAGGAGGATTTCCACCCATTGTCATCATAAAACGCGGGCGTCGACCGCCGGTGTGAAAAGGTATACCCTACAAGAAAAGGTATACCCTACAAACCGTCCAATCGTCAGAAGTGTGAAGGAGCTGCGAATTGGCCGAACGGATCTCATCATTAGCACCAACAATCTGAAAAGAGGGGATGGGGGTTGGAAACAGGGAGCCTCACTTCAACATCTTCGGCAATCCAAGGAACATCTTCATATTGGCCGGTATATTCACATTTCAACTTGACACATTCCATTACACGCAATCCGCGAACGTAATTCGTAGAATTAATGAAAATTCGCCCTGAAAATGGGAAATCAGACAGAGAATGAAGGCATTCAGTCACATTCGCTGAATGAATTCTGGGAAAACGGTTGGTTTGTTGTGCCTACTGTAGTCGTAACAGCCCATTATTCCCCCTGTTGTTAGATTAGTCATTGTTTTTGTTGTCTATATGAATGAAACGTTCACGACTTGATTCTTCCTATTTTTGCTTGAGGGAACCGAGGAAAGTTGCTCATTATTATTACTGCAGGTAAAAACCCGCCGATTAAAAAAACCTCTTATACGCATAATGTGAAACGCTTTCGATCAGACAGGCAGCGTTTGGGGTCTCGGCGCTTAAGCCCAAATGGTGAATCAAATGTAAGCCCCCCTTAATTTTTTTGGTTCTCATTTTCAAGGGAACGCCGAATTACGTAGGTGCCACAAACACCCCCCCCCCCGTCCAAGCTCCAAGCATATTTTCGACATGCCAATCCTCATACCCTCCGAGTATCTGGCAAATGCCGGACCCACCCTTAACTTTAAAGGCAGAGGCCCACGTAAAATGAAGAGGGGGACCTGTCCATGCTAATCGTAAAACTCTCTGCATTTCACCATAGAAAATGACACTCTCTCGCCTACGTTACGTCATGGACAGGTCCTTTTTCATTTTCCTGTGCCTTTGCCTTTAAAGCTTTAAAAATGGATAAACACCCTTAACGTTGGGACTCTTAAGGAAGATTTAACCAGATTCAACAGAATTAGTCCCTGACTACCCTTAACAATTGGGAATTCTTACTATCAACCACTGTTGCGACTTTCAAAAGTTGTACATTGATTATCTTATAAATAGTCTTATACAAATAAAACTTGTGGTTTCTGACGAAACGTTAACTGTTATTTCTTGTGAATTACAATTGAAAGTGAACTTTTTGATTACTCCTTTCTGAGCTTTAATCAACGCTGAATTGTAACAGCTGTGTACTTTTCCCTCGTGTTTCAGCCTTGTTTGTGCATATTTCGAAAGAATTGGTTTGTGTTCCCGAAAAGGCTGATTGTTGGGAGATTATGAACTTGCCAATGAAGTCGTTCCAAAGCCAGCAACACCTGTTCGGCGGACTGCTAACGATTCTATTAACAACGGCATGCAACTCCAAATACGACTTGCCGCCTTCGACAATAACAGGATAAAACTGAAAATAGGCCTTTTGAAGGGTAAAAGAAGCGACGCACTTCACCCAAATCCACACATTTCTTCACAAACCAATGCACTTTCTCGTGGTTTTGTCGAAAAGCGTCGTATTTGAGGAAACGGCCAAATCGCATCCACGGTCTACGCAAAGCAGCTGGCAACCTAGTCAAACCAGAATGCTGAAAAGAGGATTTTCAGAGAGAAATGGGCAAAAACTAACCGCAGAATAGATTAGACCATCTCCAACGGGAGGTAACAACATAATAACTCCAACCTGAATGAGGGGTTTTAGAGGAGAAAAGGGGAAATACCTGGTCAAACAAAGTATCAACGGCTTCATTATTACGATTCGGTCTCATCATTTCATTCGTATCAAGGGAAATTCCATACGCAACGTATTTACACTGATTAATGTCCGGTTGGCGAAAAATCTGAAAATCCAGGGTGAAGAAGAGAAAAAGAGACTTGGAGATGAAATAAGGAGGCATATCTGTAAAAAGTGGTGGCGCCCTTGATGTTACAGTACAAACAACAGCAAAAACTACGCGAAATCGCGCCTCTGCTAAGCGGCACCGCATTCGCCTTGTACCGGTAAAAATGTTCTAGACGCGGCCCGATACTTCGTATGTAATTCAGCCATACATGAACTAGCTACCCGTAGGAACCGTTTTGCGCGACCCCCCACAAAACAAATGCAATGTGTGGTGCAAGTCCCCCAAGAAAGAAATTTCACTCGGCGCGACCCCTTCAACCGGGCCGGCCCGTCCACAAACGTTTTCGGGCAAGATTCCAAAATAAGGTAGGAAGTAATCCAGACCTTGCCAAGGCGGAAAAGGTGTAGTTTTCTTTTATTGGCATTTTGGGTTACACTGCAATAGCAGAACATACCCTTGCGAATGGGGTAATCAAATATAGTTTCAACAGCAATTTTTGGAGATCGTGGAATTGAAAAGTGAACTACACTTTTTAAAAAAAATGATATTTCCCCACCGCACGTTGTTCTTAGTCCAGAAAACAAAAATTTAGTGGAATTGTTTGCTTTGAAACACTCAAGAATTTGATATTTGTTTAAAAAATAAGTTTGCCGGAGGCCTGTAAAACAGCAAGTCAATAAAAGTACAGCGACTGGTAAAAAATCTCTAAAATTCATAATTTATGACACACGGGTGTCAATAAGGGCCAAAATGACGCCAGTTTTCTATTTTCAGGCACATAAAGCCCGATATGTATTAACTTTTGAATGCGTTTGGTTTATTGTGAACTGCACAAAGTTCGTATTAAAAATTCTAAAAGAAATGAGAGCTAGGCTAAATTAGGAATTCCCGTAAATCATCCTTTGGAATAGGCGGAAAGGAGGCACTAATTCTCGACGGCTTCATTCGAGAATCAGAAATTTGACTGTTCCACACCAAAGATTACAGCGTATTCTTTCACTCCTCGTGATATTTCCGTTGTTTATGTTTTAAATAACGCGCCATTTGTACCCGTAGCGAATGCCGAAAGGCCTCCGACTAAACTACACAGAGGCTGGCTGAATGGAGGGCGTCGGGTTAATTGGAGCAAAGTCGACGCGACATCAATATTTCAATTATATATCAGACGGCCTTATAAAAATATGGAAGGAGCGGTTTCTCTCTGACAATAAACGGCTGCTAGGCAACACCCAGAGGAATAAATACGACTTTCTGCCACAACAGCCCATACAGTAATTAGCCAATCGGCCGACGAGGCTTGTAGAACGGCGCGGAGCACGCCACAGCCAATTAGGGCTCTTCAGGAGGGGTTCGAACGATTAAAGATAGTTTTAGAGATGAACAGACATAGTTGAACATAAGAAGTCCTCAGCGTTGGAAAACGTTCAGGATTAAATTAGTTTCCCATCACATCTGTCAATCGATCGAGAATCTCCGCAGCTTCCAAGGCTTCCGCCAAATCTGCTTCAACCAGTTGAAACTCATCCAGTTCCTTCAGAAGACCCTCCGCTGCAACCCGCTCCTGGGTATACTTCAGCAGGACGGCGTCCCTAGCCGGTCCGAGCCTCGTGGCCTTCGATGCGATGTCTTCGGCTTGGATTCCCATCCTCTTGATCGCCTCCTCCATCTTCTGGCGCCATTGTTTCATCTCCATTGTGTGATTCAAACGCTTAAACGAGACCAACCGTCTGTTTATCGTGCTTGCTGTTCACGACCAACCGTCTGTGACAGATAACTGGTAGATGTAGAGTAGATTTCCGAATTAAAACCAGGCCAATCTACCTACCAGAAGAACAAATGAGAGAGAAAAATGTGAGAAAATTAAAGGATAAAGAAGGATTAGAATTTAGACAATTAAAAAACTTTGGTTCGGCCCCCAAGTAGGAAGTCTGGCACTTTCTCTGACTACGAAATATTAATACAGCCAAAATAGGTTCACCCCAAATAATAAAATGCCAGAGATTACTAACTAATTTATTATATGAAAGAAAGAATAAAACAAAGTTAACAAGGTAAAGGCTAGAGAGAACTAACTACTAATCGCCTGCGGTGACCCCAGAGGGAAACGCGCAGGAGATGGCGGGAACGCGGTGTCGCCTAGACGCCGCGATAGCAAACTACAATGAGACAAGGCGGCGTCGCCTTACAATGGGAGTTTCCCGTACTTGCCTGAGTATCATAACAAGCCAAGTTTACTAAGAACGTTTAACTTTGGCAATCCCCCGTCTAGTAGCATAAAGCGGCATGTTTTGGAGCAAAAATACACAAACATCTGGAGAACATACGAAATATTCCCCTGTGGGACCGTAAGTACCTGCTCCTTAAACAGTTCCCCCAATGATTTCCATCTATAGCCTATGTCAATAGCAATCTCACGGCCATAACACTTTTATGACAGCGGCTGGTTGAACCAGCCAGCTGCAATGCACTGATCTAAAAACACGTCTTTAGCCGCAAAAAGCGCTGTGGAATATCTCCGAAAACTGTATACTCAGAAAATGCAAAATCTGAGACGGCACGGGATGCGACTTTTTTTTTACCATAACCAAATATGATGATTAATAAATAGTCAATTTTTCTCCACACCGGATAGAACGAACCTTCAGTTTAACGTCCTTTCCCTTCTCCGCTCCTCGGCCAAGCCAAGGCCTCGACATATCCAATCGACACGAGAATGGCACAAAAACTCGACCGTATTTTTTAACCTCCACATAGCAAAACCTGAAAAACATTAATTTTAAAATAAAAAGAAGAGCCTACTTTTCACAAACTTCCGTAATGGATCCAGCTACGGATAACAATTCCTTACGTTTCACAACGGAATTGGCAACGTAGGCGCAATTATTAGTGGCAATCGGTTGTTTAGAAGCCGTGTATATTACTTCCTCATCCGTCTGCAAAAAAAGATAAATAAAAACTATAAATGTTATCGTCAATGTGAAGCAATGAAAAATTTGATGATTATTTTCCAAAACGGGGAAAATAGCTGCTCTGGAAATTCCCATTGCTGCCCAACGTTCAGCATCGGACAGTTTTCCAACATGAGCGCTCGCGGTTTCAAGTCAATGGAGAACTTCAGCGTTATTCTTTTAGACGGTGAAAATAAAAATAGCTTTTTCATTCAAAAATATCGCATTCGTAAATAAATTTTATAAGGGAACAAAAACAGTGAAAGTGCATATAACAAGGCCTTTCACATCTCAAATTTTGGAGAAACTCGATGAACAGCGAAAATGGATTTGGCATCTTGCCAAAAGGAAACCGATCACGAACAGCAGCTGGTTTACCGTCCATCTTTGCAAATAGTTAAAATTATTGCAAAACTTACTTGAAATTTATCACGTAAATCAATCAAAGAATTGGAAATAACATTGGCGGCTTGCAATGGGAAATAAACTCGGCCAATCCTCTCATCCTGGATGTAGGCATATTTCTTCATTATCTAAATAAAACCTCCATAATGGGAAAATAAAGGAAATACTCACAGAAACAACCTTCCCTTCTCCGAGGGCTCTATTCATTGTCGCAGAAATTCTACGTAAAGTACCTGCTAAAAAAAACACAAAAAATGCATAAAAAGACAAAGACTGGAGGTAAAATCTCGGCTGAAACCGAAGTGGAGAAAGGGAAAGAATGGGCAAAAGATGCATTTGCAACAGCAACAACCAACAATAAAGATCAACGAGAGAAGGGGCAGGATCAGGCGATGAGCTTGGTCGACTTGATGGTCGAGACGCGGATTCCCCTCGCCTCTCCGGTGTACTTTTCTTGCTCCACGCGCACTTTTCCCACTTGCGAACGGACCTTCTTCGAGATCTCCTTGTACTTGCGACGGTTCGCAACCTAAAACACAATTCATAGCTGGGACAGAATGTTCGTTTGGTTTACAGAAAAAATGCCTCATACTTTTAACAAACTTTTCTTACTAGCTCAACGTCTCAAAAAACGCGTCGATTCAAAACTGGACGTAAATATACCATCAGGATCCTCTAAGCCTGTTTTGGCTTTGGACATTGCCTGAGAATCTATCAGTACGACATCGAAACAATAACCTAGTGAAAAAAAAGTCAATTTTTATTTATTAAATGTAGTTTCCTTGTTTGATTCTGAACAGTAAATTTTTTTTTACCAACGTTTTTCATGGAACGCATTTTCTAATGGCATCTACGCTGTTTACAAGACTGAGGATGATACCGTTCAGGAATTAGCAATTCACAGAGTACAGGTTACATAAACCTAATGGGTAAGTTTTTAGCACCAACGGTGTTACAATTAAACGCAAAAGACGTGAAAGATGTTGCAAAGTAACGTTGGTTTTACCTACAGAAAAAGGTTCCTGATAGTCCCTTTACCATAAAAAGCGTTTGCCTTACCTTGGCGTGTTTGTCCTTCTTCTTTCCCTTCTTCGCCCCCGTCTTGTTGTTGGCGATAGAGTTGGGAGCCAGTCGTTTGCCGTCTCCTTCCAGCTCTTCGTCCTCCTCTCCCATAGCGGCCTCCGTAATAACCGGAGCATTTGCAGCAGCCGCACGGGCAGCAGCCTAAAATAAAAATTAATAAACAAAAAAGAAGAGTGATTCACCTTTTTGGACTGAACCTTGGGCATCGGAATGGCAGCAACGTCCTCTCCCTTGCTGATTTTGCTCAGCAACTTGTTCAGAACATCAGAGTTCTTGTCGAGGAAACTATCGATTTTCTCGATCATCTTAAAAAAGATTTCATTACGAAAAATGATTAAAAAGCAAATACCAACCGTTTTACTGCGCCTCAGTTCGTCATGAACGGGGTGAGAATCGATAACTTCGTCTCTCATGGCCTTGTTTTTCATGGATTGAGATTTTAGCTTCAAAACGAAAAGAATGTCCATCAAGTACCTGAAAATGTGAAATTCAGATAAATTTACTTATAAAAAGGTTGTTACCACATGAAAAAAACAAGCTACAAATGTGAAAAAGGGCCGGTGCAACAAAAACACCTACTTGGAATAGACATCGACGACCATCTGAAGCTGACGGCGGAGAACTACATCCTTCGGAAGGGCTTCGATAACATCGTGGAGAGGCTCGACAATCACAGTCATCAAGTCCTTCTGCAAAACATAAAGACATTTTAGGCATAGATTTACAACAGTAAGAGAAAATTTAACCAGCTGGATGGCAGATCGACACAAAAAGTAACATTTTTAAAGTTGCAGATCGACACAAAAAGTAACATTTTTAAAGTTAACTCACACGACGGGAGTACTCCTCGACAAGCTTAACAGCCTCCTTGTTCAATTTCTTGACCGTAGGCAAACTCCACTCCAACTTGGTCTCCGTTTCGATCTAAATCTCAAGATGTTTTTCTTCAAAACGCTATAAACACCTTTTTCTGAGACGGAGCAGCGGGAATGTCGTCAAAGTCGTCCAAAGACTGAAGAGCAGCCCTGTCGAGTGCCTTCTGCCGATTCAAGGCGTCTTCTTCCTCGAGTTCCGCCGCTTCGATCTCCTCCTCGCGCATGCCTCCCCAGTCATCGTCGACGAAACTAGAAACAGAATCGAATAAATAACAAAATAAAAAGACTGACTCGGTGTGGTAGTGGTCCCTCCTCTTCCTACCCCATTTGTTGGCACTGATCCCGTCGTCATTGTCTAAAAAACGAATATCAAGACAAGAACAAACAAGTTACCTCCGGGTTCGTCGAAATCCGAGGATTCGTTGCCGCTCTCCGCCTCCTCTCCACTGTCACCCTCCACGTTCAGAACCTCTTCCTCCTCTGCTTGCTAAACACATCTTTCGATTTGTCAACAACATGGAACGCGAAGATGAAACAACCGAATTTTTCGGATAATTGAGTCAAAATAGTAAACAGAATGTCTTGGGTAAACAAGAGATAAAAATCAGACTGTATATTTCAAGCTGGTTGCTATGGACATCTGCCGCCTCCTTTCAAACAAACCGTCATTAACGGCATCAACATGTGGTGAAAAACCGTCAACAATATCAACTGCCATTTAAAATCTTATCATATGTAAACGAATATAAAAATGCTAGCAGCAAAAGCAGCAGCTGCAGCAAAGATAAGATAAATACCTTCTTCCTCCTGTAGTCGCCGCTCTTAACCTTCCTCTTCTCATCGTGGAATTTATCAACTTCATCCCGCAAATCCTCGTTATCACTTTCAAAATCAATATGAGTAGAGCTAAAATCAGGGAATTTAAAATGGACAGACACGGAAACTCACGCTTTGGCAGCCCTCTGCTTCTTACCCATTTTGTGGCCGATTACCGAGTCTGTAACGACCTTCATTACGATGTAACTATTACCAGAAAAATTTAATTTATCCAGAAAAATCAATAATAGGAAAAACGCCAGAGGCAACAGTTTTAGAATAGCGAATACAACAAAAACAACTTCTGCGACTTTGAGTTCTAAAGGTGCACTATCTTTCGTAAACAGCGTGCGACGCTTCGAATCGTGGCGGGACCGGGCAGAAAAGTGTGCACGCGCTGCATTTTCCATGATCATCTGCCGCTCAAAGTATTTCAAACTTTCACGTGAATGCGCTGATTTTATCGTTTCGTCACTGGAATTCTCTCTCCAAATTGTGTCTAAAATTTAAATAAATAAAAATTTCAGTGACAGTCAGCCTTAGAAATAATAAATTATTCATAATCGAGGAAATAGATTGCCAGACATATCTTAATGTCCTTTCGTTTTAGATTGCATGTTGAAAGACAATGTTTTTTTACGAAAGAAAACTAAATGCTTCCTTAACAGAAGAACCGAAAATCGAATTGCGTTCCAGTTTGTTGACGGAAACGTCACGGTGCTTTTAGTGTAACATTTCGATAGTTTTCATGCATCCGGTTTGTATTCCATGTCAAATTGATTAAGTTGTGTTTTATTGACGAGTTGTGGTTCGTATGGATTATATTGAAACACTTTCGTGGAATCTGCTCGAAAATCAAAGCTATGTTTCTATTCTTATCGCTGTTATTTGTGCCCTTTATCGTCATTTTGATTCACGTTTTAGATGTTTTGGAGCGAACTAGCCGCATCCGCCGAGGAGAGCTCTCTTCAGAAGCTGCTCGCTTCAAGCGACAACCCCCCGCTACGCCAGGTTCTGGCAGATCCGTTGATGTTCCAAGAGCTTCGCCAGGGAAACAAGAACATTATCACCTAGTGCGTTATTTCACGACCTTGTATCCAGATTTTTTTTCGTGTTGCGGACAGTTTCTTATTTTCAGTCTGACCCGTTCCGATCGCCTTGTGCAACTGGTCAAGAATGCCCTGGAACCCGAGGATGAGAGCGCCGGACCCATAGAGACCCAATACAAGTTTGTAGTTTGCTTTACTTTTTTTTTATTGCGCTGTTTAGATTTTCTCACATCAGTGCCGAGGTTCTTACCGTGCGTAATATCGACGACGTGATCAACGCCTTCGTTGATGTTTGTTTTTGAAGTTATGTTTAATTATTGTGGTTTCAGTGTCCCGAAGCGTTGGTAATCCTGATGAACGCCCTCAACAATGGAAAACTGAATGCCATCACCAGCATTTTCTACAACAAGATCATCACACACATGCTCGCTCGCCACTTCTTCAAGGTAAGTGGGGAAGCCCTATTGTGTTTTAAACTGACTGATGCTTCTTTTTTTCTGTTGGAATGCAGTACGTACTTTCAGGCGTTCGAGGTGATGAGGCGCAGCGGATTCCTGAAGAAGAGTCTGTCGTGCATCGGCCTTGGTTCGATCTCGAACCTTCTCCAGAATCTGCCGAGGATTCCGTCGAACACGGACGAAATCAACGCCATGAAAAATGTTTTCAGGCCTTTGAATCACGCTAAAATTTCTAATTGTAGTACTTGGTTGATCTGAAGTTGGTCCCGTCGCTGGTCGAACTCCTGGACCCTGCCCAGTCCTGCGCCGTTCACGACAATGCTTCCGAAACGTACACGGACATTCTCAGGTGCATATTTATTGCGGTTAATCCGAAAACATTGAGAATGTAGGAATTTGAGAGAGGTTCTGTCTTCGTACGACGAGAGGGAGGACATCCTGCACGACGAATTCTTGAAACGCGGTTCTATAGAGGAGCTGGCGAAACGAATGCTCGTGGTTGGTTATATTTCTCGCTCACTTATTCTCTCTGTGTATTCAACTCATAGTTTATTTTCAGCGCGACGAGAATGGAATCCCGAACGCTTCTTTGCTCCAGAATGGCTCGGAAATGTTCCTGGATCTGTTGGAGACGAACAACTGCTACAACAGGCCGAGCACCCTTCTGAACGACGACCGCCTGTTCGACGAAGGGGCGACCGAGGAACAGAACCTGGATTCGCATCGAGGCATGGAGGTGAGTTGGGGCATAGTGCTTGTTGTAAAATCCGACCAATTTTACAGTATTTCGTTGAATTCATGCTACAGTAGATAGATCTCATCATTGCAGATGTGGGTGCCGGACCACGAGCACATTGCGGAGACGGTGATTGCGGGAAAATCGGCGGACATAGTTAACATCATCATCGACGATCTCTCCGTTAGTTCTTTTCGTTTTCCTCCGTCTATCTCCCTATTTAGTCCGAAACTCCCGGAGACAATTGGTTCTGCCTCCTGAATCTCCTCGCGACCCTCTGTGATACCAACCATCTGCCCACACATATCCTCCTCACCACCGGCTTCAAAGAGGCTCACTTTGAGAAGGTAGAAAGAAATGTGGGCGTGGTTTAATTTCACTTCCAGCTCTTCGATCTCGTCTGGACCCTGCCGCAATGCACCGTTTTCCACCGCCTTCTCAGCAAAATCGTGGCCCATGTGCTCTTCTCGAACACTGGAACCACTCCCTCTCCGCTCATCGACTTCTTCATCAAGGTATTTTTGCCTCGGTAATGTGTACTTTGTTTCTTTAAAGGACTGTGGCGTCATTTCTCGTCTCTCCGTTGGAATCCAGCCGACCTGCGTCTACACGAAAATGTCTCTTCTGGGCATCCGAGTGTTCCACGTCCATCTTGCTCACTGTTTCCACGTCGCTCGCAAAAAGGCCACAAACAAGGACCACATCGACGACGCTTTGAAGGTAAAATTGCTTACTGTATCTGGTTAAAGGTCTATTTAGGAGTGTCCCGAGTGGCCGGCTGTCTATACGGCCCTCTTCGAATTCCTGGATTTAAACCGACCAGATCTCCAGTCTGTGGCCTCCACCTCTCGCTCCATCAACGGTTTGTTTTCAGTTTTAAAGGATTGTTTTATTCCGTTTAGAGTTAGAGCAGTATTAATTATTGTGTTTCAGCGGAAGACTTCTCGCAGAAGAACGGTGCCCTGGAGGACTTTGAGACCTACTGTCAATTTGAATCCACAAAGTCCGCCTGCATAGAGACTGAGAATATGCCCGCTTTCCCCAAGTCCGCCTTTGTCGAGTAAGTTAAACGCCGTTTAATGTTTTAAAAATGGTTTTAGTTTCTCCATTGAGAGAGGAGCCCCATTCGATTCCTTCGATATCGATCTGAAAGAGAACGAAGCGGATGAGAAGAATTTCGAGAGCCTTTGCGATATGAAGTCATTCGACGACTGGACATTCTCCAAGGGTCGGTCTCTCTCTCTCTCTCTCTCTCTCTCTCTCTCTCTCTCTGTCTCTGTCTCTCTCTGTCTCTGTCTCTCTATGTCCACTATTCCAGCGGCCACAGAGTCTGCGGATGCGGACAGTTCGTCGTCGGCTGATAAGTTATTCCCTACCCCCACTTCCGCTTGGCCTGGAGAGGGAGAGGAGAATTCTGAAAAGAGCGGCAAAGACGAAGACATATGGGACAAGAAGCGTCTTTCCAATGGATCATCCTCCGGTTAGACAGAAATTCAGCTGAAATACTTCCAGTTTTTAGGTGACGACTGCTGGCCTACGTCTCCGGGATCTCCCAAAACGGAGCAAGATGTGAAGAGTGACGAGTGGGCCGATTTCACGTCGCAGAGGAAGTCGCTCGACGCCACCGAGTGGCCGGGACTCGATTCGGTCAGTCAAACGGCTCACGAATCAGACCCCGTTAGCGAAGGGAACAAAATGTTGGACACAAAATCTGCACCCCTCACAACTCACCGCCAAAGCCAAACGGACGGCGGTTTAAAGGACTGTCTGGGCATTTTCAATTGAAACTTTCCGACTCTCTTTCTCGAATAATTGAAAACTTTTTTCCCAGTTTTCTTTACATTTTGTAGCGGTATACATTAAGAATTCACATCAATTATTTCATACGGGGAAAATTATCGAAAACGACGCTAATAATTATCGAAAGGTAGTTTTCCACGGTCTATATCTCCGTGAAGAAATTTTTCGAACTTGTGGAAGAATCGCTGTAGAGTATGCGCCCCTAATCATTTTTTTTAAAGCCAATAAGGAATTTTCCACCCGAAATTTAACGAGAAGGAGAAACATAAAGGTTATTGTCCGCTTAAATCTGCCGAAACATGGGAGGGTCCCGCCACGATTTCGAGGAAATTGTCTGCGCCTTCATTGCAGACTTAAAGGTTTTTGTTTGATCTTTGCGAAACACTTAATATTAAACACGACTGGGCCACGCAAAATGCCTATTTTCTTTCATGGCGATGTTCCAAGAATTTCAAAAATGTTCCATCTGGTATGTAGAAGATATAGGAACATAGAGTCCTTTAATAAAAAAAAGTGCTGGTCTCGGCGTGTTGTGGGGCATTTCTTCAAACGGATGTTTGAATAACAATTTTGCATCTCAAATTCATCTCCTTTTTCAGTCGTCCGAGTGCGAGACTTCTCCGAAGAACGCGTCGGAGGCTGAGCCGGTCTCCGGCTGGACCGCCGACTTCCCCTCTCCCGCCGCCGTGGTGGAGATCGTAGCCCCTGGCGAGACGGACGCCTAGTCCTTTAATTGTAGAGCCCCTCCGTACCGTACTCGGTCTCTAACCTGGCGTCCTCTTCTATTTCTGTCTGTATACTAGCGCCTTAACGGGTCCGACACCTCTGCAGCAATAAAAGCGACCTGGTGTTGTTGTTTTTGTTGTGTAATAATGATATTCCTCCTCCCAGAAGGGTTGTGCCCACCTATAATGGTTCACTTGGTCCTTCGGTGATAACTTCTTTATCTTATCTCTGACCCCCCCACCACTTGTCTGTTTTCATCTGAAAACCGCTGTTTACCGTCTCCTCTAATATATCTTACTATTCATTGTTGTTCTTTCCCAGAGGAGAATCCTCTTTTACTTTTCTATCAGTATTGAGAACATATAGCAAGTGGTTTCAGAATGTCTGGAGCCAAGCGGAAGGTCTTGTTGATGGGCAAGAGCGGTTCGGGAAAGACCAGTATGCGGTGCGTTATTTGGAATAAGAAGGGAAAATGGTATCTCTAGGTCTATTATTTTCGCCAACTATATCGCCAGGGACACCAATCGGCTGGGACCCACTATAGAGGTCGAACACGCCCATGTCAGGTAAAGAAATCGACGATTCCTCATAATAAAAAAAACTCTTGAGATTTTCCTTTAAAGATATTTTTGAACACGCCTTTACGTTATTGCTTTATCAGTGGTTTTCGGCAATCTTTCAAAGAACTTTTGTCATGATGCGTACTAGTCGACGAAATCCTGACTGCCTGGAAGGACCGGCCGAAAAAAGTCCGCCCGTTTCGGCTAGTTCTGTAAACTTGTCAATTACTTCTATTTCATGTTTGTACTAATTCTAAGTTAGCAAAAATGCCGCGACTAGGATCGAACATTGACCATTTGGTGCAGGTGTAATAGTAAACAGACCTTGGTCCGAAATCTGAATAATTTAGGATTGGATAAACTTGTCCTACGCTTTTTATGTTGTCTTCAATATTGGTTTTGTTTCGAGTCAGCTCTGAGTCGAATTGTTCCAAGGCGTTTCTCACTAATTTATTATTCAAATACATTTATTGAAGTGGATGCGTTTGTTTTGATTTGTGGAGTTAGAAATACTTAAATATATACTATTTACTCCCGAATCACGGCAAAATCATAGGGCGGATCAAGTGCCTTCTTGATCCGCCCTATGATGAACAAGCTGCCCGTGGGGTCCATTTGCGCGACCCTCACAGAAATTCGACGTACCTCGCAAGTCCCCCAAATGGGAATTTCGGCTCGGCGCGACCCCCCGAAAAGCACGGTCGATGATTTTCCGTGGTTCGAGGGCACATTGCGTTTTGAGGCTCAATTCGTCGGCTCTAAAGACCGGGTAGCTCAAAAACAACGCTCGAATAAATAGGGCTGCTCGTTCGAGAATCTGTTCATTAGCTTTGAATCGGTTATTCAGTGATTGTGCAACTTCTTTTTGTTCAACTAATGTTGACAACAAGCGTATTAGTACAAAAGTTTCGATCATTTACTTAATCTCTTATATGATAATGCTTAATTCCAGGTTCCTCGGAAACCTCGTGCTGCACCTGTGGGACTGTGGGGGTCAGGAGTCCTTCATGGACAACTACCTCGTTTCTCAGAGGGATCAGGTCTTCAAGAACGTCCAGGTTCCCCTCTTTTATTTTTATATTAATAATTAGTAATAAACTAGGTGTTGATCTACGTGTTCGACGTGGAGAGCAGGGAGTTCCAGCGCGATCTTCGCTACTACCAGTCTTGTCTCGAGGCCCTGCTCCACAATTCCCCCTCGGCCCAGGTCTTTTGTCTGGTGCACAAAATGGATCTCATCGAGGAGGCCAAGAGGGACGCCGTAAGTCGCTTTATTCTACTGAAACAGGGGAATTTCAGATATTCGCTGGAAAAGAGGAGGAGATCAAGCACTTTAGCAAACTGGCCTCGGGCGCTGAGAAGGCCAATGCTGTGATTCAGTGCTTCCGGAGCAGTATTTGGGATGAAACCCTCTACAAGGTACTGTTTCTCTATTCAACAGATGAACATTGGCTCAGGCCTGGTCGGCGATTGTGTACAAACTCATCCCGAACGTCAATCTGATGGAGGAGAAGTTGCGCCAGTTTGCGCAAGTTCTCGACGCCGATGAGGTGATCAGTTATTTAATTATGTAACTATGAAGATAATTAAGGTTCTCCTTTTCGAGAGGGCCACTTTCCTTGTGATTGCCCACGCTGAACTCACCGAACACCGCGATATCCACCGCTTCGAGAAGGTCTCCAATATTATTAAGCAGTTCAAACTTAGCTGCAGGTAAAATTTAATTTTTTGTGTTTTTAACCGAGAGTTTCAGCAAAATGTGCTCGCAGTTCGAGTACATGCACGTGAAAAATACTCATTTCTCCGCTTTTATTGACACGTTCACGCCGAATACCTTCATCATGGTTATTCTGTCTGACGGTGGGTTAGAAAGAGATAAAGAAAGGGAGAGAGACAGAGAGGAGGTAGGGAGTGTCCTCATTCTCTCATTGCAGGCAACGTCTCCCCAGCCGCCACCCTGATGAACATCAAAATGGCACGGAAGCACTTTGAAAAGCTGGAGTCGCGCTGAAAACGACACCACTTCCTTTCAGATTCCTGTATAGAAATGCGATATTGACTGTGCCACATTGTATTTCACTTCCCAAAATAAAAGATATTTACTTCTCTGTTTGTGTGGAGATATCACAAAATCACCCGTGAAAAATGGTCCAAATGAGGATAGCGGCTGTCTTGGAAAGGGCACTTGAGCTGGAGGAGCGTTCGCACGGAGTGTTCGAGTCGTAGTCGAGGAGGGAGAAGTTGCCCATGGGCCAGGTGGGCTGATGCCGGGGGAACAGATTCACCTTCTGGCACATTTCCACTAAAACCCTGGTTAAGGGAAGCTTCAGAAGAATATTACGTTTCTTGGGTTCCGTTGGGTAGGACTTCTTCGGTCGATAGCCAGGACAGGAACGGTCTGCCTCCACCAGAGTGAGCATGGTGCCTGGCACGGGGAACACACGAGCGAACCTAAAACAAATAGAATATGAAGATCATGAGTGCTCGGAATTGCTTAAAGTCAGTGGGCAATGAAAACCTTGTTTATCGTCAATTTCCCATCAACAGAATACATTCAGAGGTGAAGGCCCAGTAATTTTCGACAGCAGTTTTTATGCACCTCGAAATTTTTTTTGCGCATGGAACTTTTTCTCTCGACATTTTTTTATAGGCAGAGGACCGCGAAAACAAAAATGAACAAATCCATCACGCAACGTAGACGAGAGACATTTTTTGGTTCTTCTGATGGTCACGCGTTGCTCGGACCCTTCGCCACTTCACTGCCCGTTCAATCCGGAGTATATTCCTGTGAGGTCGCTGCTCGAACCACCCAAGGAAACAATGAAGTTGCCACAGTTTCAAGACTGACTCAGAAATCTTCGAAGAAGCTGATTCTCCCATTGAGAGCCAAATCGGCCATCGGGCGCGAAGGCTATTGAAGCCAAACCAACGGATAATATAGCCGTCACCAAACGAACATCGGCGAGAAAAAGCCGCTTTTTCTATGCGTTTTCGCTTTTTGCATGTTATTTTTGCCTGAGTACCACACGAATACTTGCATTAAGGCGGTTTTTGGCCGGATTCCAATTTGGCGACAGCTATAGGATGAAACAGTTTCCGAGTTTTGAAAGTATGTGTTGTAGCAAGAGATAAATGAGAGATATGCCGCGGTCGCTGCCATCCTTAGTCGCTATTTTCTGTTTTTTCTTACCTTGAGCATTTGAGATCCGTGAGCTGCATCTGTTTAGTGATATTCAAAGTCATCGAGTACTGCCAGTGACGGAGGAAACACCTTTCAACGGGTTTGATCTTCTGAAAACGACAGATTCCGTCGCTCATTTGAGGTTGACCCAGAGCTTTTGAGACCAACGAGTAGTACAAGTCGATCCTAAGAGGTGGATAAGCATTTCTCTTCAAAATAGAGTTACCAAAAAGTCTTTGAGAGAAGAGTCACAACTCCATTAACCAATGAGCGGAAGGGAGACCGCGTGCCGGGAGAAGCACTGCTCCACGGGGCCGTCTTTTTGGCCATGCATTCCGCTTGGGCATCTACCCACGAGGAACTGAACGGACAAGTTTGCATAAGTTAGACAGTTTGTCACAAACACACAAACTGTTTGTGTGTGCGTGTGCGCGTGCGCGTGTGTATGTTCGAGAGAAGAAGGTAACTTACACAGAAACCAATTTGTGTTGATCCAACGTCGCAAAAAGCTGTGGATCGAACACAGCCAAGTGACTTGGCCTCCGTCGAGTGGTTGAAGCCACAACGAAGCCACTTCTAGTGACAAGAAGACAGTCTTTCTGAATATATTTCAATGAAATAATAATGAATCTTCAACTACTTTTTTGCAACGGGGATTCCAAACACTGCTCCCATTTGTCCAATTCCGGAACACCTTATCCAGATAGTCGATTCTCCATTGAGTGCCAACCACAGCCAGTCGATGTCCACTTTCATCGTTCAACGCCCGATAAGCAATCACTACGTCGTTCCTCACTGACATTTGAAGTTCAGTCACTGGATCACGGTTTAATCGCTCGTCGTCGAATTTCGCAGTCAACGGTTTCAACCCAGTGGTGGTACTGTAAGAAACGGCCTACTTTACTTTGAAAAGCGACTGACCATGAAGGGAAGTGAGCCATGACTTGGGCACGCGTGTGAACAAAAGAACTGACAAAGTAACGAGGTTCAAAGCCAGCTGGGAGTTGCATCTCCTCACAGGTTGAGTTTAGAGCATCTGGAATGACATCTCTGCCTCTGCCTCTTCCTCTGCCCTTCTCTCTCTCTCTCTCTCTCTCTCTCTCTCTCTCTCTCTCTCTTAACCTACCAGCCGATGGCCACGAATCTCCCCATTTGTTGACAGCCGAAACAAAAAGTCGCGTCGTCGACAGTTCTTCGCACTCAGTCAATCCCTGCATAGCAGCAAATCTCATCTTTGCATCCAGTCTGTCCAATGCCCAATTGCAAATGTTCCTAAAAACCAATTTGGTTTGTAGTTTGTGCTCTGATACCTTTTGGACAGAAAATAGTTGACCAATGGATTCGACGTCACGGCCATGTCGTTCTTTTCCTCCGCCGCTTCCACCGTTTCTCTCGACTTGTTGTCCACAATAACTACTGAGAAAGGGGTGTTTTCAATGCTCGCACACATTATTTCTCGGTCGTTCTGAAAATGAGGCCTATTAGTGAGAATCCTGCTTCAATTCTCGTTACATCAAAGAGAATCTGCTCCGAACAACTTCCATTCGTAACTTGGCGTCGTAGGTCGTTCATGGCAGTTGAATTACCCTCTAGTTCGAACTGAAACGAAGAGAATAAAAAAAGAAGAAAA
The DNA here is from genome assembly GCA_964057215.1 of Oscheius myriophilus. Classification (NCBI taxonomy): domain Eukaryota; kingdom Metazoa; phylum Nematoda; class Chromadorea; order Rhabditida; family Rhabditidae; genus Oscheius; species Oscheius myriophilus. The sequence goes on along the minus strand of OZ059903.1, from coordinate 9,220,781 downwards.
GAGAAAAATACCATATCAATAGTTGGGATTGAGTCGATCAACCCAACCAATCGATAGACCCTTTGGTCGCTGAACCCATATTGAACCCTTAAGCCAGAGCCTGCCTTCGCGCGAACCTGCGACGCATCGTAACAGGCGCTGCGACGGACACAGTGGATTTCGGTTTTCTGAAAGAGAGTGAAAGAAAAATTGAATTCCTTAAAAAACGAACGGGAAAGTCCAGTTTCGGATGGTAGAGCACGATTCCATTTCTATCTACAATGAAAGCATAGATTTGTTCTCCAATTGGGAAGGACTTTGTCAGTTCGGCGAGACCGATGTCAACAGCTGAAAGGAAATGCTGTATTACTAGACAATGAGAAAAAGTGGGAGTGAGTGAGTGAGTTTAAAAGAGAAAAAGATAGGCAGAGAGACAGAGAGACAGAGAGACAGAGAGACAGAGAGACAGAGAGACAGAGAGACAGAGAGACAGAGAGACAGAGAGACAGAGAGACAGAGAGACAGAGAGACAGAGAGAGTTATAGAAGAGACTCTAAACTGACCTGCTACTCCAGCCAGTCCTTGATTTTTCCAAGTGTCTCCTGTTCCTTGACTAAGAACCGGCATAGATACGGTAACCGTGGGACCCAATCCTTGTGCCTCCATGTAGAGGTTAGTCCAGCTAACATCTCTTTTCTCCATCGGCACTCCATCCAAAACCCTGGCTCTGACGCCACTAAGGTTGTCCAGAAAAGCCCGCGACTGAGGTTTCACATCCATAAAAGAATCGATAACTGAATAAATTTCATAGTAGAAAAGAAAAGAATGTACCCGAGTAAGATGCGAAAGTATTGCAAGCAAGCCATTGCAGAAATGGAAGCTGACCCGTACCGTAGCCCATGGAAAAGCCGAAGATGCGAATCTATGATTCTGTAGTTTGTAGTTCTAAGGGGACTTACTGGATCCTCTCCTCGAGCAAGAATCTCTTCATCAAGCATTGAAGTTGTCCAATCATCTACCCCGTCGGTGAAAAGCATTATCATTTTATGACCGCCGGAACGAGAGTAGGAGAAGAGAGAGGAGTTAGAGTCGAGGTTCTGAAGGAGTGAAGTCTCGCTGTTTCTCTGTTTGAATTTACTCTCCCTCCCTCCTTCTTTCTCTCTCTGAGGACTCTCTCTTCTCTCTCTCTCTTTATCTCTAAAACCCACATTTCTCAGAACGTCCAGAGAAAACTTGAATGGCGTAGAAATATGTGCCTGATCCTTCTCCTCAATCTCCGCTAGTTTCTCAAAGAACACCCTTTTGTTCACAGTTGTAGCTGGTAGAAAAGTGTTATTGTGACATTCCAGAATGGAGCCAAAAGAAGAACTAAAGTAAACTCCTAAAAATTCGTTCATAAATTTAACTTCAGCAATTTTCTTGCCGTAAAAGTGATCATTTGGGTTGAGCGTGGAAAGAATGTACATCATGGCTATTTTGATCAGATGCATAGTTGGTCCTTTAACACTTCCGGAACTGAATTTTAATGCCTTTTGTAAAGTATCGATTTTTTAAACTCACTAATCGATTAAAAATACGATATCTTTTGGAAGTGCTTCTGTATTTACAAACCACGGCCTATACCTGGGGTCGAAGAGATCAATAGTGATTTGAGCAGGTTCGATTTCCCATGTTCTTCCTGTAACTACCGTAATCTTTTCCGTATGAGACCCACTTGGATACATCCTTGTGAGACCACTGTAGGTCCCGATGTACTGATGTCTCATTTCGGGAGAAGCCCTCTTGTTCTCCTTCATCGCCTTTTCTACCACATCGCTGCCCGTCCAACCAAAGTCTCGACGCACTTTTGGATCTAAACCTTAAGTTCATTAGGGTATTTAAGGTTAGTGCTTACCACAACGGTAGCTCTCTATATTGACGTGTACTCCTGAAGCTGAGTCTCCGTCGAAGCCAAGAGGGGTTTGACGGACATCTGATTCGTTTATCCTCATGGTCTCTTTCAGACAGGAAAACTCGTCCAGGGGTTCATAGAATTCCGCATCCGGAGTGTCGTGGATGTACTCTTTTGCAGCATTTTCAGCAGAAGACGCTAGTTTCTGAAGAATTCGAATAGGCATTGGAGCGCATTTACAAAAAAAAGACTGTTTTCAACGCTGAAATACAGAGAGTTTAATGCTAAAAATAGGCCAGGGGCCTGGCCATTTTTTTTAGCATGAAACTCTCTGTATTTCACCGTTGAAAATTACGATCTCTCGTCTGCGTTGCGTGATGTACGATTTTTTATACGTTTGTAAATTAGGAAATTTAACTTCAAACATGTAATTTCAAAAATGAAGGTACCCGCGCTCCGCGGGAAGCAAAATTTTCGAAACGCTCTACCCAAACAAAATGGGTGAGTTTTTTAAGATTTTATGGCAATTTTATACTCGTCGCCCAGCGAGCTTTCCTAGCCGGCAGCCGGAAACAAGCGGCTTTTTGTCTGCGTCTCCGCGACTTGCACACTATTTCGCGTGTTAGATGTGCAGGCCATCGAAACTTTAGGAAAGGTCCGTGGGCGAGGAGTATATTTAGTTTTTAGCTATATAGATTTTTTTTTAAAATGACGTTTGAATGCAAAAATCTCAAAATTTTTTTATCAGCAGGGTTATCTAGCATATCTGAAATAACGAGGTGCGAAAAATGGGGTGTTGGCGGAAACTCAGCACGACAAAACAAGGCATAAAGCGCATAAAGCGCATTCTAAGGGGAAAGACTTCGTAAACAAATATTCCGGACTTCTGAAAAATGAGTAGATCTCATTCTTTTAAATCAAAAAAGTGTCCCGTTTCCTCTTGTTGGAGCAAAGTTATGAGCGCCTAAAGTTTTGCTTAAAATATCGTTTGAAAGGCGCGCAATTGTGCGTCTCGCTCTTTTCCCGCGCTCTGTCGCCCTTCTTTGCCGTGTACACCTGCACCGTTGTAGTCCAAATCGTATAACAGGGGTTATGACAACGGTATAAATTCAATGAATTTGTTATTATAAAGATTTAAAAAAATATGAGGTCTTTCCCCTTTAAACTCATTTATTGGCGAGAAAAGGGAAAGCGTTAGCCAACATTCGAACGGTAACCATTGCTTAATTGTGTTTTTGTCCTTTGGCCAATTATTGTTTCTGTCCCAACAGACAAATGTAATCGAAGCTTCAGTGTGTTTGCATTCCTGTCTCCTGGCTGTTTATCTTTCCCTCTGACTAATGCCCTTCCAACCATAAGTCTCCTTTATCCCCCGTTCGTTTCTTTCGGGGACCGGGGATCCCATTTCCCCCTGCCTCCTAATCCTCTCTCCCAACCTTCTTCCCATAGTTTGTGCTCACTGGACCCGCATAAGCGAGTACTCGCAGCCAGTGGTCCCAAGTGTTGGGATCGATGGAATCCCGCGACATCCTCGCCAAATTGATATTCGCAATTAGCGCGCTCCACCTATATCGACCGCCCTTTATGTATCTTCCGCATTAGAATACTCACCCGCACTGCCGCTACGCGGTCCGAGAACAGCGTTTCCAAGCTCTTTTTGGCTGTGCGAAGGACGGTGGAGGAGGACTCGGGACGGATACGCAGCTGCGACTGAAGGGAAGCCATTTCCTGAAATATGCGAAAAATCATTAGAAAAGTAGGCATTTTCAACAACACGCGCAATTAATATAGTTCGCCCCAACGTGCCAATCTTTCGATGTTGTTAGAATACTCAGGCAGTGTAAGCAACCAAATTGGCCTTGATATATTTGGCGAGAAATACAAATTTGAGCAAATGTGGGAACTGATTAAGACTTGGTGTTCAAATTCAACAGCATTCAATTTCGGAAGATTTTGGACAAGTGTAGATATAAGTTGTGTAATTGGCTATCCCATGATCACTAAAAAGTAGATTCATCAAGAGTTATAGCTGTCGCAAACAGAAATCCTGCCAAAAACGGCAGATTTCGTCACTGGCTCTTGCCATATTCCATTAAAAGAGAAATTTTACTTTGCAAACCAACTGATATACTCCTCGCAGAATCTATTTCGGCCAATTTGGCTGCTTACAAGGTCTGAGTATCCTATTTTGCACGCTTTTCTCAAGGAACAACACCAAACCATTGGCACGTTGTTTCGAAGTAGTTTTGGCACGGACTGTGACCATCACAAACCTCCTCGACGAGAGCTGCCCTCGACTGATGTTCAAACTTGTCGAGGAGGAGCCGTGAAAAGGGCTCCAGGTCGCGCTGTGCCCAAGAGAGGGTCAGTAGCACGAGGGTGAGGAAGAAAATCATGGTGGGTGGATAGTCATCGAGGGCTGAAAGCTGAAGTTATGGGAGAAACAGGGAAGAATAAGGAAGGACTGGAGCACTAGAAGGAACTCTGAGAATGGGGGTGGCGGAGGGGAAGAAGTCGGCCATTCGGCGCGTAATCGGAGGGACGCAAAGAGAGAAAGAAATGTAGCTGCGATTAGAGAGAGAGAGAGAGAGAGAGAGAGAGAGAGAGAGAGAGAGAGAGAAACTGTTAGAGACCCAGATACACTAAGAAACGAGAGAATCAGGAGGCCGTGAGAAGCATGGAGATGTAGAGATGAACCGTGAAAAAAAAAAACAGAGTGACTAAGAGCATCATAAAATAATGAGAGAGTGGGAGGCAGGGAGTGCGCTAGAATATAAGAATGAGAGACAGAGACCAAAAATGAGAGATGAAGAAGGATGAAAGCGGGAAGGAGACATAGAGCGAGAAAGAGACATAGTGCATATGTGTGCTTATATAGAGAAAGAACATATGTAGAGAGAGACTTAGAGTGAGGGATACATGAAAGAGATTAGAATGAGAATAGTCGGTGGGAAGAGAGGGAGGACAGCGACATAGAGAGAAGAAAAAGGATAGTGAGGTGGAAACACTGCTACAGAAACAGAAACACCGTTAAAATATGAAAGTGAGTGTGGGTGAGAGAAATTGAAAAATTTAGGGAGAGTCAGAGCGAGCTAGAGAGAGAGAGAGAGAGAGAGAGAGAGAGTGAGAGTGAGAGAGAGAGGCCAAAAGGTGACGTGAGGCCTCCGAATGTCGTCGGAATGAGATTGGACGGGGCTGTCGTGTCGTCGAGTAATCATGGCAATGATTGTAAGAAATGGCAATCGTCGGAATGAAATCCGGATAAACAGGGATCGAGGCGTCTGTTTACCAAGGAGGGAATCTCGAACGAATCTCAGACAAAAAGAGGTACGCCAACCGAACACCACATCTCCCGGCCAACCCGGCATAATTCAATGTCCGTCTGTTCGCAAAGGTGATTTGTTCTCGATTTATAATGAGTTGCCGCATTTAGCAATCTACGGGCAAATTGTAATATTTCTGACCTGGAATTAATTGAACTTCTAATTTCTTCTGCACTCAGCCTTGAAACATGAAACTTTCGTTTCTAAACGGGAATGTCTAGTTCTGGTTTCAATCGAATGGACCAGCTAAAAGTTGGAAAAACAAAGTTTACGTGACATGGCCTGAATTTGAAACGGGAAACGGGCGGTGTGTCGTCTACGCCTCACTGGTCCCAACCACAAAAATAGGCCCTTGTTTCGGGAGAAGTCGGTCCTGGGGGAATCGGCGACGAAGCGAAAGAAGAAGCAATCCGCACGCGCACCTGGGGCTACAGCTACAGGGAGAGGCCCAAACTTTAGGCGATTGCCGTTCTAGCGTTTTGAAGTCATGTCAGTTCATAAAGGCGCCATTTTGTTCATTTAGATTGTTCTATGGTGCGTTTCTAACTAAGGAATCAGTGTTAGCCTTGCCACGATCATTAGGGCTGGGACGCGTGATTTACTCATGGGCACAAAAAGACAGTTAGAATAGGCACAGGGAAACGTGCCATCGAAAGGTATTATAAAAAAAAACTATCCTTTGGTAACCAAAATCTGAATCTGAGATCAGGAATACAGTATCCCTTGCACTGGTTACAGTACCTCATCAAGTGGCAAGATGAACGGCGTTGAATTCCACCCAAAACGGGTGCTCATGATTTATTCGGAAGGGCGCGGCTGAGGGAGTGTCAATTAGACCGACGAATGCATCACGTACAGCCGCCTAATTACGCTTTTGCGTTGCTCAACATCCTCTAAGGAATTAGTTTGCTCCAAGTTCAACATAACAAATTGAAAAAATTGCAGCGGAAGAAACTGATCCAGCGACCTCTTAAGCAGAAAAGGGCGGAATATGGAAAACTCCAGGCAAAGTGTGTGTGTGTGTGTGTGTGTTTGTCTGTGTTTTTCGTGGGCATGTAAAAATTGAAGCGGAGGAAGAGTAATGAAAGGTTTGGTGGAGCGTTAGTTGAAGTACAACAGCTTAAGAACATTTCGAATTGCCATAAATTACGTGTTGTCCGTTAATGCACAACTAATTCTACAATAATTGATTTAAAACTTATAAAAAGTTTTTTCCAACAACAAATGCTGGAGAGCTAAAGGAGACTTTAGCGCATCGCTTTGGTGGGGAAGGGGATATACAAAATCGGCTTTTGCGGAAGCATAAACTCAAATTTCAAAGCCGGATTTCAATAAGAAAATGGTGTTTATTCTAATGAGAGAGAGAGAGATCTTACTCCATAAAGCAGTTGTTTATAAACAAAGTCTCACTACAAACTTTTATTTGTGCCGAAACGTGCGTAACAGACGTCAATTGTCTATTTCAGGCGAGAATTGGCCAAAAGTGCTCCGCCTGCGTTTCCGTCGGCCTTTCAACGACGAAGAGGCCTCGTGGGAGGCCAAGTTTACATGGAATCAGTGGGGGAAAACAATCGGGAGAGCTGACGGAGGTCTGGGATCGAAGGGAGGGTCCCCAGGGGCGGGGCGCCTCTCTCTATTGACGCTGCCTTGACACTAATCAAACAAATAAATTGAAATTCGAGCGAGGGAGAAGGAGCCAGGGTTGATGCCGCGCGGACAGCCGGCTGTCGCCTTTATCACAGCATTTCGACCGACGGGGACATTCTGTTTTGGCATGTGGACTCGGGGGAAATTGGGAGGCGCAGCCACTCGAAAAAGACGCCCGACACTCCTTCCGCAGGCGGAGGCAATTATGGATGGGCGTTCTTTCAATGGACAAACTTTTGTTTCTCAAAGTCTGGGAACTCACTCACTAACTCACTCACTCACTCACTCACTGACTCACTCACTAGCTCACTCACTCACTCACTCACTCTCTCACTCACTCAGTCTCAGTCTCAGTCTCAGTCTGAGGCGCACACTGACTTTGACTCACTTAGTTTCTCACTTTTCTGTCTCTATCGCATACTGTCTCCTTTTTGCCTCTCTCTCTCTCTCTCTCTCTCTCTCTCTCTCTTCAACTAACTCTCCCCTCTCTTTTACTTTCTCTCTCAGTTTCTCTTACTATCCCAAAGGTGAATCTCAAACTAAGCGACAATTGATTCTCCGATTTGGCGTCGGAAAGCGGGCAGGTCGTTCGTGGAGAGTCTTGATTGAGGCCTGCTCACCCCTCAATTGAGTTCAAATTGCACGTCTCACGATGGGGGGATTCTCCTCATATCGGCAGCATAAAAGTCAAGTAAATGTAAAAAGAGAGAAAACAATTCCTTTATTTGAGCAGATGAAGAAATACCCAAAACGGATTAGATCAGATGCGAGGGAGAGACTTTGGGTGCTTCATTAAGGTAGACTGCAGTTTTTCCTTGTACGAGATTAAACGCATAAACTGAAAGAAACAAATAGTGAGAGAAGAATGGCTGGAGAGAGAAAGAGAGAAAGAGAGATAGAGAGATAGAGATTTAAAGAGAGAGAGAGAGAGAGAGAGAGAGAGAGACATAGTGCTCACCTTCATAGTTCCTTTCTTCGGGGCATGCTCGCAGTTGATTCCCGTGTATCCCTCATCACAGTTGCATTTGAACCTCTTTCCCTTCATGTGCCAGGTGCACTTGTCCTCCAACCCCTTTCCATCCCGAATACAAGTTCCTCTGCCGCTACAGTAAGCCTCAGAACACAATTGAGCCTTGGCCCTCACATTCAAAACAGCCCTTAATGGAAAATCTGAGCTGCAATTTATCTCCAATACCTGCCCAGTTTCTCATGTACATACTCGCTCATTCTGTTACATCTCATCTTTGTCATGTTTAAATTTGTACTCCACATTAATATTCCGTCGATTCCCTCCTCCATTGGGGTTTGCAATGTGTTACAAAGGTCATTCTGATCCAATTATATGAAAATAATGGAGAAACACAAACCTCTGTGTAGTATTGTTGTTCTTCGATCGGAAGATATGGATTGTATTCGAATTTGGCGTACATGTAAATGGGAATTCGTTTCTTCAGCTTGCTCACGATTCTGTGAGCTTCGCGCAATTGGACCTGAAAAATATCACTGACCGGTTTCCTTTAAGAAAAAAATGAATTGATAGTATTTACACAAGACCCTATTCGAGCGCCCGCAAGAAGCCCGTATTAAGTTTGTCTCGTATTAAGTTCCGCTCACACGTTAAAAAAATCTATGGCTGGCTTTAAATGAACAAATCTAATATGATAGACAAATTTGGCCGAAAGTAGAAGCAATCAATAACTGTGCCGCCTTCAGTCGATCCCCTCTGCCACATTAGAGGGGTTCATTATCGCCTACGCATTATATTGTTAAGTAACTCTGATCAAAATTACAAATTCTGAGTCCAATTTCGGTAGTTTCAACAGAAAATCTACCACAAACCTTAAACCTATGTTCACAGCAATAATGTTTTACACGTCGTGGCAGTAGAAAGTAAGACATATTCAAGAATAATTTGAATTCGATATGTATAAATAAGAATAAAATCAATAACTAAACCGATACCTGGGATGTGTGATGATGAAAGTTATCGGACCTGGCACCGTCGTAATAGACGGAGGGATAGATGGCGGTAGAGGCTTCGTATACGAACATCATTCTGAAACGAAGATAAAGACGCCGTCTCAAAAAGTCTACTGCTAAAGGATAAAAACCGAATTTGCAACCCATTTTCTCCTCTTTTCGAATGTCGGAAATCAGTGGGACCGCAAACAATGCGGCCGTAGGCCGGTCAATGGAGCGGCCGAAGGCCGCGAATGATGCCGTAGGTCGTGAAAAAACGCGGCCGCAGGCCGGTCAACGGAGCCCGGAGTGAGGACCACCGAAGGCGGCCCGTAACGTCTAGTAGTATGACAGAGAGAAAGAAAATGAGAGAGAGAGTGTGTGAGAGAGAGAGAGAGTGTGTGTGTGAGAGAGAGAGAGAGAGAGAGAGAGAGAGAGCGAGAGAGAGTACCTGTCATTATTCGCCATCCAGTGGCATCTTCCTTCAACTACGTTGCATTCCGGGTAAATGTAGTATCCCCATTTAGCCTTCGGTCTCAGTCTTTTCCCAATGTTCAGCAGGCCAACAAAGATTTTACTAAAACGCCAACTGTATTTCTTTCCATTTTGCTCACCTCGCCGCCTTGTCAAACTCTTTACCTGCTATTACTTTCGCCATTTTATCAGAGATTGTAGGGAAACGTTCTTTGACGTATTTCTCAGATTCCATTTTATAAATCTATAAACATAATTTGGCTCTAAATTATAATCCCACTGTCTTTGAACCCCAATTGAGTGATAGAATTGGCCGCCACTCCTCCAAGTCCAGAACAGCCGGTCCGTCGAAGTCTTTGTTTGGAATCGATTCTATGACTGCTTTCTCCACCGAAGCAAAAAATGCAGAAAGGTTGGCTCGCTGAAAATCTATTCATTGAAGCAAATCCTTTATAATAAAACGCCATGGTTTCTGTGTATCTGTCTGTGTATGATCTATCAGCGTAAAACCACGCGTTCATTTCCTCAGAAGGATAGGGTGAGATCGGCCGTAGGCCGAGCTTCACGTGCTTCACGCCAATTTTAAGGCCGAAGGCTGAGTAATGAGTGGCCGTAGGCCATGAATATTTGCAGCCACAGGCCGCCTAACTGGGTGGCCGAAGGCCGCGATCCAGGAGGGTGCGCGCCGTTGGCACATTTACTGTCCTGGTATTTCCATAATAGGGAAGAATTTTCGTCCCAAACCCACACAAAAGTAGCAAAACGTAGTCCAATGATCAATAGAATGTGGGTAAATGATAGTACCTGGGGAATTCCTCCGTTGTGCATGATATATTGTTGCGTCTTTGCATCTTTTGTAATACTAGGGTAGTGCTGGAAGCTAACCGAAGAGTAGAAAAGAACCATTTTGTCGCCCTTGAAGTCCTGATCTGAAGGTAAATTTATAATCGCACGCTGAGAGAAAGATATATTGAATTTTTAGACGCGACTTCTGTAAGACGTTAGATTTGTTGAAAACCTAGGCGACTTTTAGGAGATCATTATGAAATCCCTATTATGTATTTCGTTCAATCGAACACTTTGAACTTCAAGTGATTTTTGAACGCCACAAAATATTCCAGGGTAGATTCGAACCATGGTCGCCAGTTTGCAAGTAATTGTAAAAATCTTGAAAACGCTTTCTTCTTTATGAAACTCACTTGTGTTGAAAATGATTCCGCTGTTTGTAGGCAACCAGGAATTGTTAAACTTGTAGCAATTCTCGCCCGGAATGTTCCAATACACCTAAGGATTTTCTCCGATGGCGAACTCTTTGAAACCTACGGGTAGCCGAGGAGGAGTAGCTGAGACTGCCTCCAGGAGGGCTGTCCAAACGACAATTGAAGCTATCAGTCTCTGAAATTGTACAAAGTCTGAGGAATAAGATCAGAAAAACCATCGACCGTCCGGATGGGCGATTTGGGAGGGAATGAATGAGTTATGGACTTTGGGAAAAGTTTAATTACGCCAACCACGTGACATGAAAATCTAAGAAGGAAACTATGCATT
>OZ059903.1:9159960-9207460 GCA_964057215.1 Oscheius myriophilus | reverse complement strand
CGAAAGTACTAGAAATCCAAGGTACAGGGGGTCTATTTCTGAAATTTGGAGATAAAGGAGATAAAAGTAGGTCTGTCCTTACCTGTCAGCCATATCGGCATTTCCGGAATGAGCCTTTCTTCCTCGTGAGTGACATTTCCGTTGGGGTGGATGAGAGTCTTCACAATTTCCATGCCATCCGTCTGCAAACGATCGATGAGAGGGAAAACAGACCGTACAAACAGGGCGTAGTCAAAACAGAACCAGAGACCACAAACAGAGGACAAAACGAGGTTTCCGGGAGAAGAGGAAGGGAGGAGCAGACTGTTTTGCCTCCGACTGTTTATGAAAGTTGCGGCAGGCGCTAGACGGTGAAGGGCGCCATTAGAATTCCCATGGAAACAGAATTCTCTCAATCAACAAGCGAAAATCACCTGCGACTCGAGCAATTAAACATGGAATCAGTTGCGAGAAAACGTCAGAAAAAGGAGAGACCGAGCAGATCGAACCACAACAAACTCAAACATCGGAGTTGCAATGAGGAGACAGAAACAAGATAAGACGATAACGATCATACGGTACTTTGGATAGAAGAATGTGGAAAGACACATACTCTCTCACACACACGCACACACGCACACACGCACGCACGCACGCACGCACGCACGCACGCACGCACGCACGCACGCACGCACGCACGCACGCACGCACGCACGCACGCACGCACGCACGCACGCACGCACGCACGCACGCACGCACGCACGCACGCACGCACGCACGCACGCACGCACGCACGCACGCACGCACGCACGCACACACACAGAGGGTGTCATGGAGAATGAGGAAACCATTGTCTCAAGGAAGTAGCCACTAGTTGTTTCCTAAAAGACAATTCCGTCCAAATGTCCCATTTTCGCCCATAAGTGCACCCTTGACCGGAAGTAGCCCTCCATTTTCTCCAAGATCTCCGTCTTTCAGAAAGTACAGAATGTGTATAGTCAGTCAAGAAAACTCAGCCAACCTTTGCAACCAAAAAACGAACAAACGGTTTTTCAGAGCAGTATGGTTTCTTTCTCAAAAGTGATCTTTCAAAATGTTGCAGACGCCTTCAAATAAAATGACGTCGAGGAATACGGTAGCACTACAATTCTCGGTATGGGGCTTGGCAAAACAAGGCAGTTAGCAATATTATTGCTGGTTTCGCGTAAAAAACAGTTAATGGAGAAGGGTTTGGTTCAATTTGCAAACAAAGCTAATAGGCAAAGCAAACATTACAACTACCAATACGGGGTAAGGCAAAGAAGTTGCTGAGAGTATTTGTTCATTGAAATCATTCTTAAGTTAAGTTGAACATCTTAAACTGGGGCAAGAGCATCTTCGCAACAATGAAATTGAACACGATGGTAAAGCAACCAGTGCTCTGTTTTTGGTTCAATCCGCAAACAAACGTCGGGTTTAACAAACAGCGAAACACGAGCGTGCTTTTAAGACAAGGTGCTGGTTTTGTGTTCAGTTTTTCGTGAAACTGAAACAAAACAGCTTTCAACTTTTATTAAATTTTTAAAGTGCGTGTGCAGTTCATTAAAACCTCAAGTTGGCTACCCTTCATTTCGCAATATCTGATAAAACGCAAGCACATGTAGGACCGATCCTTGTGAAATACGGTTTGGGTATATATTGGATTAGCACTCAAAAAGTCGCCAAACACCCCTCTTTTCAGATTCTGATACTTTAGAGTCCTTAAGGAATGGATTATGTCCACTTTTCGGTTATCACTTCAAATGTGACGTTTTCTACGTTTGAATATAGCAATCAGCGAAAACCGATCGTCTCCAGTTAGTGCAATTTTCGTTAAAAAAAGGAAATTTGAGGGTATAAAAACAATTAATTCCTCTATTTCCATTACCCGAAAAAATTTCCATCTCCCCTAACGGCTTGGAAAATGGATTATTACGTCTTAAGCTAGTGTTACTTTACAATAAACAAATCACAATTGTCATCAGGAACTAGAACCTGTCGTTTTATATGTTCTTTCAAGCAATTATTGTTTTCTGTGTCCCATTAAACATAGATGTATGGCGTTTTGGTTTTTGCTGACATTACGTGCATGAGTTCGGCGAAACACAGCTCCTTCGCATGACTCCGACGAAATCAGAGCATGAGAACTAAAACATAAAAATAAAAGAACGTTCGCGAATGTTAAAGGTTATCAGCTGACGTTGGATAATTCCCGTGCCATTAGAGCAATACAATTATCGGAAAGCAATTCGGATAATGAATACAATTCCAGAATTGAACCCCGCTTTAAAGGCATAAAACGCCCTCCTTTTGAGGTAGAACGTTGAAAAATAAGAGGATTAGGGGTGAAAGTGACGACGGGATTACACTTTATGAACTGCTACTCGCGTGATTCAGATGAGAACCGGACAGGGAAATAATGAGGTTGGAGACGGGATTCGGACAAACAACACACAATACAATGAATTCAGGGAGGGACTACAAACGACACGGACAAATAGTACTGTTTCAACAAAAGAGTACAGTAACTCTGATTCAAAGAACAAAAGAGGAAGTGAGAGAATGTGTGTGTGTGTGTGTGTGTGTGTGTGTGTGTGTGTGTGTGTGTGTGTGTGTGTGTGTGTGTGTGTGTGTGTGTGTGTGTGTGTGTGTGTGTGTGTGTGTGTGTGTGTGTGTGTGTGTGTGTGTGTGTGTGTGTGTGTGTGTGTGTGTGTGTGTGTGTGTGTGTGTGTGTGTGTGTGTGTGTGTGTGTGTGTGTGTGTGTGTGTGTGTGTGTGTGTGTGTGTGTGTGTGTGTGTGTGTGTGTGTATGTGTGTGTGTGTGTGTGTGTGTGTGTGTGTGTGTGTGTGTGTGTGTGTGTGTGTGTGGGTGTGTGTGTGTGTGTGTGTGGGTGTGTGTGTGTGTGTGTGGTGTGTGGTGTGTGTGTGTGTGTGTGTGTGTGTGTGTGTGTGTGTGTGTGTGTGTGTGTGTGTGTGTGTGTGTGTGTGTGTGTGTGTGTGGGTGTGTGTGTGTGTGTGTGTGGGTGTGTGTGTGTGTGTGTGTGTGTGTGTGTGTGTGTGTGTGTGTGTGTGTGTGTGTGTGTGTGTGTGTGTGTGTGTGTGTGTGTGTGTGTGTGTGTGTGTGTGTGTGTGTGGGTGTGTGTGTGTGTGTGTGTGGGTGTGTGTGTGTGTGTGTGTGTGTGTGTGTGTGTGTGTGTGTGTGTGTGTGTGTGTGTGTGTGTGTGTGTGTGTGTGTGTGTGTGTGTATGTGTGTGTGTGTGTGTGTGTGTGTGTGTGTGTGTGTGTGTGTGTGGGTGTGTGTGTGTGTGTGTGTGTGGGTGTGTGTGTGTGTGTGTGGGTGTGTGTGTGTGTGTGGTGTGTGGTGTGTGTGTGTGTGTGTGTGTGTGTGTGTGTGTGTGTCTGTGTGTGTGTGTGTGTGTGTGGGTGTGTGTGTGTGTGTGTGTGGGTGTGTGTGTGTGTGTGTGTGTGGGTGTGTGTGTGTGTGTGTGTGTGGTGTGTGGTGTGTGTGTGTGTGTGTGTGGGTGTGTGTGTGTGTGTGGGTGTGTGTGTGTGTGTGTGTGTGTGTGTGTGGTGTGTGGTGTGTGTGTGTGTGTGTGTGTGTGTGTGTGTGTGTGTGTGTGTGTGTGTGTGTGTGTGTGTGTGTGTGTGTGTGTGTGTGTGTGGGTGTGTGTGTGTGTGTGTGTGTGGGTGTGTGTGTGTGTGTGTGTGTGGGTGTGTGTGTGTGTGTGTGTGGTGTGTGGTGTGTGTGTGTGTGTGTGTGTGTGTGGGTGTGTGTGTGTGTGTGGGTGTGTGTGTGTGTGTGTGTGTGTGTGGTGTGTGGTGTGTGTGTGTGGTGTGTGGTGTGTATGTGTGTGTGTGTGGTGTGTGGTGTGTGTGTGTGTGTGTGGGTGTGTGTGTGTGTGTGTGTGTGTGGGTGTGTGTGTGTGTGTGTGTGGTGTGTGGTGTGTGTGTGTGTGTGTGTGTGTGTGTGTGTGTGTGTGTGTGTGTGTGTGTGTGTGTGTGTGTGTGTGTGTGTGTGTGTGTGTGTGTGTGTGTGTGTGTGTGTGTGTGTGTGTGTGTGTGTGTGTGTGTGTGTGTGTGTGTGTGTGTGTGTGTGTATGTGTGTGTGTGTGTGTGTGTGTGTGTGTGTGTGTGTGTGTGTGTGTGTGTGTGTGTGGGTGTGTGTGTGTGTGTGTGTGGGTGTGTGTGTGTGTGTGTGGTGTGTGGTGTGTGTGTGTGTGTGTGTGTGTGTGTGTGTGTGTGTGTGTGTGTGTGTGTGTGTGTGTGTGTGTGTGTGTGTGTGTGTGTGTGTGTGGGTGTGTGTGTGTGTGTGTGTGGGTGTGTGTGTGTGTGTGTGTGTGTGTGTGTGTGTGTGTGTGTGTGTGTGTGTGTGTGTGTGTGTGTGTGTGTGTGTGTGTGTGTGTGTGTGTGTGTGTGTGTGTGTGTGTGTGTGTGGGTGTGTGTGTGTGTGTGTGTGGGTGTGTGTGTGTGTGTGTGTGTGTGTGTGTGTGTGTGTGTGTGTGTGTGTGTGTGTGTGTGTGTGTGTGTGTGTGTGTGTGTGTGTATGTGTGTGTGTGTGTGTGTGTGTGTGTGTGTGTGTGTGTGTGTGTGGGTGTGTGTGTGTGTGTGTGTGTGGGTGTGTGTGTGTGTGTGTGGGTGTGTGTGTGTGTGTGGTGTGTGGTGTGTGTGTGTGTGTGTGTGTGTGTGTGTGTGTGTGTGTCTGTGTGTGTGTGTGTGTGTGTGGGTGTGTGTGTGTGTGTGTGTGGGTGTGTGTGTGTGTGTGTGTGTGGGTGTGTGTGTGTGTGTGTGTGTGGTGTGTGGTGTGTGTGTGTGTGTGTGTGGGTGTGTGTGTGTGTGTGGGTGTGTGTGTGTGTGTGTGTGTGTGTGTGTGTGGTGTGTGGTGTGTGTGTGTGTGTGTGTGTGTGTGTGTGTGTGTGTGTGTGTGTGTGTGTGTGTGTGTGTGTGTGTGTGTGTGTGTGTGTGTGGGTGTGTGTGTGTGTGTGTGTGTGGGTGTGTGTGTGTGTGTGTGTGTGGGTGTGTGTGTGTGTGTGTGTGGTGTGTGGTGTGTGTGTGTGTGTGTGTGTGTGTGTGGGTGTGTGTGTGTGTGTGTGGGTGTGTGTGTGTGTGTGTGTGTGTGTGGTGTGTGGTGTGTGTGTGTGGTGTGTGGTGTGTATGTGTGTGTGTGTGGTGTGTGGTGTGTGTGTGTGTGTGTGGGTGTGTGTGTGTGTGTGTGTGTGTGGGTGTGTGTGTGTGTGTGTGTGGTGTGTGGTGTGTGTGTGTGTGTGTGTGTGTGTGGGTGTGTGTGTGTGTGTGGGTGTGTGTGTGTGTGTGTGTGTGTGTGGTGTGTGGTGTGTGTGTGTGTGGTGTGTGGTGTGTATGTGTGTGTGTGTGGTGTGTATGTGTGTGTGTATGTGTGTGTGTGTATGTATGTGTTTTGCGCCACTATAAATTCAACTGGGTCAACGAATGCTATAGATTCCACATGCATTTGTAAAGTGTATTAGAAAGGCAAACGGAAACGCTAAGAAAAAACGTGAGAATTAATTTTTCGACATCGTTAGTCATCCATGAAGCTAATGGTACTGAGAAATGGGATAATCTCACGGTGCGTCCTACAAGTTACTAAAAGGCACAATTAATCACGTCTTTTTGAAGTTCATGTAAGTTTTTTGTGTCTTAGTAAATGAGTGTCACTTTTGGTGACCCCTCCCTTTTAAAGGGATCGTCAGAGGTCTTTTTCCAAATAGATTGCTAATGAGGGCATGACAAGAATTTTGCGCATAACCGTTTGCTAGAGCGGTGTTCGAAAAAAACATTTCATTTGAAATGACATTATTGCATACCGTCCATTTCCAATTCGAAAAGGCCCCTGACGGTCCCTTTAAGACGCCGTCTCTGTTGTAAAGGGCCAGCATACATGTTTTACGTCTTTACGAAAAACGTAAGAGTTCGTAAGACCTTAGGATTTCAGCAATCACTTTGTGCCTTATCAACGTAATTTGTACACTGCTGATTTATAAATTGAAATAAATTGAAAACACGTGTAAAAATGACTAGATGAATATTAACCAGGCTGACAGAAAATATTCCTTTTCATGCCTTTGATATTTTGATATTTTTTGATATTTTTTATGTTTAACATTTGACTTTAAAAATACAGAACATTGGCTTTAAAATACAAAAAAATAAATAACAGAGTGAGAGAGACAGTGACAATTGAGACGAAAGGGAAACGATGCTAACGAAAATTCCAAGGGTTTCAAAAGTATTATTTCTCTTATGTCTCATATTTTAGTGCATTTTGACTAAAAGATTATCCCCCGGGGGCGTCATTTACTTCTTTGAGGGTGTAATAAAATCCTACTTAAGTCGAAGGCCATCCGGGGGATTTATGACGTGAAAGTAGGCTGAAACGTGGACAAAGGGCGCCGTCAGAATTCGGCGGTTGCCGGGGCGACGAACAATCTTTTCGGACACAGAGGGAGGGAATTACGTCAGAATGTTGACTTTTCAAAACAGCGACAGACAACTAATTGGAGACAAGAAATTGTAGACAACTGACGGAAAATGACACAGAGCGCCCAGGGAATAGTGAAAGCACTCCCAAAACTATAAGGAAACACAGAGTTCGAGGGAGAGTTTTTTGTAAACAATTTTCCTCTTACCGGGGTAATCTGGGGTAATCGATTGAAATCCGAAAATTTGTCGGTCATTAAATACGAGCGACTATTAGTGACCAACCACGTGAGGCAATTGCACCCAGCGGTTCACGCCAACTCACTCCGATTACTGGGAGTTTTGCAGAAAACACCCACAACACCCAGAGAACGAATGACGTTTGAGTTCACTTTTATAGAGAGAGAGAGAGAGATAGAGAGATAGAGAGATAGAGAGATAGAGAGATAGAGAGATAGAGAGATAGAGAGATAGAGAGATAGAGAGATAGAGAGATAAAGAGATAGAGAGACAGATACAGGGAGAGACACTGTCGAGAGAGAGAGATACAGAGAAACAGAGAGACAGAGAGACAGAGAGACAGAGAGACAGAGTTTCGAATTCTTCACTTCAAACCAAAGAGTCGCGATCGCTCTTTGCCGGCTGGTAACAGGGAGCAGTCCTCATCGAGCCAGCCGGTTTCCATTCACTCTCGTTTCGTATGCACCACAACAACCTGTGCCCTCCGGCTATTGCGCATAAGTGTTCATTTGTCTTAATTGTTCATGTTTTTTGCATTATTCCCCTTATTAAAAGTATTTTAGAGTTAAATGTCCCAAAAGTTTCCTTTTCCCAGCGTGTTTGTTTCTTTTGTGTGTCCCTTCCAATTCCAGGCGGAAGCGTTTGCTCTTCTCCGTGCGTAACGGCGCTTCACATGGGAACCTCTGAATCGTCGGCTATAAATCGCCGCAGGCCCTTTTTCCATTCGTCGCCAGATGTCTCCTAGCATTCTTCTTGATTTCTGATATCCGTAGTCTTTTTGTTCCCGGGGAAAGGGGGAGAAATGAACAAGGGCGGAATGAGTCCCTTAGGGTTGGCAAAAACGACACTTTCTCTGCCAATTCTCCTTATTGCCTCGGGCAATCGTGCCACGTCATTTCATCGTTCATTGTGTCTGCGAATTCAATACACTTTGCATACTTGCAGTCTCTGTCTCTGTCTCTGTCTCTGTCTCTGTCTCTGTCTCTGTCTCTGTCTCTGTCTCTGTCTCTGTCTCTGTCTCTGTCTCTGTCTCTGTCTCTGTCTCTGTCTCTGTCTCTGTCTCTGTCTCTGTCTCTGTCTCTGTCTCTGTCTCTGTCTCTGTCTCTGTCTCTGTCTCTGTCTCTGTCTCTGTCTCTGTCTCTGTCTCTGTCTCTGTCTCTGTCTCTGTCTCTGTCTCTGTCTCTGTCTCTGTCTCTGTCTCTGTCTCTGTCTCTGTCTCTGTCTCTGTCTCTGTCTCTGTCTCTGTCTCTGTCTCTGTCTCTGTCTCTGTCTCTGTCTCTGTCTCTGTCTCTGTCTCTGTCTCTGTCTCTGTCTCTGTCTCTGTCTCTGTCTCTGTCTCTGTCTCTGTCTCTGTCTCTGTCTCTGTCTCTGTCTCTGTCTCTGTCTCTGTCTCTGTCTCTGTCTCTGTCTCTGTCTCTGTCTCTGTCTCTGTCTCTGTCTCTGTCTCTGTCTCTGTCTCTGTCTCTGTCTCTGTCTCTGTCTCTGTCTCTGTCTCTGTCTCTGTCTCTGTCTCTGTCTCTGTCTCTGTCTCTGTCTCTGTCTCTGTCTCTGTCTCTGTCTCTGTCTCTGTCTCTGTCTCTGTCTCTGTCTCTGTCTCTGTCTCTGTCTCTGTCTCTGTCTCTGTCTCTGTCTCTGTCTCTGTCTCTGTCTCTGTCTCTGTCTCTGTCTCTGTCTCTGTCTCTGTCTCTGTCTCTGTCTCTGTCTCTGTCTCTGTCTCTGTCTCTGTCTCTGTCTCTGTCTCTGTCTCTGTCTCTGTCTCTGTCTCTGTCTCTGTCGCTGTCTCTGTCTCTGTCTCTGTCTCTGTCTCTGTCTCTGTCTCTGTCTCTCTCTCTCTGTTTGTGCTTCTTCTTTTTAGATGACTGATTTCTTATGTTTGTCTGTTGTGACAGTAGTCCTTAAGTGCAGAACTAGTTATTGTAGTTCTACCAGTATTTGCTTTACCGACATGTTCAAAAGGCGAGAAAAGGCTGTTGTGACAGGACTTAGAGCCTGGTCGTGAGGTCATGTTGTCCCCTCTTTCCATCACTCTCTATCTCTCTCTCCCTCTTTCTCTCTCTCTTTGTACATTTTGACCTTTTCTCCCTAAACCTTGCACTTCCAGTCATCTCATCGTAAGTACCTCGCCGCATTAAATTCGAGATCACCCAACCGGTCAAAGTGACTTCCCCCTCAAAAACACCTTTTGTGCGTCAGTCGCGTCATTTTCTCCAACAAATCCGCCCTTTTCCGGAAAACCGCGTTCTTTCCCGCCATCTCTTCCCTGGGGAACAGGGCCAAAGGTCAATTGGACCACAAATCCTTATCTCAGTGTTCGCTTTTCTTTCAATCCTCCTAATGATCCATTCCCATTCTTAATTTTCTCTGTTTGTGGGATCATAAACCCAAGTGTTCCCTCTCTCTTCCGCAGTGTGCTATGATAATGACCAGTTCTTGTGTTTCTTCACTTGTTACTTTGGTTCCCGCGCCAGTTGAACCCGTTCCTTCCTCATCTCTAATTCTCTGTGTACTAGTGTCTTATTGCAGTACTCGATGACAGCCCTCCATGGCTGGTTAGCCCTTCTAGTCTCGATTGTACACGCATCCGAAGTATCACGACTGCCGGTGGGTTCAAGGCATTTATTCGTCTTTCAGGCTTTTAAAGAGAAATTTTTTTAAAGATTTTTTTCGTGCGCGAAATATTTGCACTTGAATAAAAAGTGCTGATATTTAAAAAAAAAATTATATAATGTTTAGTTGTCAACTTTTAAAAACTGCTACGGGAAGATAACATGAACCATAATCGCGCTGTATTGCTAAAATGTACAGTTCGTTTCGGGACCCGAGCGTAATCGTGTCCATTCCTTTATATCGACTTTTATTTTGACGGTTAAATTTCGAATCGCGAAACCCATCGATGGGTGATGCATCATTTTTATAAAATTAAATTTAACTGTAATTATTCGTCAGTAATATGCATAAAATTGGGTTTTTCAGGTATATTGGAATCTTTTCACTCAGACGTGCTACAAACGGAACAACTCGCTTATTCCGTTAGAAGACTACGGTATAACTTTTAATACCGGTAAGTTTTCCTTCATTCGAAGGGTGTGGTTCAGTAATTGATGTTCCTGTGGTTTTTCCTGGCACTGTCATCAATCTAACGCTCTCGTTGCGTTTTTCTTCGAGAAAAAGGCGCAATTTGGGCGAGTTGGTCGGGAATTGATACTTGTAACCCCATTAGTGAAACCTGCCGGTTGCGAATTGCCCTTCGAATTGCTCTTTCCGGTTCAATCGCCTTTTTTTCAGATCACAAGTTCCACGGCGACCAAATAGTGATTCTGTACGAGTACAACTTCCCCTACTACCCGTACTATGCACATAACGAGCACATGGGCAACACCAGCCGATACAAGGCCGTCAATGGAGGGCTGCCACAGGTGAATTCTTCATATTTTGAAAATAAAGCTAATTCAGAAATGCAATTTATCTGATTTCTTCGCCTCTGCCGGAGAGCTGATAGAGAAGGCGATCCCCGACAAGAACTTCCACGGCCCCGCCGTTCTGGACTTTGAAGAGTGGCGGCCGCTTCTGAGCCTCAACTGGAACGCCAAATCTGTGCGTTCCTTTCATTTTCTTCTGAAATTCATGAATTCAGATATACAAAGCGGCGTCCGAGGACTACGTAAGGGAGCGGTTCCCCGACCTTTCCGAAAAGGCGGTCAAAGTGAGGGCCGAGGTGGAATTCGACAAGGCCGCGGGGTAGATTCTTGTGTGAATGAAGGAAAAGAGTTTTTAAGGAAAATGTTGGTGGGGCTGTTGTTGTTGGCGAAGAAGCTGCGACCTTCAGCCAAATGGGGATTCTACCTCTACCCATACTGTAATCTGGGGGCGGTGGAGAAGAAAGGAGCCCTCACCTGCACCAACTGGATCGTACATAATGAACAGTGAGTTCAGATGGATTGTTTTATGTGATGGTCATCCATATTAATAATAACGGTAGTATTTGCACAGGCAGCCCCATTCGGATTCTGTATCTTACAGCGCTTATTTGTGCTTAAAATCTGCTGGAACAGCATTGTGTTACCAGCTTTAGCTGGGAACATAAGTGAATTCGATCTTACACTAGTTTTTCTAGCAGTTTCGTTATGGTAAAAGGTTTTTCTAGCCGTTTCGTTATGGTAAAGCTGGGAACATAAGTGAATTCGATCTTACACTAAACAGTGCTTTAAGTTTAAATAAAATTCAATTTAAGATATCCTTGTGGCTACCCATGGTGCGAATGGGGCTGCCTGTGCAAATACTACCATAATAACTAAATATGGCATACGTCTTGCTTATTTAAAATTTCAACAGCGCGTCTAGTTTGTTTTCTGAAATCTGACAGTTCCTTGCCATTTTCTCACACTAAACGGCGGTTCCGTTACAATATCTTTCAATTAATGCACAAGTCTGGCCGTACAGTGGAATCGGAGGGCAGGTTAAAGGACTGTATCGTGTTAAACTTCGGGCGGTAATCAAAAACATTCTATTTATGCAATTTGGCTTTCAATGTGTATTTTTTTTAAAGGATATGATAGCAAATTCATCCAAATTTCTTGAGCAATGGAGCCGTTAATTCTTCCAAAACAATTTATAACTAGTGCCCTAGTTTTACTGGGTCTTGTAATTTGGTACTAACACGCCTTATTACATTTTTGCTCCAATTTCTTTAGTTTCCATCGTTAATTGTTCATAACAGTGCGTAAAATAAAGACTAACCATTTGATCATTTTGTTGTAATTGTATAGAAAGTAATTCAATTTACAATCCTTATTTAAACAAATATTGTTTCTACTAGAAGTCAAGGCCCCGCTGCGTGGGCTTTTTTGTTCGGCGGCGGTTTATTTCAATTCCTAAAAATACCGATGAAAAAGAATTGTCCCAATGTGCCCAGAATTATGTCAACACTGGAAACAACGTAGAACCGTTTTTAAATCATTCCGTGGTACCAAAACTGATATAGTTCAATTTTTGATTTCATGATGAAAAACTCGTTCAGGCTGAATTTCATCTACGAGCATCAGACGGCTCTCTTCCCCTCCGTCTACTTCAATCGAGAACGCAACGACACCTTCCACTACCACTTGGCCCAGGTAGAAAAAACCTCTTTTTCCTAGGGGAAAAGCTGTTCTTTTTAGATTCAACTGCGAGAGGCTCGTCGCATCGCCCTGACTCTGAAAACGCGTCCGCCGATCTTCATGTACTCGAAGTTTGAGTACGATCCAGCCGAGAGACCGGGAGACTTCTATAGAAAGGCAGGGATAGTGGGAGAGATTGTCAATAGGGAGGGTTTTAGGAGGATCTGTGTTCTTCTGTGCAGACGGCCATGGACGAGGGGGCGGACGGAGTGATTATGTGGAGTACGAGCAAGAATATGAAGGCCAGATGCGATGGGATCGGAGGATTTGTGAGGAAGACGCTGGGAAGGTGGGTTTTTAGCCTTGATCGACTGTAACACTGTATTTTTTGAATGGGATTACGGGCCGGCCGGTCCATTAATTTTCGCTGGCCCGGCCCGTGATTTGAGAATCCCGAGGTACTGTAGCCTTATGTTTCAGTGTTGTACAGAACGCCCGGCGTAAGGCGAAGAAATGCTCGGAGAAGCACTGTTCGGGTCGTGGAGTGTGTGTCCGAACGGGAGAAATCGAGGACAAGTGCAAATGGAGCATGAAGAGTAAGTCGTACGCGTGCATGTGCGACGAGGGCTTCGCGGGAACCCACTGTGAGAAGAGCCGACCCCGCTGGTTCAAGAAAAAGGTACCTAACCCCTCGATATTCTATCTAATCCATGTCTTCAGAAGCTTCGTCCTTCCTATGTAAAGTCTCTGCCGTTTACAATCGAACTGTCGGCCGAACAACCGCCTGAAGAAGTGTCATTCGCCTGATCTCTTTTCGTTTTAGGCCCGACTTAGGCATCGCTGCTTCCCTCTCCCTCTTTCTAGTCCTGACAGCCGGTTTCCTTCGGGTATATAAGCGTTTTCGTTCATTCTAGTCATGTCACCGTGTTTTCTAGTCAATCTTAGCCCCCGCTAGAACATTAACCACGTATATGTACTAATTGCCATGCTGTTAATAATTACTAAAGCTTTTATCAGAGAATATGATTGTAAATATCCAAAAATATCCACGGTCTGGACTTTGTTTCTGGAGAAACGGGTTTAAATAAGCTACTTGAGTTGAATAAACAACAGGATAACGTTAACTAAAATTTACTGAAGGAGAAATGTGATTTTCTGTCTCAACAGAATTGTTGAAGAGCGCCGGTTACTTTTGTGCAAAATTAATTTTCATTTTTAAAGATTGTGTTCAAATTTTATGCAAATGGCAAAGATTTCCGGTCAATTTCGGTGGGTGACGAGTATTCTGATTTAATAATCGATAATAGCGTCAGCCACGAGTTGATTCTTCAGGTGCTCCAAAGTTTCGGCTTCACCGAAGGCCTGCTGA
Organism: Oscheius myriophilus; assembly: GCA_964057215.1. Lineage (NCBI taxonomy): Eukaryota > Metazoa > Nematoda > Chromadorea > Rhabditida > Rhabditidae > Oscheius > Oscheius myriophilus. Next base: position 9,194,324 of record OZ059903.1, on the reverse strand, counting down.
CCGTTATCAGAGACATCTATAGTGACACCCACACCCGCATAGTGACGACCCTTGGGGAGACAGACCCTATTCCCCTACTTTGTGGCACGAAACAGGGAGATCCTATCTCCCCACTCCTGTTCAACCTGGCCCTCGAGCCATTCATCCGCCAGTTCACGAGAACATGTCAGGGATATTCCATCCCCATTCATTACACGACATCTCTCCTGGCTTATGCGGATGATCTGGCACTTATTGACACTCACTCCCACACCCTCCAGACTGCTATTGATCAACTGACATCCGAAGCATCAAAGGCGAACCTGAAGTTCAATCCCTCAAAGTGCGCCTCCATTCACATGATTGGAGGCGGTGTGAGGAATAACTCACGCACAATCAAAGTCAATGGAGTTGAGATCAGGAGGTTGAACGCCCAGGATTACTATGACTACATCGGCATCCCAACGGGCCTGTTGAGAACATACAACGTTCAGGATCTCCTTTCAGAGGTGTCAGACCTGGCTAACCCCATTGTAACCAGCAAGCTGGCTCCCCACCAGAAACTTGACGCTCTTCGGACCTTTGTGTATCCCAAACTAAACCACAAGTTTATATTCGGGCTTCCACACAATGATGATATACTCTTGATCAACAATGCCATAACTCGCTGCTTGAAGGCTGCACTTCATTTACCACACTACGCTGAAGAGATGTACCTCTACTCCACTGCGACGAAAGGTTGCCCCGGACTCCTCTCTCCAACTGATCTCCATAGAGTCCTCTATCTGTCAAACATCATGAAAGGCTTATGGAGCAGGAACAACGATCTCCAGTTGGCAACTGAGCTGCAGATAATCCTTATGTACCAGGAGATCTCGGGCAACCGAGTAGAGTTCTCGAATGCCATCAGAGGTCTCTCAGAGCTGGCGAGGAAAAGAGCCTCGCTGAGGTCCAAAGACCTTGCTTGCAAGACCATTTTACCCGCTGCCCTACCCTCATCCCGGTTTCCTAACATCCTGTGCCATTGGATGAAGCCCGAGGAGGATGACCAGAGCTTCCTCTCTCGAGGTATTTTTGACAGTGTTGAAATTGCTCACGAAGACGGAGTATCATGGCTCGAAATTATCCCGTGGAGATCCGAGGAACAGAAGAAGAAAGAGGAGGAGAAGGAGGGAGTACCACCCAGAAAGTACATAATACGGAATGATCCGGATAACATTGTGGCAAGGTTGTCCGACATGGTCTCATCCGCGATCTACACCCAGTGGAACCGAACCGGCCCTAACAGGATCAATACTCCTGGGACCATCCTCGTCTCAGCACTTGCCCGGAAATGAGCTGGTTTTTCACAAACTCAGGAAACATTTACCTCTACCCCAATGATGAGCAGGTTATTTACATGGCTAGAAACAGACTGGCAAATCTGCCGGGGGAGTTTCGAACCCGAAGAATTGGCCGCTGCGTGAACGGCTCACCCATTTGCCAACTCTGCCCCCCCCCACCGACCAACCCGAAACACAAGAACACCTATGACTTGGGACACATCCTAGCGTTGTGCAAACCTAACAATGCCCTCATCACCGGTAGACACGATGAGGTCATAAGTATCCTCGTTCAAGCCATCAAGCTTGGCTCTAAGAAGAACTACTCGGTTGCTGAAGACCTCATTCCCCCTGAGACACCTAAGAAACAGCGCCCTGATCTGGTTTTGAGAGCCCCGATCGTTCCTGGTATGACTAGAGAGTACTTGGTAATTGATATCACATGTCCTTTTGAATTCCACTTAAACAGCCCTGAGAAAGGTCACGAAATAAAAGTTGAAAAGTACGACGAATTGTGCCAGAAATTCAGAAAAGATCCTCGACTCACGGTCTCCCTACACACTGTTGTTGTGGGGGCACTTGGTTCGTGGAGAAAAGGTAATTATGAGACTTTCGATGCCCTCGGTATCCCCAAATCCATTCATTCTACGATCGCCAAGTTGATGTGTAAGAGTACCATTTCGTGGTCTAGGTACATTTACTGGAAAACCGTGCTAGGGGCCTACATTGGCTCCATTCCTCCCCAGATCGCCATATCCCCCTGGATGCCGAAGAGCCTCCTGGAATCGCCCGAGAAGAGGTCCCGCAAGAATCAGTGAGATACCTCCTGATCACACCTTCCTTGCGTGTCTCCACCTGTGAATAAATTGTTTGACTCTAAATGTGTTTTTAAGAACCCTCACTCCTTGCCTCAATATCTCTCTCTCCTTCCCTCTCTCTTTCTTTCTCTCCTTCTATCTATCTCTCTCTCCTCCTTTGTTGGTAGTTGCGGTGAGATGCCGGCTGGAGATAGTCGTCCGCGACACCATGTCTCCTACCCGCTCGTCTTGCCATATGCAACAGTCCCCTTCGTCACCCCTATTACCCCACTCCCCCTGCTGCGTCCCCTGCCCCCTCGCGAGACCTCATCCCAGGTTTCATGTCGCAGCTTTCGATCCAAAAGATCATGAAAGTTTTCAAGGACGATGTGGACGGTATTATTCTTTTCTGAATCATGATCAAGGCTCTTCTACGACTGCGTGGCGGCGACGGAACAGGAAATCCCACAACGTGTCACTGAATTCTTGAATTCCCCAGCGCCCACTTGCGTGATGTTAATGCCACGGGATTATGTAACAATGGTTTCTTTTATATTAAAGAGAGATTTTCAGCCAAGCCTCTACCTTGGTCACATCTTTTTACCCGAAGAGATGTTCGGATCGAGCAGATTGTGACTTCGACCGAAGAGATAACCGATACTCTACTGACAAGCCGCCGAAGGTACGGAGAGACAGAGAGACAAAAAGTCGAAGAGATAGAGAGACGGAGAAACGGTGTGACCGTCTCTTCGTCTTTCCGTCTCCTTCTCTTCGTCTCTCCGTATCTCCATCTCTCCGTCTCCCTGTGTCTCCGTCCCTCCATCTCTCCGTCTCTCTGTGTCTCCGTCACCCCGTCTCTTCGTGTCTCCGTCTCTCCGTCTCTCCATTTCTCCTTTTCTCCGTCTTTTCGTCTTTCATTATCTCCATCTCTCCGTCTTTTCGTCTCTTTGTCTCTTCGTCCCTCCGTCTCTTCGTGTCCCCGTCTCTCTGTCTCTTTATCTCTCCGTCTCTTCGTCTCTCCGTCTCTTTGTCTGGTTGTTGTACGGATGAAGGTTTTCGTTTCTTTTATAAACTTTTTTATTTAAGAGGAAAAGCAAAATGTCGGTCGTCAAGTTCTGAAGAGAGGGAGAATGAGTCGAAGAACCAACGGACCGATCGCATCGAAACCGCCGACCACAGCTCATCCCTCTATGGATCCTTAACTGTACCAGTCTCGGAGGGGTGGAAGCAGAACTGATCAATCCCTTCAAAGACCGTGAACTGCCGGAGACGTAAACTGAGGATTTACACTCGACAAACTCTACCCTTGTGTCACTCCCATTGCTTACGAGCAGATTAATACGATCTTAAATCTGAGGACATTTATCCCAATGTTGTGCTACGTCCTTAAACAAAAACACGCACATTCTCAGGGCACTCGACGTCGCACAACACATAACCAAACGACGTTTTGCAGAAACGTCGTCGCTTACAAAGACCGGTACCGTCAGACCCAGAATACCAAAGAAGCTCCGCTTCCGTAGATGCTGAGCAGTGTCCAGTGGCTCCCGTGTAGATGGTCTTCTTGTAAATTTCCTTCTTCTGTAGCGTGCTGGGCGATGTTGAAGTGGGTAGATGTAAATACCAGTACCACGCTGAATACCAGTGAACCTTCTGAAGATTCATTTATGGATCAATGGGGAATTACATGACGGAAAGCCTTGATTCTTCTCCTGTGGCGTAAGCTGCGGTATCAGTTGATGGCAGCTAATGGATCACACGTGACAAAGGAATCCCATATCTTTTACAGCAGAAAGGTGCATGTACACAACTGGTGCAAGCCCATAAAAGTTATTGTGATGATCTACTGGGGTTAGCAACCTCATCACGCACTGCCCAATATTCATTGAAAAGCAACTTAAGGCAACACTTCCCAAAAATTAGAATATTTTAAACGATTCCAATAGTCATCAAATTTGGAATATTCACGTTTCCTTAGATTTTTCTTGTTTCTCATCCATTCCTCCTTCTGCGGCGGTGTTGCCATGTCAGCGGTTGTTTTGCTCTTTTTTCTGTTTCAACTTTTCTTTCAGGTCAATGTGACGCAGAAGTCCTACAGGGATAGGGAATGGAAGAAAGCTTCGAAGATGGAAAAGGTCGACGTCACTCTTCACCTCCAGCCGTCTGCTGATGGGACTCAGTCTGAAGAAAAGATCAAGCGAAAGTCTGATGAGAGGCTCAAGTTCGTTTCTGAAGTGCAGAAGAAGACGGAACAGAAAGAGGAAGGAACGCAGATGGAAATGGCCGTTGGGGATGCGAGCAATGGAAATATTGCGAGAGGGAAACCTGTGGATACGACTCAAAAAGGCTCAGGGAAGACGAAAATGGTGTCTATTGTGCAGAATCCGCCGAAGGGAGCTAGCAAGATAAAACCCAGTAAGTAAAACATCTCTGTCTCTGTCTCTGTCTCTGTCTCTGTCTCTGTCTCTGTCTCTGTCTCTGTCTCTGTCTCTGTCTCTGTCTCTGTCTCTGTCTCTGTCTCTGTCTCTGTCTCTGTCTCTGTCTCTGTCTCTGTCTCTGTCTCTGTCTCTGTCTCTGTCTCTGTCTCTGTCTCTGTCTCTGTCTCTGTCTCTGTCTCTGTCTCTGTCTCTGTCTCTGTCTCTGTCTCTGTCTCTGTCTCTGTCTCTGTCTCTGTCTCTGTCTCTGTCTCTGTCTCTGTCTCTGTCTCTGTCTCTGTCTCTGTCTCTGTCTCTGTCTCTGTCTCTGTCTCTGTCTCTGTCTCTGTCTCTGTCTCTGTCTCTGTCTCTGTCTCTGTCTCTGTCTCTGTCTCTGTCTCTGTCTCTGTCTCTGTCTCTGTCTCTGTCTCTGTCTCTGTCTCTGTCTCTGTCTCTGTCTCTGTCTCTGTCTCTGTCTCTGTCTCTGTCTCTGTCTCTGTCTCTGTCTCTGTCTCTGTCTCTGTCTCTGTCTCTGTCTCTGTCTCTGTCTCTGTCTCTGTCTCTGTCTCTGTCTCTGTCTCTGTCTCTGTCTCTGTCTCTGTCTCTGTCTCTGTCTCTGTCTCTGTCTCTGTCTCTGTCTCTGTCTCTGTCTCTGTCTCTGTCTCTGTCTCTGTCTCTGTCTCTGTCTCTGTCTCTGTCTCTGTCTCTGTCTCTGTCTCTGTCTCTGTCTCTGTCTCTGTCTCTGTCTCTGTCTCTGTCTCTGTCTCTGTCTCTGTCTCTGTCTCTGTCTCTGTCTCTGTCTCTGTCTCTGTCTCTGTCTCTGTCTCTGTCTCTGTCTCTGTCTCTGTCTCTGTCTCTGTCTCTGTCTCTGTCTCTGTCTCTGTCTCTGTCTCTGTCTCTGTCTCTGTCTCTGTCTCTGTCTCTGTCTCTGTCTCTGTCTCTGTCTCTGTCTCTGTCTCTGTCTCTGTCTCTGTCTCTGTCTCTGTCTCTGTCTCTGTCTCTGTCTCTGTCTCTGTCTCTGTCTCTGTCTCTGTCTCTGTCTCTGTCTCTGTCTCTGTCTCTGTCTCTGTCTCTGTCTCTGTCTCTGTCTCTGTCTCTGTCTCTGTCTCTGTCTCTGTCTCTGTCTCTGTCTCTGTCTCTGTCTCTGTCTCTGTCTCTGTCTCTGTCTCTGTCTCTGTCTCTGTCTCTGTCTCTGTCTCTGTCTCTGTCTCTGTCTCTGTCTCTGTCTCTGTCTCTGTCTCTGTCTCTGTCTCTGTCTCTGTCTCTGTCTCTGTCTCTGTCTCTGTCTCTGTCTCTGTCTCTGTCTCTGTCTCTGTCTCTGTCTCTGTCTCTGTCTCTGTCTCTGTCTCTGTCTCTGTCTCTGTCTCTGTCTCTGTCTCTGTCTCTGTCTCTGTCTCTGTCTCTGTCTCTGTCTCTGTCTCTGTCTCTGTCTCTGTCTCTGTCTCTGTCTCTGTCTCTGTCTCTGTCTCTGTCTCTGTCTCTGTCTCTGTCTCTGTCTCTGTCTCTGTCTCTGTCTCTGTCTCTGTCTCTGTCTCTGTCTCTGTCTCTGTAATTTCAGAGCCTCGTCTTCAATCTCAGCTTGTGCGCCCTCCGTCCAAGTCTGTCGGTTCTGTTAACCAACTAGTATCCATGGACCAAGGAGATGACGACGAAGACGGCGATGACGATTCGTACTCTGAAGACATCATGGTCCTCCAGACTGAGGAGAATGAGGCTTATCTCAACAGGGTCCGTCTCTTTTTCATTTTCATCTCAGTTCTCTTCCTTCAGGTGATCATCGGGAAATTGTCTCTTTTGGGATTGAGGCGAACTCTCTGGACTTCGAAATTCGAGTCCTTCTTTGTCATTTTCTGCTTCCTCTTGACCTACGACTCCCTTTCCTCCTTCGCCATTGAATATGACAAATACGGTCGTGAGTTTGGTCAAATTCTAAAAGTTTTAAAATTTTGCAGCTGTCTTCATCTTCTACTACCTCTTGTTTGTGATCGTGTTGGCCATTCCTACGATGTTTATGGAAATGTCTCTCGGACAGTACACGAGTAGCACTGTTTGTGTTGTTTTCGATAGGATGGTTCCTGCCCTCATGGGTATTGAAGATTTTGACTCAAAATGCCTCATATTCAGGAATTGGACTTACCTGCTTGGCTTACAACTTTCTCACTACGATTTCGGATCAGATGATTATGCCGCTTTTTGTCAACCTCTTTTTTTACTCTGTGAAGGTGCTGGAGGGTCAGCTGGCTTACCACCACTGCTCTAACGGGTTTAATGATATTGGTGAGTTTTTATCAGTCCTATCACTCACCTCATCTCCATTCACCTCACTTTGCAGAATGTCGGTCTCTGATGAATCCTACATGTGAGGAACTGAACCAACAATTGGAAGCTCGTTCTGAAGTTGACCCCATGTTCAGAGAGGATAGTGGTCTGCGCTATGTGTCAGTTTCCTCTCTCTCTCTCTCTCTCTCTCTCTCTCTCTCTCTCTGTCTCTGTCTCAACAATTCTATATTCAGGGCTTACGGAGACCTCTGTGTGCAGTCGAGACTTACTCCCGTCTACATGGATGAAAATGAGCCGCTAGATTTGGAAGATCCTTTCGGTGTTTGGATGGGTGCAATCTCTCACAACCAATTCACGTAAGAACAATTTTTTACTCCTTTCCAATCTATTTAGCCAATGGAATTTTGACTTTAACACCGGGCGCTACCTGTACCTCCCTGAACCAAATGAGATGTTTGTCCATTGCTTCTCTTGGTTTGTGGTTTTCTATATCTGCCAGCAGAGCCAAAAGTACATTGTCAAGGTGCGAAATGTATGGTTTTATGTGCCTATTTTCTGTTTCAGGTTCAAAAAGTTACCATGTTCTTGATTATGAGTATCCTATTGACACTGCTTGTAGCCGTCCTCTACTTCAATCCCCCTGCCCACCCGCTCTTTGACTCCTTTACCTCTGAGAGGACTGTCGATCACTTCCAAGCAATGATATCTGCTGCTATCTTAGTGGCCCGGGTATTCAAGCTGGGCCAAGGAGGTTTTGTCTACTTCGGAGCTCAAAATCACATCCACAATAGGATCCTTCCGTGAGTTTCTCAACCTTCTGTCTCTCTGTCTCATGTGGCATACGAAGATACATTCAGAGACTGCTTCGTCATCGCCATAGTAATGACCGTCTTTCCCATGTTGTACTCCATTCTTCATCTTCTCATCTGCGACTCCTTTTTCCTAGGAGTTTTCAACGGAGATAAAGACAATTTTGAGGTTTCTAGTGGGTAATAATTGTGGTTTAATATTAACGAAAACATTCAGGGAATGGGTCATTTGAAGAGCCTGTGTACACCTCGGCTAACCAAATCATTCAGTTCACAGTTTTCGCCATGTCACTCAGTTCATTGGGCCCATACGAAAGCTTCATTACAAGCATTCTCACTTTTGGGTTAATGCTTCTTGTCATGGTGAACAAGGTTGGACTCTGCCATTAACTCGATCACTCTCACCTTCTATCTGCCTCACACTATGTCTCTCTCTCTCTCTCTCTCTCTCTCTCTCTCTCTCTCTCTCTCTCTCTAAGCCTCTTTCAGATCATCGCCGTGGAGATCATTGCCTCATCGATCGTCGAGTTCTTCTTCGAACAGGAGGACCACTCCCGCATCCTCACAGTTGTCGTCTTCGCCGGCGCCCTAGGCACCTTCATGTTCCAAGGTACCACATGCTCCCTTCCTCTTTTATTCATTTTCTCAGGAGGCCTTGGCTTTGAAATCCTAGTTGGAACCGACACCCTATTACTCCCCTTATTGGGAATTCTGATTCTCCTCTCAGAACTGATTGCTTTGAACATCTACGGTCGGAAGCGCTTCTTCGCCAATCTCATGTTCATTTGCAACCGACGAAACTTGGTATAATCTGAATCTTCCGCTGAAAATCACATTTTATTTAGAAAGACCCCTGGCGCTGGCTGAAGCAGTGGATTGTCTTTGTCATTGGCTTCCTTTTGCTGGTCGGAATCCCTCTCTCGTCTATTCTCCAGATAATCGGTCTTATTGTCGATTACCAAAATGTCCCCAATTCTATGAGTGGCTTCGTCATTGTGATCTTCATATTCGTCGGAGGCGTTATTCCAGCCATTGCTTACATTCGGGTAGGGTTTTCACAAAAATCTTCCGGTTTTATGGGACAACAACATAAATTTCCTCTATTTTTATTATTTCTAGGTAAATGACCGACTTTCCAAGTCAGGAGACTTGCACGGAACCTTTAGTCCGAACCGAGACTTGTGGGGACCTCGTTCCCGCGCCGACAGGAATGTGGCCGAGATGGTGGAGAGAGAACTGGTCAAGACGAGCACTTTCCACAGGAAGATGGGACAAAAGGAAAAAGAGAAATGAGAAGACATACGACCAGTGATACAGTAGTTAATCAAACAATCTATCGTATTCTCGTTTGTTTTCTAATGTGATCATTGATGAATACGGTAGGATCCTCGATGAAACGAGCGACCCCCTCGTTACCTTAACCCTACGCGACGTTTGAAAACAAAGAGGGCACTGTTTTCCACAGAAATGTGTCTTCCACATCACTTCTCTAGGATTCCGTTCTCACCCCGGGCGTGCAAATATGGCGCTACTGGAAAAGTGACTCCAACGTGAAAGTGTGCAAACCCCACTATATAAAAAGTTTAATGTACCTTATCGTACCAATCTTCGGATCTGTTCACTATGCAACAACTAACAACTAAGAATGTCATAACAAGCTTTCAGCCGAATTTTGAGCAGGGTGTCGATGTTCTTTTCTATGACTATGTTCCCCGTGATGATGGGCATCCCATCTACAACAACACACTGAAGCGTATGCAGTTCTCTAGATAATAAATGCATGTTCTTGCACAATCATTCCCGTGGTAGAGAAATTGGTAGATGAACATTATACTTAGTGAGAGTAGTACCCAAAACTAGGAGACAGTCGCTTTCGAGAGAGAAAGAGAGAGAGAGAAAGAGAGAGAGAGAAAGAGAGAGAGAGAGAGAGAGAAAGAGAGAGAACACGGCGGCTCTCCCCAGCATATACATGTTGTCTCACCTCGTTGGCATAGAAGCTCACCAGCTCATTAGAATGTTGGAATTTTCCCCAGAACCAATCATTTCCTTTCCCATTCTACCTACGGCCGTCTCGGTATGTCTGAACTCCGTCCGAAGACGAGGGTTCGATCTGTCACCAAAACTCATGCGTCAGAAGTCGGCAGCAGAGCAAAATCTAAAGCGAAGTCCAAACCAAAGTCACAGGTATGGCACAATTCCTCTAAAGACGCTTTCTTACTTTTTTCAGATTATACAAACCTTGGATGTGCCTTCGACCACCCAAGTGGTGGTTTCCATCAATCCCAGTGAACCCAAATACAAAGAGAATGTGAAGTACGAGGATATTACGGCGGTGGATAGCTGCGGAATATTGCCTGAGGCTACCCAGGTTTGCAACGTGACGGAAGGCACAGTGGAAGAGGAGGTGGATGTGACTATGAAGGAGATATCGGCAGTGGAGATGACCCAACACCCCTACGAGACAGGAGACAAGAAGACTTCAATGGCCACAAAGGCTGCGCTTCCATTGGAGAAGAAAGGGGGCAAAAAAGTGGCAAAGAAGGTGATGAGGCGGGTGAGCTTGGATCCGAGGCTCGCTGAAGACGAGTGGGATGACGACGAAGATGACAAGGGGTCCTTGTCGGAGGATCTCATCGTGATGCAGACAGAGGAGAACGAGCAATATCTCAATAACGTTAGTTCTTCTCTCTTTTGCGCATGTAACTCTTTTCAGGTGGTTATAAGCAAACTCTCCCGCCTGGGGCTTCGCAAAACCCTCTGGACCTCCAAATCTCAGTGCTACTTCGTCATCTTTAGCTTCCTCTTCACCTACCAGACCCTCTCCGATTTCGCCCACGAAATTGACCGATTTGGACGTAATTAACAATCAATTTTCATCCCTGAAACCCTCCTTTTAGCTCTCTATCTTCTCCCCTTTCTGAGTATGGTCATTCTCTTCGCCATCCCTATGATGTACATCGAAATGGCCCTCGGGCAATATACCAGCAGCACTGTTTGCGTGGTTTTTGACAGAATGGTTCCAGCATTGATGGGTTAGACATGCTCCTATTCGAGAATAAGTCCTCAAGTTTAGGAGTCTCGGTGGCGTCGTTGATGTACAGTTTCCTTTCGATTATAGCGGACGAAATGATTTTAACCAACTTTGTTCAGTTGTTCGTTTACTCTTTGCAAGAAATATTTGGAGATCAGATGCCGTATCATCATTGTAGCAATTCTTGGAACACAGTCGGTAAGTGTGAGAAAACATCGCCGCCAGCTGATTTCAGTTATGGGGTCTATTCGAAATGGCCCACACTAAAATGGGGCGGGGAGTCATTTTAATTGGGACGCTAAAAAAGTGGGACCATATTTGTTTAGGAACGTATTGCTATCTGAATTTGTGACCTTACAAGTTTGGGGAGTTATTTGAATAAGCAATAATATTTGGATAGGGGCTTACATGACTTGGTGAAAATACAAAAGTGGTGACTTGTTTCAAAAGACCCCACACTACAGTGGGGGCTTATTTGAATTGGTGACAATACAAAAGTGGGGACTTATTTCAGGAGCCCCCACACTAGCTAGGTGTGAGGGCTTTTTCGAATAGGGTTCATACTTAGTTGGGGGCTTATTTGAATTGGCGTTAAAACTATAGTGGGGACTTTTTTCAAAGGGCCTCACACAAGAGTGGGGGCTAATTTTAATTGGGATCATACTAGAGTGAGGAGGGTTATATGACTGGAGTGGGGGCTTGATTTTGCCTGTTGCCAAATTGTGGGGCTCAATCTTCGTAAATTCCAGAATGTCGGTCCAAAATCCACCCCTCGTGCGAAGAACTCAACGAAGAACTGGCGAAAAAATCCCGCCTTAGCGAGATGTACCGTAAAGACCTCGGACTCCATTACTTGTATTAAAGCGATAAGTCAAATAAATATTTCCTTAATTTCAGTGCATATGGCGATCTCTGCGTTCAATCCCGAATGACACCCGTGTTCCGAGAGGAAAATCAAGAAACGTCGTTCGAAACGCTCGACTACTCTCAGTGGATCAGTTCCATGGCACACAGCCAGTTCACGTAATTCCATCTTCAAACTATTCAAATTGATTATTCAGATACTGGGACTTTGACACAGCTACGGGGAAAAATCTCTATTTCCCCCATTCGCAACAACTGTTCGCCCACTGCTTCACCTGGTTCCTAGTATACTACGTCTGCATGAAGGGACACAAGTTCAAGATCCTTGTAAGAATTTCACTGGAGAGTTAGCAATTGTGTTTTAGTTTGAAAGAGTGGTAATTCAAATAGCTCTCAGCGCCTTTCTCACCCTTCTTGTTGTGGTTCTCCTCTTCCACCCCCCTCAGTACCCAATGATCTATGCAATGACAGATGAGAGCAAAGTGGATGATATCTTCAGTGCAACCCATTACGAAAAGTGGATCTCAGCTGCCAGTCTGGTCCTGAGAATGTTCAAATTGGGACAGGGGGTCTTTATTTATGTGGGGGCTCAGAACGACATCCACAACCCCATTCTCTCGTGAGTTTTACTTCATAATTCAATGCCCTAATCTTTTTCAGTGACTGTCTCATCGTCGCCAGTGTCATGAGCGTCGTTCCACTGCTCTACTCTATTGTGAACATTCTTCTCGTGGATTCCTACTTTCTGGGTCTGATGGGCGGAGACAGAGAAAAATGGGCCATCGCTAGTAAAGGAAGACTTGCTGACACAACTAATGATATTTCAGTTTCACAATCCGTCAAATACAACACTTTCAAGATCAAGAACCAGATTATTCATTTTTCTACGTTCTCAATGGCACTGCAGAGTCTCAAGGAACACGAGAGCTTCATAGTGGTCATGTTCTCGCTCACTGGGTGTCTGATTGTGGCGAATAATAAGGTACTCACTAAATATAGAGGATTTTGGGCTCGTTGTCGAGATTAACGGCTTTAATGACATTATACCTCCGATGCTGCGTAATCTTAGGGAGATATAGTCCATTTCCAACTGAGAATCAACGATTTTCAACGACCTTGATGTTTATCCTTATTTAACCACTGCCATTTTGAAACACTGAAGTGAAAAGAAATTTAACAAGCGAAAGAGCACAGTAAAAGTGGAGTGTGGAGACAATTAAGATATCGCGACGAGACCAAATGTACCTGTCCTTCAGGAAAATCCCTTTTTCCTTGACTCTTTTCAGGAAACGCACTATATTCGGTTGGCGCCTCCACAGACTCAGGCGGCTTCGGTATAGTTCTTATGCTACAGCTGTAGCCAAACGGAAATCATATGCTAATTGCGAAAACATGCAAAGCATGCTCTGTCGATGATTGATTAGACTACGAGTATCCATATCAACAGAGCATGACTGGAACATTCTAATTTTATTGGCATGATTCCAATTTGGCGGCAGCTATAGCGTAGGTATTGTTTCATCGCAAAACCGCCTAAAACCCTTAAAAAGAACGATTATTTTTTGTGAATTTCGCTTCGCAACTACAGCTATGACATCTTCTTGGGCGAGATCACCTTAAATAAGGGGATAATTTGGTGAGATACATGTTTTCTGGTTGCCTAAGTGAGCTATATGCATTTTACGCTCACGTCGTTTTCACGCCATCATCCCATCATTTTAACAATGAAGCAGCCAGCAGTAATATTACCGAAAGTGTATCAAAACTTGTGTTGTGCTCTTTCTAGAAAATGTTCCCTTCGGGCAGACAAACCATAATATAGGAGAACACACTGACAAGCTAAGTAAAAAAGGAGACATGACAAAAGACTTTCGAAATCAATGTGGTATGACTTCAACACCTGATTACGTTTCCAAGAGTTCGCGCAATTGAGAGAAATCATATCAAAAAACCTCTTAAGGTCTTTAATGACCCAAAAATCTATATTTTCTTCTCAGATTGCCCACGTGGAGATGATTGTCGCATCCATCGTTGAGTACGCCTTTGAACAAGACGACTACTCCCGTATTCTCTCCGTCGTCGTCTTTGCCGGCGCTTTGGGCACCCTCATGTTCCTAGGTACCCCTTTTTCTCATTATATCAGCCTGAAATATGAAATAATCAAATTAAAATGCGTAGCTGTTGATACGAATTATTCGTAGCCGTTTGGTAACAGTTTATTACTCTTCAGGAGCCCCTGGCTTCGAAGTGTTAGTGGGTGCGGACACCCTGCTCCTCCCTCTGCTGGGCACAGTCATCGTGCTCTTCTACATAATAGCCATCATGATCTACGGGCCATATCGATTCTATGCCAACCTTATGTTCATATCTAACCGGAGGAATTCGGTAATTTCTTAAATTAAACGATTCCACCCTCATTTCCAGAAAGACAAGTGGCGCGTGGTGAAGCACATGACGAATATAATCGTGTTGGGGCTCATGTTCAACGCCCTGGTCATATTATTCTGTCTTCATTTAGTCGGTCCATTGATTCACAAGGAAAAGATTTACTTCTGGCTGCCCATGTGGCCCTTCATGTTCGTCCTACTAGCCATCACGGCTGGGAGCATTCTTTTCATTGCCTGCAAGAGGGTAGGCCTTTTCTTGGAGAAAGTGCAACATCAAAATGAAATTCAGGCCAGTCGTCAATTCTACAAGTCTGGAGACTTCTACGGCCTGTTCAAGCCGAATCGAGACCTGTGGGGACCGAGGTCGCGCACGGACCGAGAAGTGGCGGAACTGGTCGAGAGGGAAATGCGATTCCGAGGGATTATGGAGAAGACGATCAAGTGAACAATAGTAGATTTCAAATAATAGCTAACTTAATTATTAAAACAATCTATCGATGTTGGTGTTATATTGTGCAGTCAACCAAAGAGGTTCCGTGCGTCCGGTATTCAATGAAAAGTGGAATTTCCGTTGCTCCATTTAATTTCACCACTTAAAATGTCAAGAACCCTCTAGAAAACGAATACCTTTTAAAATTCCGTCGCAGTAACACCTAGATGGTCCGAAAGTTTATTATCTTATACCATTTCCGGATAAATTATAATGTTATACCTTTAATACATTTATTTATTTGAAAAAATAAAGAGCCAATTACATCCATTGACGTGTTGGATGATAAGCAAGCTGCAGCCGAAGCGCTGGCGCTCCGACGATTCTTCCCGCGTTATCTTGAGAAAGGTCTCGCCGCGACCAGCCGCTATTTCTGTGCATCACTTTGCACAATGCTTTCGAATCTCAATTTCTTTTTTGATTTTGTTGTTTTCGTTGCCAGTTATTAATGTTTTATTATTATCTGATGAATTTAGTTTTTAAATCGCTAGAATTTAATGGTGGCGGCCCCTGATCCCGAAGAACCCGCTTGCAGCAGTACAAAGGACCCCTTCTTCAATGCCATCGAAGTATGTTCTATTTGATTCATCGAATTTGAGTTAGATGTCTATCATACTATTGTATTTCAGGTTGTTAATATTACAAGTGAAAACCTGAATCTGGTGTGGCCCGATCTCCTAATTACTCTGAAGAATGCAGACTACGTGGCTTTGGATTTGGTCAGTTCCCATTGAGAACCTTCTAACTAGATCTTTCAGGAACTTTCCGGACTTGGAAATCTTTCAGAAGCCCGGAAAAAGAACGTAGAAGACCGTTATGCGGCCATGCGAGAGGCTGCCATGAGCAGGTAGGGAAATACTATTAATTGGTTCATTTTTCTCCGTTTTAGGGCCATTTTATCATTGGGGATAGCCGTTTTCAACTCGAAGGGAAAAGACGAAGCCAAACGGAGTCTCCAGTTCTCCTGTCGAGTGAGTAGTACATAAATTTGGACAATTTTTGTTTATTACAACGATAGATTGGAGTAGCGCCAAATGCTGCTTTCTTGACAGCCTTGATTTTGTTAGTAGTTTAGAACTGGGAGCTGAATATATTAATTGATATGTCTCATTAATTGATATTTCTTTTTTCCAGGTCTACAACATCCTCACCCGTTGTTCCCAAGCCTTTTCAATCGAACCCGACGCATTGCAGTTCCTAGCCAAGCATTCCTTCGATTTCAACAAATGGGTCACCCAAGGGGTTGGCTACTCCAAAAGTAGTGTGAATTCGGTCGGTCTTTGGGTGTTTTTGTATGAAAAATCTACTTTAGAACTGCTCGATGCGCTCGTTGTTCTCCGAGTTGTTGGCATTCGGCCGTCCTCTTTTCTTCCACAACGGACTAAACGATTTGACCTTTCTCTTCCATCATTTCTACAGTCCTTTGCCGCAAAGGTACCTTTTTTAGGCTTATTACATTCAAGCCCTCCTTAATTTGCAGTTGGGGCGAGTTCTGCAACGCCCTCACCGACATTTTCACCCCGGAGCAGCCGCTGTGTGATTCCAAGTACCTGGCCGAGTTCCAGGAGCGAATGAGTGCCTCTTTCCTTGAATTCGTCTTCAGAAAATGGTTGGTTTCCTATTTTTTATTTGTAATTTTTGTTCAGTCAGGGTGACAACGTGAGAGAAGCCCTCGGAGGCAGGTACAACATAGCCGTCGAATTCTCTCCTTCTCCAGGTGTTTTTTCTATTTTTATGAAGAAAGCAAGCGATTCAGAGATGATCTCTCGGTTCTGCGAAAGAGTGGAATGCGCTCTGCCTGAAGGATTTCCCGACCACCTGATACCCACGGATCTGAAGGACGTCATATGTCCCCGGTTTGCGGTGAGGTTTATTTTAACCTAGAATGAGTTAAATTACCACACGAACACTTATGCAGTGGTTGATATGGCACGATTCAGTCGATTGTGCGCCTTATTAGGAACAAATTTAATTGTTCGAGGCAAAATTTTATTAGAATGCGACATTGAACAGCGCATTTTCGCCAAATCACGTGAAAATACCACTTGAATGCGAGCTTTACCCCCGTTCTGCTGATTATTCCCTATTCAAAAGTTCATGAATTTGCCTTGAAACGAAGTTTTTGGTGAACTTCATGTTTCTTTGCCGAACAGTTTCTTTGCCGAACAAGCCTCAAAACAAAAATTCACCAATGGACCAGATTTGAAAAATGGGGACCCCATACTAAAATGACCAAATTTGTTACCGACGAAAACAATCATACTCGTCACCCAAAGACCTTTTTCGCAAATCTTTGACATTAGCATAACTTTGAGTAAGAAACAATTGAAAATTATGCAAAAAGGTGAATGTGTATACTCCTCGCCCACGGACCTTTTTGGAAATATCGATGACCTGCGAATCTAAGCTAATTAGAATGAATAATGACATAGCTATACATTCACATTTTTGCATAATTGTCAATTATTTCTTACTCAAAGTTATGCTAATGTCAAAGATTTGCGAGAAAGGTCGTTGGGCGACGAGTATAGATATGTCATTATTCATTCTAATTAGCTTAGATTCGCAGGTCATCGAAATTTCCAACAAAAAAAAAAGTCCGTGGGCGAGGAGTATATTCGAATTTTAAGGCCATCATGTTTCGCAAACAAAATTTTCGTTACATAAATCGAAACAAAAATCCGTTTCAAGACAACATTTTGCTTACTTTTCAAATGTTTTTATGTTTGGAAAAGTTCACTTTCGGGTTGCACTTTCGCGATTTCGGCAAAAATTGTCGTATGCTAGTGAATGTTGTATTGCAACGCCTATATCTGCTCCTAATTTGGTGTTTAGTTAAATGAATCATGGCCTATCGCCAAATGCTGACGCCGGATTTGAATTTCCATGGTTTCTTCATGCCGGAATTACTTTCTAATAACCTAAACATTAATGGGGGCGAGTGTACGCAGTAGTCTGTGTTGCTCCTGATTTGGCAATGCTTTTCTCACAGAAGAACTTTTCAGAATCACGGATGCTGTAGGAATAACGACAATGGAAAGTGTACCCTCGTGCACGACGTGGATCTGGTGTTGGATGTGGAGTGGCAGCGGAAGGAGAAGCAACGACAGAAGAAAAAGAGGAAGTAAGGAAGTCTCTCTCTCTCTCTCTCTCTCTCTCTCTCTCTCTCGCGCTCTCTCTCTCTGTCTCCATAATTGGGCACCCTCCTCTTCTCTACGTAGATTGATCGTCAATTGTTTGGATTATGACTTCGCAGCGCCATAGCGGTCATGGGAATGCCGATATCCGTGCAATAAAACACACAACGAAAAAAACTTTCAAGTGGGGACTAGAGAAGGATTGGATTTCACCATGGAAATGAGCATTTTATTGTCAGATACGATCACCTGAAACCGGACGCCGTGCTGGCCAGAGAGCAGGAGGAATTGGCGGAGAAGAAGAAGACAGAAGTGGCCATGGGAAGCGACTTTATTAAGAACAAGACGCGGCTGTCTGTCTCCGGTTGGAATATGGGGTTACGGTACTTATGGAGGTGGTTTAGGCTGCCATCGCGCGGGAATCGACGCCTTTATGACTGGGTTCGCAGTTCTTGTTCAGGAGAGGGCTGCGTTATGGAGGACGGGAAGACTTGATCCGAATGTAAGTAGAGAGATAGAGAAAGAGAGAAAGAGAGAGAGAGAGAGAGAGAGAGAGAGAGAGAGAGAGAGACCTTATCCCACTATTTTTAAGCATCTGAACCGCATCCCTCTTTCCGGGAAAGAGCACCCCTTCCTCATCCAGCCGACCAACTTCGCCGGCAACTGTGCCCTCCACGAAGAGCGCTTCGCCATGATTAGGAACAGAAGACATAACGGGAGCTCCTAAATTCTCTCTCTCTCTCTCTCTCTCTCTCTCTCTCTCCTTCATATTGTCATGTTTGTGAATGAATTCTACCGCCACCCGTCTGTCCATTATTCTTCCAATTGACCGCCAGAGCGCGAAATCCTTTGGTGATGTCCCCCCTAAAATTGATTCCCCTGGAAACTTGACACCCGTACACAAACAACCGTCCGGACACCGCGCGAACACTTCCGGTCATGAAGCCTCGGTCGCCTTTGCAGTGTTTTGTTGTCACCAAAAGAGGCCTCCCGAGGGAGAGCACATCTCTCATGACCCCACTTTTGACTCTGCCACTTACCCCAAACAACACCCTTTGTTTTGTTAGAAGAAGAAACACACTTATTGATTTATTTTTTTAAAAGAAATTTTGCATGTTTTTACAATTGATCACAAACAATATTCTCACGAATCGAACCAACTTCGAAACTAATTGTTAAAAATAGCCGGAATTCCGAATATAATAAAATCGACGCCAACATAATTTTGCAGCGGTGTCATGTTCCATTTTAAAATTACCTGAGAGCTCGGTGATCTTTAATCAATTTTCGAAATAAATAAGTCTAAAAAACAGGACTCATCCGTCAAAATGTCAAGGCATTTTTTGCTACCAATTATCTTTTGTTTTCGACGGACAGTTTAACTACATCAACATTTTAAGTTGTTTCATTTAAATTGTTTCAGAATCTTCCTAGGGGCAGCCTACTTCGTCTCACTTCTGGCAGAAGGTGAAGTGCAAAATTCTTCCACTATGTTCTAATAAAATTTTTATTCATTCTTTAAACCCCTTCGACAAAATACGACGTGTAAGAAAAATTATGAAAATGCGATAACGAGCCGAAGTAAAGGGAGTAGCAGGATGACCACCAAAAATCCACGGGGGTGAGGGGTTCGGGAGCTTCTGAAAACCTTGACGCCTACACGGCGTTATTGTTCCCAATGGATTGATTTTTTTACCTATTATCATTTCAGTTTACGACGGAAAGTTTAACTACATAAAATTTTTTTTTTCGAGGAGCTGACATATTTAGCTAACTGCATTAGAATTGTTTCATGCGCATTCTGCCAAAATCAACGAGGGATTGGGAAGCTTCTGTAAACCTTCACGCCTGTTTCTATCGGCTAATTTATTATATAGTTATTATTGCTATTTTCTGTCCACGGCAGGATTTGTTGGTATTTTGCGTGGACATGGGAGAGTGCCAAGGATCCGCACGCGCTAATAGCTCAGCCCTGAGAGCAGCAGACTGCAGTTGTGGCGTTTGCAGGTTCGAATCCCGTTTCGTGTTTTTGGGGATATTTTGCAGCTAATTTAATAATTTGAACTTGCCGCCGGGTGTCCTGCGAATCTAAATTCAAATCTTGGCACCCGGCCAATTCCATGAA
Organism: Oscheius myriophilus; assembly: GCA_964057215.1. Lineage (NCBI taxonomy): Eukaryota > Metazoa > Nematoda > Chromadorea > Rhabditida > Rhabditidae > Oscheius > Oscheius myriophilus. Next base: position 9,174,689 of record OZ059903.1, on the reverse strand, counting down.
AAATACCACTGGAACCTTGACAAATGACAAATGCTACCGTGTGTCGAGCATTTCATCGAAGATGAGTCAATCTTAACCTTTATTTTGCGACGACTCATCTATCAAAACGCCACAAAGAGTCAATCATAACCCATCGGTGACCATCTGCCGGGCTTTTTTTTGCTCCCAATGGATATTAGCAGCGATTGCAATCAGCTGATGGGACTTTTAAGCCTTTTGTATCTTGTAAGATTAAGCGATTTTGTATTATTAAAAACCTACTTGTGTTGAACCATAACGTAAATCTGGATTCTTGAATGCCCGGCGAACGTTGCTCCACCTCTGAAACGAGTCCTGAAAGGGCGACCGTGTCTATCGGAGGATCAGCCTTGTTTCCTGTTCTCATCCGTTCGGCTGGTCCTTATCCGCCGGGTCAGCCATCGCCGTAATTGGCCAACCCAGGTATGAGAGGTACGCACGCGCGACCCCCGCGAGCGGCGGTGCCACCGCCACCTGGCGCCACCTAAGGGCAGCCAAGGTCATCGAGACTATCTCCCACGCCAACTGTACTACAATCACAACAAACACCATTATGTTTGATTACCTTTTCTTTACTCTCCTTCAATTCTTATTCTCACGGCCTACAGCTGGAAAAGTTTTGCTTGTGGTTGTGCCACAAGTGGCTACTAAATTCGAGGACATGACTTTAAGTACGCCGGCGGCGCCGAATTGCACATAAATCTTTATGAGCGCATCATTAGCACGCACACTGCCACTGGCAACACTCGGAAGAAGAACTGGAGAATGACATAGAGAGATGTCTCTGTCTCTTTGTCTGTCATTCCGTCTCTCGCGCGCGCTCTCTCTCTCTCTCTCTCTCTCTCTCTCTCTCTCTGTCTCTGCCTCTCTATATTTCTGTCTCTCTTCACTCACTTCCCAGTTGTTCTCCGCGTAATCCCGCCGGACCAGTTCTGGTGAGGGCGATCGGCCCGAATTCGGGTCGATTGCGTCGAATCCTGTCCCTTGGCTGACTACATCTCTTCCCTGTGTATTTCACACTTGTTTAATCAGAAATAACTTTTTTCAAATCCAACAAAACCTAATCCAGTTTTCTATTAATCCCAGCCAGCTGGCAGGAAGGAGCAAATACCTGCGGGCCAGCCGACTGGCATCAGCTATTCATTGCAGGTGGTCGCCCTCCATCGACCCCTATTCACGACCACCCAGTCTCTTATTCTGATATTGTTACCAGTTGACATTATTACCAGCCGACCTGTTACCGTACTTTCTCCGAGGCGTGGTAGATCTTTCTTTTCTTGCTGCCAGCTGTCACACATACAACTAGTCATTCTCACATCTTTTATTGCCAGCCGTTCCGTCAACATTACTACCAGCCGAGTGATTTAACTATTGTTTTGCCCTTTACCTGTGTTGCCACCAGCCGACTGGCCGTAACCCACCACTCAGCCTAATTGACAGCCGGTGGCAAACGGTTGGCAATAACCCGGCGTCAAAAAAAGCCGTAACTTCTACCAGCCGGCTGGAAAATTGCTACCAGCTGGCAGTTGCTTGGTTTATCAATTGCTCTGATATCAGAGCCACGTCACGCCGATTACGCTGCGTTTCGGGCAAAAGAAAGAGGCGGCTGTCGCCAGCCGGCTGCCGCGAATTCGTTCGTTTCGATTTCACTGCTGCCAGCCGAGCGTACAGTCGTTGCCAGTCGCCTTTTTTGCGCCAGCCGATGACTTGTTTTCCCTCATCGACTACTCTCGCCATTCAGGTGCACAAAACACCACCTACGCCCTTTTAACATTTGTTTTGACACAGGAATGATCTCTGAATTATTCACTTTTGGGGTAGGGGAATGGGTTGCCTGTTAGAGAGAGAGAGAGAGAGAGAGAGAGAGAGAGAGAGAGAGATGACGCTGAGTTTTTCTAACTTTCCCCTAATTCCTACCGTTCTCTGGTGCAACCCCTGTATGACGCACTCGCAAAGCCATGTGCTTGTTCGTTTTTCGCCGTCGCCGTTCGGTATTTCCAAGCGGCCAGACAGCCCCCCGAATGCCCTACTTTACTAGATCATTTCTTCGCGAAGGAAAAAGACACTATTGACAGCGCGAAAACTTTTCTTAATTCTCTGGTAACTTAATCCAATCTCTATTACACTTTCTCTATTGGAAAACTATTTTTAACGCCTATTTTAACAGATAAATAGTCATATTCAGTAAGTGATTATTGAACACACTTGGTTATAATTAGGGACAAAACTCGGGAACAAAATATAAGCGTTTTAGCTGTTGAACCAAGGCCTTTACCGATCCAGTTACCATAAGAGTTAACAAACATTAAGCTGAGTTTACCGTTCTGTATTTTAAGAATTTCGTTCAACAACTTCAATTAAACATAAATACGTCCCCGAAAAGATGCTTCACATCAATCAGTGACGTTAAAGTCATAATTAATTATTGTATTAGGAATTAAGAAAAACTATTTTATAGAATTTGGTCTGTAGTCTCTAATCATTGTATCTTTAAGGTTGAACTAGATGTAACTGGTACCGCCCGCGCACATGCTACCAAAACTGTTGGTGATTTGACACGGCGTTATTGTTTTCATAATGTGGAATTTCTCCTTCCACACTTCTCCGATTCGGTCAATTCTATTTTACATAAAAATGCATCACAACGTTCCAATGTTTCGATGTTGTTCGTATTGTGTTTAGTGTAGTATACTCGGGCCGTGTACGCAGCCAAATCAGCCGAAAAATACAGATTAGAAACGTTTGACATCGTTCACAGATAACTCAGTCAATATATCAAACTTGAACTAAAATTCCTGTCTAGATCATATTGGGGAAGCGGATAAAAGTATGGTTTGTGTGGATAAAAATGGACCCGTCCATGATGTCTGTAAAGACATAGAGAATGAGAAAGACGACCGCACACTGCCAAAAGTTTGATTAAAATGAGCTGATTTTTAATGGCAAAATGCAGTGGGGTTTATGCTAAAAAGGATAATTCCCACGTTTCAATTTTTTGGGGCCTCTGCCTTTAATTGGACCGTCAGGGACCTTTTCATTTTCATTTTCATCGGGTACGGTCGAAAATTATACTAATTATATATGCTAAATTGTCTGGAAAACTCCTCATTTTCCGAGTAATCTCGTCCTATTAGAATTCCAAAATCGAAATTAGACTAGCTTGTAAACATCGTGCATGCAGGCGTTGCGGCCATCCTCAGAATCTGCAGACGGTCGGTCGGTTTTGGGCACTTTAAAGCCAGATTTCTCGAAAACGGAGAATTTTGATCCCTATGTTGGATAGAGTTTTTTGATCAGCTGCTTTTTATCATTTACATGAACCAATATTGCAAAAGGTCCCTGACGGTCCCTTTAATTCCATTTTATAAACGATTTTCTGATGACGACTGCGAAAATCTCAATAACACGGTATTTTGAAAATATAGAAAAGAAATGCAGCGGAATCATCGTTTTTCTACTCCGTCGATGTTTCCCGTTGCGTTGTCTGTAAATGTGTAATCGATGTTTCACTGCTGAATCATTCGCGCTTATATCTCCAAACAAAGCCAACTGTTTTCCCGTTTCAACACCAAACGACGGCAAGTTTTGAAGAATTCCCTGTTAATCAAACCCCCTCATTTCCCAAGGTACTTGTTTGAATTGAGCCGTCAAGTGCCCTTCCGTATGCCCATCTCTTCCGCATAATGGCTCATTCCTATTCATCTTCCCCACGATTCTCTCCGGCGACGCGCGAAGCCTCGCCATCGAAACGAGCACAAATATTTGTATTCTTCGCCGTTTTTGATAGCTGCGAAGACTGTCTTTCGACGCTTTGACCGTTCCATGGTCATCTCCACACGCCCTTAATTCCCTTATCAACCAGGGGTTCCACTTTTTCTAAAGTCCGTTCCCGTGACAACGATGACTGAAAACATGATCATTTGATGGATTGAAAGGGCGGTCAGGGGGGTTTTGAAACGGACCTTATGAAAGAGGGAAATCAACTGATCTCAAAAAGTTCAAAATCGCCCCTTTTCGATTTCTTTTTATAAGTCTCGAATAATGGTCGACCACCTACAGATTCTCTGCCATTACGCACGGTTAAAACGGATATTCAGATATATCCTACGTATTTATACACGCCAAAATGTGTTTTTTCTAGTTTTCCTGGTATTGCTGGTCAACGCTAAAGTAACTATGAAAGTTCGTAAAACCCTGATTTTGCCGCATTTGTGAGTGTGTTAGCACGATTTTTCGCAGCCTTGTGGAAGTTTTTTTTTTGCATTTTAAAGATAAAACGTTTGAAAAAGTGTAGAAGATCCTATAAAAAAGCTGCAAAAGAGCCTTTTTTCAAAATTTCACTGATATGCTCAAAAATGCGAAAAAGGTCAAATTCCATTATTTTTTTTGTGCGTTTACAGAACTTAAAGGCAGAGGACCGCGAAAATGAAAATCAAAAACATCCATCACGCAAAGCAGACAAGAGATCGAAATTTTCTATGGTGAAATGAAGAGAGTTTTATGCTAAAAAATGGCCAGGCCCCCTGGCCATTTTCGCGGTCCTCTTCCTTTAAAAAACACTTTACCAAAAAAATCTCCAAATACAAAAATTATTAGTACTAAATTGTCAACAACGTTAAAATTGTATGTTTTTCAGTTGAACGGCGTTGAAGTAAGATTCAGTTAAGTGGGCCCATTACCGTAACCCAGGCTACGGTAACCCAATCTTGCTAGAAATATGTTTTTGCGTAATTTCCGATCGTATCACATTGAAAACGGAATAGAAAACTACCCCTTTGAGAATCGGATCTCAGTTTTGTCGACCAATAATCACATTGGTTCTGTCTTTCTCCCCCCCCCCATTTCAAGTTTGAGTCTGTCTGATCTCTTTATCAAATCGTGCGAACAGTCTCCTGACTCACTTTGCGGTCTCAAAGTTTAATCCCATCTCTCTTCTCCCTTTCCAAACAGTCCACTTTTTCTCCCCTTCTTCGCGGTATCATAGCAAAGGAGTACTCGTGCGCGGGTTTCGAGTGTTCTCGTGAAGACGAATGAAGGACGAAGCAGAGAGAGGAATTGGGGGAAGAGACGAATTGTCAGCTGGTGATTGGTTTGGTGGGAGGACAATTGGAGCGACGACACCTATCCATTTGTCACCAGCTACGCCCTCCTGCTGACAGATGGAGGCCAATCCAAAACACTTTCAAGAGCCTCTTTTTGAGCTTTGTTGACGCAGGGAAAACCAAAACATTTGGTTTAGACGAGAGAGACAGTGGCGTGAGAAAAGAGGAGTGAGTGAGTGAGTAAGAGAGTGAGTGAGTGAGTGAGTGAGTAAGAGAGTGAGTGAGTGAGTGAGTGAGTGAGTGAGTGAGTGAGTGAGTGAGTGAGTGAGTGAGTGAGTGAGTGAGTGAGTGAGTGAGTGAGTGAGTGAGTGAGTGAGTGAGTGAGTGAGTGAGTGAGTGAGTGAGTGAGTGAGTGAGTGAGTGAGTGAGTGAGTGAGTGAGTGAGTGAGTGAGTGAGTGAGTGAGTGAGTGAGTGAGTGAGTGAGTGAGTGAGTGAGTGAGTGAGTGAGTGAGTGAGTGAGTGAGTGAGTGAGTGAGTGAGTGAGTGAGTGAGTGAGTGAGTGAGTGAGTGAGTGAGTGAGTGAGTGAGTGAGTGAGTGAGTGAGTGAGTGAGAGAGTGAGTGAGTGAGTGAGTGAGTGAGTGAGTGAGTGAGTGAGTGAGTGAGTGAGTGAGAGAGTGAGTGAGTGAGTGAGTGAGTGAGTGAGTGAGTGAGTGAGTGAGTGAGTGAGTGAGTGAGTGAGTGAGTGATATTGAGACAAACTCCTCTCCTCCCCTCCTTTCCACCCGTTCTCTTAAGAGTCTTGTCCTCGTCCTGCGCTCTGGCCCATTCCTCATTCCCCTCCCATTCCCTTCGCTGTTTATTTTTTCCTCGCCCTCCCATATGACGCATCTGCCGTGTTCCTCTCACTTTACACAACAAAACTCTCTTTTGCAGTGCATGTGACAGAGCAATGATGGCCGACGTGTTCGAATCCGTCGGCAGTGGCGAGGTGAGTCCGTCTCCGGCCGATTCCGGTCTCCCCTTCCCAAGCAAACATTCACCGCGTTTCCGCCGTTTTTTCGCTTGCTACTGTCCCCGTTTGGGTGTTTGTTCCGAGCATCCAGATACAGCTTTTTCCTTTCTGTGTGTAAAAGATATTCGAATTCCTTTCCCCGGGTGTCGCTTGTCGCGATGAGTGGGCCAGCGTCCCTCCGGTCCCGAGGGTGATGGCCCGTGTGTTTCGAGTGTCACTTCTGGCCTCTCTGTCGCTTTATCAACTCCGAAATGAAATACGACATCCGACCTCTCTTTCACCCCGTTTTCATTTCTAAAACTGATTTCAAGTCAGACAACCTGGGAAAACGTAGTGTTAAAGTGTCCGTAAGCTCCTCCTTGGAAAATCACTGCGATGAACCGCCAAAGTAGTACCTTTAACCTTCATATTAACTTCAGTTAGCTAAGACAAACAGCCTCGTCACTCAAAATACCGATGACTAACATTTTTTATCAGAAATGATGTATTGGGTACTTCTGACCCAAGTTCCTTGGGTAAATATTGTCTCCTCTAGCTTGATCTCTGTGGACAAGATCAGAGAACTGGATCAAGGAATCAAGAGGTTCGAGGCCTCTTTCGTAAAAAGTTTCCGTTGTTCGTTTGTTTTGATAAGCTGCCGGCGCGCGCCATAAAAACACGACAAAATGTGTGCCGTGAAAGGAAAACAAGCTCCCGGTGCTTTATGGTCAATTCCGACACACAACACACCGGGGGTCTACAGTTGCTTCAATGAGATACACTAGCTGCGTTGGTACAGCGAAAAATAAGCATAGGCCCGTTTTTCTTGTTTCATCGCAGGACTTCAGGAGTGATTTGGTCTGACTCAATTGGGCAATATTCTAAGAAATTCATTTGCATACGACACAGGCAAGCTCCGTTTGCCAAAATCCATGAAAGTGGGATTCAAATGAATTTGGGGGGGGGGGTCCCGACTTGCATAACCTGAATTGAAAAGTATTGGAAAATGTATTTGTTGAAATTCAGAAAATTTTTCCATTGGAACAGGCCAAGATTTGGAAAAAAAAACACGAAATAATCCTCTTCATTCCAAGGAAAAATTAAAAAATCGATTTGTCACCGATTTGACATCAGGAACACTAGAATTTTTTGTGTTCCAAAGCTTGCCTGTTCGAAGGAATTTTTTCTGAATTTGAACAAAACCATTCCCTAAAACAATTTTCCAGGGCTGTCAAATGGTGTTTGTCACAAATCCCAAAACAAAAATTCCATTCGAATATTTAATATATGGTAGACAAAGTAGCGATAAAAACGGAGTATCCTTCAGAAGACTGGTACCAGAAAACCGCGTAGCAGACCAGCAGCGAGAAGAATGGTCCGGCAACCGTAACGTGGCGTGGGGGCGAAAATGTCGTACGTAGCGGGGCTCACGCGAATCTGCGTACGTGACCTCAACCGCGGCCCATGTGTGATTTCGAATTCCAGCCGTTCGGCGGCACAACACTCTTGAAGTCCTCTAACTACTTTGAACACAGTAATATATGAATGGCGTCAACTTCAAAACGTTGTCCGCCAAAAGTGGGAGACAGTATTTCCATCCCCATGAACTGTGTTTCTATGCCCGATGAACTACATTCACAACATTTTCAAATTTGATCGATTTCTTGAAAATGAACGGATTGTTTGTTTGTTTCCCACATATTCCGTCTCTATTGATCCGTGTCGACCGGGGAACAACACCTGTGCACAACAAGTGACGAATGTTTGTCGACACCGAAGAGCGGGAGGAAAGAAGCGGCTGCTGAACCGCTGGGATTTCCACAGAAACGGGAGAAACAGGACAATTTCACAATTTCTTCGCGATCTTATTCTAATCTGGGTCGTAGAACAACAGTCTTTCGCAAAAGATTCGGTTCAAATCGTCAGCTGAAAAATCAGTGGAACACTCGAGCCCTAATGAGAGAAGCCCGTCCTTCGCATCGTTCGATAATGGCCGTCTCCATAATCGTCGTCGAGTGGTCGCCCTGATTGGGAGAGACCGGTTCCCGAGCGACCAACTCCTGTAGCGAGTGTTTGCTCTCTGCTTATTCCAGCGGCTGCCACACCTCACTCCACTACTTCTTTCTTTGGAACGGGATTCTGGAGAGATGGAGAATCAGAGATCTCTTCTACCTTTGCTTCCTTAGTATGTACGGCTGTGATTTCTTAACCTTGTTAAGCTATTTCAGCTTTCCTCCCCTCTCTCTTACTCCATCCCTCTGTCCTTCTTTCCCTATCTTACTCCCTCTTTCTTTATTTATTTGTCATGGTTTCTGCATCTTTCTGTTTTGGCTACTGAGTCTTTTAGTCTCTCTTTCTTCTCTCCTATATCTCGACTGTCTCACTAAATCTCTCAGTTACTTTGTCTCTGCATTCGGTCTTAACTTCGCCCATCTTTCCCTCTTTTTGCCCCTTTTATGACTCCCATACGTTTCTCAGTTTCTCTTTCTCTCTTTCTCTGTCTCTCTCTGTCTCTGTCTCTCTGTCTCTATGTCTCTCTCTCTCTCTCTGTCAGTCTCTCTCCCTATCTCTTTATCAGTCCATCACTTTGTCTCTGCCTCCCTGCTTTCGTGCCTTTGTGTGTCCGTATATGTCTCTGCTTCTGTAGCGTCTGCGTGTGCTTCAATGTCTCCGCCTCTGTCTCTGCCTTTCTGCTCTCTCTCTCTCTCTCTCTCTCTCTCTCTCTCTCCCTCTCCCTCTTTCTCCTCTCATTCTCTCTGTTTGATTTGAGTCGAATATGAGTTGTTCACAACACTTCAAAGCTGGAAATGCGCATTCGCTGCCCTCTTCACCAAAAATGCCTCGTTATACTAAAATTCGTCCCAGGGGGTCTCAAAAACCGACTGACGTCTCCTCAGCGACGACCGTCGATTTAAGAATCAGCGCTTGCATTTCACGGCAGAGATTTTCTCTAATCTCTCTTTCTCTTTCTTTTTCTCTCTCTCTCTCTCTCTCTCTCTCTCTCTCTCTTTCTCTTCTTATTATTCCTAGCGAAAGAATTCCCTCATCCCACCCAGTTTTACCATCGTTCTGCTGCCCGTTGCGAAACCTCCCATTCGCTTCCCACCGCTCCTTTTTCATTGTCACCTGTTCACCTTGCCCAGCGATTCTCCCAAGGTTTTCTCTATTTGTTGTCTTTTTTTCCTTCCTTCTCCCACGAGATGAAAACAATCCATCTAACCTCGGTGCAATCCTTCCTCGTTTTTTCCTCAAAACAGATGGGTTATCTGCAAATTTGGAGGGACAAAATAGAAGGAATTCGATCGAAATCGAAATAGGAGAATGCTGCCGGATCCACCTCCTAAAGTCGTCACTTGCCGGTTCCGGTTCCGTCTTTGGAACACTCTCCTCCCTTGTTTGCCGTGTTCCTCTCGTTTTTCCCTCGCTCTCCCCTCGACAAAAGCCGCCGCAACAGGCGCCGGAAGTCGGCTGGGCCACGATTAACTCACCCTACCTGTTCTCTCTCTCTCTCTCTCTCTCTCTCTTTGCCTTCGCCTACGTCTCTACGTCTCTGCCTCCCTTCCGCGATTTTTTATGTCTCACTTTTTGTCTTTTCTTCCTCAAACGCCTCCATGCCTTTCCCTCCCCCTCGTCTTTCTCTCTTTTTCTGTTAGTCCGCCTCCCTGCCTCCGTCTTTGTACCTCCTCTCTCTCTCTCTCTCTCTCTCTCTCTCGCTCGCTCTCTCTCTCTCTCTCTCTCTCTCTCAAGGTGTGAGTAGTCCCACCGCCACTTATTCCGATCGGCGCTTGAGTCACATCACGAACCTTGATTGCTCTCTTTCACGCCTACAGTACTCCATTCTCATGCCGAAAAGAAGAAAAAAGTGGCCTCTTTTGGGACAGTTTCTCACTCTCACTCACATTTCCCTCCATCCTTTTTGCACTACCGAATTCTATTTTCTTTACTTCAAAGGCTATTTTCTATTTTTGGATTACTACAGCTTCTGCATCATCATTTAAATGCGCAATTACGTGCATGCCTCCGTTCACCCATTCATGCGTATAAAGTGAGCCATGCGACCTACCGAACGCAATGATCGGTAGTGCAGTAGGAGAGTGGAGAAAAAGAGCGAATTAGAGAGAAAAAGAGAGACAGAGAGAGAAACTCCTCAATTGAACGCCATTTCTCTTCAAAATCACGTTGTATCCTATCTCATGTCCTACTGTTTGCTGTTTATCAGAGAAATTAGCCAAACTCCAATTTGGAGACCACACCTCCCCTCCCACACAACCACTATTTCCCCCTACCGTTTGGATAACTCCTGTTTTGGTCGTAAAACGGAATGCCTCCTCCGTTTTCTGTAACGGCTGGGAGTGAGTCATAGCAGCTGTGAGCAAACATTGGTTATCGGACGAGGTGACTGGTCGATTTCAAGAGCAGAACCCTTCCTTCCAACCACTTGAACTTGTCTGTTCCTCCACCAGTTTTTTCTTTCCAACTTTCCATTTTCTGAAATGTTTTTCATGAACAGTTTTGGGCTACCTCGATTTAATCTTTGTAGACATAAGTCTTCCTATATGCAAACCAAAAACATTTTATGTCACTTGTAGAGTCGTTTCTTATGGGGTTTTGACTTTGAATGTTTGCCTCGGGCCGAAAGATCGTCCGACGCCTCAGGCATTAAGACGCGATGTCTCAGAGAGTTAGCCTTTGGACATAAATAATCAAAAAATTGGTTAAATCGGACTCGGATTTTGTGTAGAAGCGGTCTACGACACAATCGTAGAAAATGGAAACCGCAATTCCATGAGAAGATCGGTGGAGGTTTTCCCGTAAAATATTAAGAACCCTCTTTTTATATTTTTCGGGAATTTTTTTTTCGATTTTTGGGAGGTTTCGAGTGTAAATTAATAATTTGGCTTTAACAAAACATTTTGTTATACCATAATCGCCTATCGAATGATTTTTTAAAAAAGGTGATTTCGAAACGCGATATGAAAGGTGGACCTTAACGATCATTTAAGACCTTAAGGTTTCCACATTCGAAAAGAGGTCTGTTTTCCGACTTATCAGGTTTATTTTTATGTAGGTTACCAACTATTTTTTTACGGTTAAATCCATTTTACCACCCCCTCCCCCTCCCCTGTTCCAAACGGCTTGAAAATTAGGGAAAATGCATCTTAAACATCAAAAACGACAACGAAAACGGCCAATTTAATCGACTCCCAAAGTACTGAAACTATCCTCAACTGGAGAAAACCTAACGTGTTCGTCTGTAATTTATATGTTGAAAAATATTGTAATTAACATCAAAATCTAGTCCCTAATGTTGAAAAAGTTATGACCAAAAATGTGCTCGACAGCACAAAAGTTAATTTTTCTCTCGCTAATTAAAAAGGGTATCGCAGTTTAAAACAGAGCCGCAAAGAGTATTTTCTTTGTCGATTAGCCTAAAAATCACGCTAAAATCGTTGCTCCACAAGTAGTCTTAACCGGAAGGATTTGTATAAGATGTTAGCCAGGGTAGATTTTCCCTGAGGCAATGGATGGGGATCTTAAAGACATTCAGTGACGAGACTTCATCGATGTCTCACTTAGTCTCCCTCCCCTCCGGCCCAGTGTACCTCCCATATGTCACCTCAGCAGCTTCTTTTTTCCTTCCGTTGTCCCATAATCGTCCGAGTCCTTTCCGGGGACCGCCGTTCTCTTTGTTGTCTCTCGCTGACCATGAGAAACAGCCTGAATAATTCCCCGGGCCGCCGCTCCTCGGCCGTCGTTTTCGGCGCCGGCGTTGCCAGGCGACGCCTCACTCGTTCCTCTCGCCTCCTTCCTCCGCAGCCATGCCCTGGGTGAGTGAAGTTATCATCAATCACAAATGATGATCCTCGGGGATCTAGATCAGCGAGTAATCGATGATTACTGTCGATCCACCCAACCACACCCCCGCACGCTTGTTTGCGGGGGATTAGGCGCGGCGGATCGCATGTTTTCGGGCGGTCGGGCGCCCCGACGTCGTCTCTTTTTCGGCTGCCGGGGTCGTCATTTCGCAAATAATGAGTCGACCTCCGGGAGGCAGAACACAACCAGCTGTTTATTCGGCGCCAAACAGCGAATTCCGCCAGAGGACTACAGTTTGTTGGAGCAGCTGCCGGGGCAGAGCCACCGTGGCCACGGAAATAACGCACGCCATGTAGAAGTTGTCGTTCTCTGCCTCTCTGCCCTCTTTCTCTCTCTCTCTCTCTCTCTCTCTCTCGCTGAGAGAGAGACTAACCATCAGTTTGTCCCATTCTCCGCACAACATTTTTAAATCACCCGCGTCCGTTGTGCTTCCCAAAACAGTCCCGGTGCCTTGTTGACCCATTTCACAGTCGTGTGCTTGTTTGCTGTTCCCTCTCGCCTTTCCCCACGTGTCTCCTTTCCATTCAAAAGGTCATTCCACATTCCCTCTCAACGTCACTGAACTTTCTCTAATCTACCTGTTTCTAGGATTCGCCTATGCGTCTGAACGGCGCGTCGCCGAGCAGCGCAGCGGTCGCGTCACGGCTGTACGAAACGCGTTCGCGGCGGGACTCGCTCGGTTCGGATGAACTGATCTCGTTTTCCGACGACCAGGAACAGTACAACAACTTTTCTTCTCGAGATGTAGGTTATTCGAGTTCTTTTAATCAAACACTCCACATACACGCACACGTATTCACAAATGTACACGTATGCACACTCACTTGCGCACACACATGCACACATGCACACATACACACACCGACACGCAGACACATAGACACATAGACACACAGACACACACGCACACATGCACACAAACAACATGCACACACATTTATATGCTATTTTCTCAAAGTTTACTTTTCAGATGATGATGAAGATGCAAGAGCTGATGTCTGAAAAGCATTTAAAGCAGCAGCAGGGCGATGATGAAAGAGCTCGTCTCAAGCTCGAAATTAGAATGGAACAACAACGTTACAATACCCTGGACGATAAATACCAGGAAATGGAGCATCGTCTTACCTGCCAATTGGAGGATGAGAAAAAACGATCGAAGGAGAATGAAGCGCGTACTGAAAGAGAGTACAAACTCAAGGCTGAAAGTTGGGAACTCAAATATCAGATGCTTGATAAGGATCTCCAAGCAGCTAGGAGGGACACTGACAAAGCGAAGGAGGAGGCAGTGAGGGTTAAGAAAGAGTTGGAGCAGGCGAAGGAAGACCTGAGGGAGAAGGACCTTCTCATCGAGGATCTTGAAGATGAACGACTGAATTTGGATCGCAAATTCAAGGCTTACAAGCAAGAAGCCCAACAAGACATAGACTCCAGCTCAGAAATGGTGGAGGTTTTGAAGGAGCAAACGGAGGAATTGAGGAGGAAGGCTGTGCCAAGACAAGGATCTCTAGCTGATCAAATGGTTGGACTGGAGGAGGAATTGGAGAGGGCTAGGAATGAAATGAGGCAGATGCAGAGGGAGAGAGACGACCTCGAAGCTCAGCTGATGGCAGCCAGTGTTGAGAGGGGACACAGTCTCCTCGCAGACACTCCCTCTCTCGCAGATGAACTCGATGGAGGAGACTCTACTAAGGTAACATTAAGACCTTACGGTAGTATAACGGCAATTTCAGTTATTGGAGGCTCTCAGAGAACAGGAAGTCTGCAATCAAAAGCTCCGAGTTTACATCAATGGCATCCTTATGAGGGTCATTGAACGACACCCGGAGATACTTGAGGTGAATACTAGTTCCTCTTTTTTTTTATTTTTGAAATGCTTCAAAACCTATATTATTCAGATTGAAATGTAAAAATCAACTCACACTAGAGATAGATTAGGTGAGACCCCATGTTCTCTGCGAGGTTCTCTTTTGCGTCATTTGAAACGTTTTGTGTCACAGACTTCCTCTCTCTCTCTCTCTCTCTCTCTCTCTCTCTCTCTCTCTCTCATTCTCTCTATCTCTCTATTTCTTTCTCACTGTCTATATGCCATGTTTTTTGTGTTTCTCTCTTTTTCAGTCTTTGAGACTCTCTGTAGCCCAGGCACTCAGTTCCTCTACCTCTCTGTCTCTCTGTCTCTCTGTCTCTCTGTCTCTCTGTCTCTCTGTCTCTCTGTCTCTCTGTCTCTCTGTCTCTCTGTCTCTCTGTCTCTCTGTCACTCTGTCTCTATGTCTCTCTGTTTCTCTGTTTCTCTCTCTCCCTCTCTTTCTATGTACCCTTCTTTATCTCTGTCTGTCATTCAAGATACACAATCTGTCCTCTTTTACATTGCCCCAAGTTTTGTCTTTGTCTCTGATTCCCTGTCAAAGTTTGTTCAATCGTCCCAAGTGTTCTAAAACTCCCCCCCTCCTCAAAAGCCATTCATCAACTCTTCCATTGCAGGTAGCTTCGTCCGACTCCTCCAGTTGACGGTGCGCGGGTCAGTCGCGGTCCGAGCCCTCCTCAGCCCGTCCGCCGTCGCCGACGTCTCTCTCCACCCCGTCGTCGACGCTGTCGGCCCGTCTGCAGTCCTACCTGCCGGCGTCTTTCCTCCGCTGGGGATGATCGCCACTGTCCCACCCCTTCTTTTTTCCTTTTTCCTGTACATCAACCGCAGTAGCGCCCTTTTAGCCCCCTCCACGGGTTCCGTTGTGAAAAGACGCCCCCTGACGTCGAGTTGTGATTCGGTGTTCGATACTTGTATGTCTACGTCAGAAGACCCAG
>OZ059903.1:9042460-9154960 GCA_964057215.1 Oscheius myriophilus | reverse complement strand
TCACGTGAGACTTAAACACGGAAATTACAACAGAAAAGACCGGTAATCAATATGAGATTGTGTTTGTGTGTGTGTGTGTGTGTGTGTGTGTGTGTGTGTGTGTGTGTGTGTGTGTGTGTGTGTGTGTGTGTGTGTGTGTGTGTGTGTGTGTGTGTGTGAGTAAGATTATGGGGGGTGAGTTAGCAAATTGAATCATCTTCAGCCCACCAACGTTCCCTTCTCCCCTGCCTCATCGCTCTGGTTCGTGGCCGACGGCTTCCTACCACGACATTTGACCAACTGGTCGCCACTCTCCAGAAGCTATCAGTCAGACCCAGTTGTCAAAGAGAAATGCTCCAGTCGGGTATGTTGGAGTGGGTCGTTACCCTCCTAGAGACCCGATGTTCACCCTACGCTATGGAATATGCAGCAGCAATGGCGACTAATATATCGTTAAATGTGAGGTGTTTTCTTATTTTTATAGCATTATTGTTTAGCCTTCTTCCTCACCTCTGCTTCTTCGGTTTGCTGATTCTATAGCAGCTGCTGCAGTCAGCGTCCTAAGCAAGGATACACATGGAGTTAGTCAATCAATGAGTTACTCAATCCCTCACTCCCTCACGCACTCACTCCCTCACGCCTACCTCCCATACTCACTTTCTCTATTTTCAGCAGTGTTGTTCCCTCTTCAACGGCCTCGTCTACACCTGGCTCTCCTGCGGCAAAGTCCGTGTGCGTGCGCGTGAGACCAAACTCGCCGACTCCATCCGGTCAGTTCCGCTTCCGTTTTCGTCCGTCCTCGAACGTTCGCTTTCCTTTGTGTTCTTTCGACGTCCGAAATGGGGCCAGCAGTGCGATTTGAAACCGCGATTTGCATTTCACGAACACCTGTCGAGGGTCTGCGCGGACAATTAAAACGGCAGATGGGCCGCTTCGAGCAGAGAAAAGGAGACGGAACGAAATACGAATTTCAGAGCGAGACTGGGAAAGAAGAACTGCAGTCTGTGCTCTCTTCACGTGCCCTATCTCTTGGCCGTAATTGCTGGAGGCGAGTAGAATAGGAACAATATATGGAAAAGACACACACGCACACGTACATAATCTCACGTGAACACACACGCACACACACACATGCACACACACGCATGCACGCGTACACGCACATGCACACGTACACATACACACATGTACACGTACACACCCACGCACACACACATTTGAACACATACACACACATACACACACGCACGCCCACATACACACGTACACACCTACGCACATGCACATGTCACACACGCACACAAGTGCACACGTGCACGCACATACACACATGCATATATGCACACGTACAAACATGCATACACATACACACATAAAGAGAGAGAGAGTGTGTGTGTGAGAGAGAGAGACAGAGAGACAGAGAGAGGGAAGAGGAAGAGAAACAGACAGTGAGGGAGAGATGAAGAGAGACAGATCAACTTTAAATTTTCCATCGGGTTCCCACGTTTTTCCTTTGCTTTGCCTTCGTTCTTTCGATTCAGTCTGCGCCGATTGCATTTCAGTTTCGGTGCTATTCCCCTGCCCATCAGCCCATCGAACGGCCGGCGGCAGGTGTTCCTTTCGTCTGGTTCTTTCCAAACCAGATAAGAACGTCTGTCTTCCTGCAAGTGTCCCCACACGGCGTTGTCTTGGCCGTGTGTCTCCCTTCTCCTCTCCCAGGGCCCAGTCCTTCCCCAAGTCGTCCGCGTGAGTCAGAGTCGGCGCGTGAACAACTCCTCTCTTGCAAAGAGCGCTTGTTTTCCCACTGACGTCCGGCGCGTGCGCGCTTGCGCAAAACACGTCTCCGTCTCTTTGAGGCTCTCTCTTTCTATCTCTTGTCCCCGTGGCCGAGTTTCGTGTC
Organism: Oscheius myriophilus; assembly: GCA_964057215.1. Lineage (NCBI taxonomy): Eukaryota > Metazoa > Nematoda > Chromadorea > Rhabditida > Rhabditidae > Oscheius > Oscheius myriophilus. Next base: position 9,153,081 of record OZ059903.1, on the reverse strand, counting down.
GTTTTTTTCTCCGTGGCGTCCCCGATCCGTCGCGACGCGCGGGGCCGCCCCCTCGGGCTCGCCACACTTCGTCCGGTGGTCTCTCCCTCTACCGTCCCCTCCCCTGCGCGCCTCCTCCTCGCCTCGTCCCACTCCTTCCTCCATCGATCGGATCTCGAAAACGAACGCCTCCTTCACACAAACCTTAAAACAGGACTCTCTGTTTTCAGCGGCCGGCCCGTCTATCGATCGGCGCTCCCCCGGCCGGCGAACGCCCGAACGCCCTTGTCATACCGTACTCCCCACTCCCACTGAAGGCTCCCTCAGTCGCTCCACATTCCCCTCCCAGACCTCCCTGTCCCTCTAAGGAGCCAGAACATTGGGTCGGTCTGTTTGAAGCAGTAGGATGCACTAGCGACTAGCGGGAAAAGTACGAATGCACTTAAGATAAGGCCTTAGTGATCCAATTTAGGTAAAGCATAATGCTGTTCAAACGGGCATTAGGCGGGAAAGGGGACTTTTTCTATATAAAGGTTGTGCTGGTTTGAAGTCTAAAACCAGTTCAAACCGCAACTTCGAAATTTTTGGGCAATAGTAGCTGCTTTTGCCTTAAGCTTATTTGATTTTCACCCGAAGGTTCCGCTGCTTGGCGAATTTTTCATTTTGTGACTATCTCCTGGGCGATCAATGTAACTTCGTTACGAAATCGAAAACAAGAAGGTTGGAGACCCCCAGATACGAAGTTGGCGCCTTAGGGTACTATTATGTAGACGAAAGTTAGGGTAAAACATTAAATCGCAGAAGTTCTAACGCGTTGAATTAGCGGAACAACGTGTTTTTTGGTCTTTTTTGGTCTTTGCTTGGGGGATTCCCCTCCCAAGATTCGGTTCCCCTCCCTTCCCTCATTCTCCTCTCCTCACAAAGGAGATGATCCGGAGAGAGAGATCGATTGCGTCGCCTTGCCTCAGACGAGAGGTTATCAGGTGTGGCGAGGTGGCAGTGCCTGGCGGGGGCGCCGTCGTGCTCAGGCGTACCAGCCGCCGCGCCCCCAGGCACCCCCCACTTGCACACCAGCACCGCAACGGCCGCCCCATTTTTTGTCGAACGCCCGCAGAGACAGGCCTCCCTCCCCCTCTCACTCCTCCTTCATCACCACACACCGGGAACTACCTGGATACCCCTCCCCTCAACCATCCGGCCCCCAGTCCAACGTGGAACCCTCTGGAAAGCACCGGACCTGATCCCTGAGACCTCAAATACGACATATGAGAGGTCGTATTTTGAGCTCTCTGGGTCCAGGTTTAGAGCGACTTCCACCGTGAGACAGAAAGAGAAAGAAAGAGAGAGAGAGAGAGAGAGAGAGAGAGAGAGAGAGAGAAAGAGAGACTAAAAGAGACTCAATGAACATCAGTAAGAGAGAATACGTCATTCATATACATGGATATAAAAAGACAGTTTTATTTAAACATCACTTGAAGTCGAAAAACAATTGCTCATTCCTTGTTTGTGTCTGCTGCTAAAATCGATACAGTTGTTATTCAACATTGAGCAGTTACACCTGTAAATAAAAGCATTAGAAACGAGAGAGAGAACGAGAGAGAGAGAGAGAGAGAAAGATAGACAGAGAGAAAGATAGAGAGAGAGAGTAAATTAGAGAGGGAGTAAGTTGGAGAGATAGAGAGCGGCAAACAAAGACAGTTAGAGAGAGAAATAAAGAGAATAAGATAGAGAGAGTAAGTTAGAGATATAGAGAGAGCGACAAACAAAAATTGTGTGTGTGTGTGTGTGTGTGTGTGTGTGTGTGTGTGTGTGTGTGTGTGTGTGTGTGTGTGTGTGTGTGTGTGTGTGTGTGTGTGTGTGTCAGAGATTTAGCACACAATAGCAAAAATATATACAAGAAAGTTATATAACGAAACAAAATGAAATATGCCACAAACTAAACAGAAACAATAGAATAGATCTTCAATTTTCCAGAAGCTGAAGTGATCCGTGTCCCCCACGCCCCAAACGAACACGATGCAGACACGGTAAGTCTCATCCATCACCTCCGCAACATTCTCCACTTTCCCTTCCTTGCTCCTCCTTTCTCCGTCTCTTCCGGAAACTTGGCCCAGTTATTCGTCGGATCGAGTTTTATCGAGGCGTCGGCGCCCCGGCGGTGCCTGGCTCGGTCGCCGCCCCGGGTGGCACGGCGCCTCGCGAGAGAGCAGGCACGGCAGAGACGCAGACATCGCCGACGGGCTGCTCGCCGCCGGCGACGGAGATGACAGGAAGGGAGGAAAGGGAGGGAAAGGGGAGATCAAAAGAGGGAATTCTAAAGGGAAGGGTATACAGAAATCACATTTATTACGAAACAGTTAAAAATAGGCATTATATTTACGAGAACGTTCAATAGAAATTCACAATAACACTTTACGTCATTATACACACAAATATCAAATGTGAAAGTGACAGTCATGGGTTTAAAACACTGGATAGACATAAACAAAACAAACGATCTATTGTTGTATTCGAAACTACCAGCATTCGTGATTTCAAGCGTCTCTAAAACAAGCCAATACACCGATTCCGTGAGTAAACATCCGGTGTTTACAAATTGTAACATGTACATAAATTAACACATTTACACGTACACACACAATAGAGAGAGACACATACACACGTACACATACACATTCTTGGAGTGAAACATTCCGCTGTTAGCTTTCGAATCACCCCTCATTAACATTAAAAATAATTATCTAAGAAAAAGGGGCTAGCCAATTTTTGGTCAAAGTAAAATTGGCGTTAGGTTTATTCACTCTTATGGCAATGTTATCGTCTATGTTCGAATAAAAACTTTTCATTTACTGATTAGGCTGGAGACAGTTGTGAGAGAGACGTCGATTCTGCTGATCCCTTGCGCCCATCTTCGAACGAACTTAGCGGGGCGAGACTTCTCCTCCGCAGAGCAACCAGAGAGGTATTTACACTTTATAATCCCTTTTAACAAAATACGATTTCAGTATCATCATGGCGAAGTGGTTCCTCGTCACAGTCCCCCTCGAAATCGACGGGAACCTCGACTGGGAACAGCCACATCTTGTCATACTTTTATTGTTGATGTCGAAAGAAGAAGGCCTTTGATATTGCCAGTAGGACTTACTGATGGTAGAATGACTGCAGAATAGGGTTATTTGGGTTTTAGGAGCTCTGGAGTATAAAAAAGTATTGGATGCAAAGCAGCAGGAGGTCCGGAAGGCTGAGAAAGAACGGCAAGAGAAGGAGGAAAGGTTAGCTGAGACATCTCTCTCTCTCTCTCTCTCTCTCTCTCTCTCTCTCTCTCTACAATTTCAGCTTCAGAGCTGCGCGTCTTGGCAAGAAGAACTTCCACGGCTCCAAAAAAGAGCTTGGTTCTACAGAACGCCTTCCCGTCCAGCCTCGTCGTCCTCCTCGCCTTGCTGCCAGGCCCTCTCCGCCTCTGAAGACTTCCGAACCCCCTACCCCGACGCCTTCAGCGGCTGAGACGGAGCAGGAGAACAACAGCCCCGAAGACTATGCCGATGTTTTCGCTGCAAGACCCAAAGTCGCCCGCACTCCCGACCAAAACCGCTCCTTTTTCTGACCTCCTCAAGTGATATGATTCGCAGCCTCGTTTATGATTAAACTGTATGTAATTGCTAAATCTACTTGGCGAAGCGGGCGCGGAGAACCAGAGCGATGTAGCCGAGGAAGCGGTAGACGAAGACGAAGAGCAGCATGAGGAAGATGTCTAGCCACATGTTGCCGTCCGCCTGACCCCTCCTCTCCAGCACGGAGGCTCCGTTGGGACCAGGACAGTGCGGGTTGAGGGCAGTCGCATTCGGCATCATACAGCCTGGGATCTCGGTCACCTGAAAATTATGTTTAAAAAAAATCCAGAAAATGTTTAAAACGCAGTTTTTATAAGCGTCGAAGCCTGCTAAACTATTACCAATACTACTCACTTCTTCCCACTGGTTCCATTGCATGGACTCAAACCCGTAGCGGAACCACGAGAGATGGGCCAGCCAGCGGATATACGTGGGGATGGCGGTGTAGTTGATGTAGAATCCTCCCATTGTGAGCATCGGCAGAATCAAGAGAGGGGCGTAGGTGATGGCAGTTCCTTCGTCTCCAAAGGCAAAGGCGAACAAGTAGGCTTAAAATACCACCATTTCAAAGAGAGACATTAGACCAACCGACGGAGAGTGCATTCCAGACCATCAAGGTACAGACGAACATGTTGATAAGGAAGTTGGTCAAACCAGCGTAGAGACCTTAGTTAAGGTTTGGTTAGGGTTTAAGCTAGTCCTACCTGTCATCCAGTAGGTGATGGCAGAGTAGAGGCAGGGGAGGATTGTGTACTGCGGCAGTTCGGCGGTCGACTTGGCCAGGTAGTAGGCAAGGGTTCCGTAGATGTGGGCTTTGTGTTCTCTCAGAAGAACTGGCAATTCACTGGCAATCACGTTCACAGAAGGAGCCAGAAAGAGGAAGTTCATGTCACGAACGGCGTTGAACAACATTCCTTCCATGTTCTGAACGGTGCCGGCGGCAAGCGGCCGACGGAGGTACACCACTCCAATGGCCAAGGCTGTCAGCTGAATAGAGGGGTTTATAGAGAGAAAGACAGAGAAAGACAGAGAGAGAGAGAGAGAGAGAGAGAGAGAGAGAGAGAACTCACAATGACTTGAATGACGCGCACTTTGAGAAGCATCGGGTCACGGAGCGTCGTGAGGAAGGAGCGACGGAGGAGGACCACAAACTGGGTCCAGAAAGAGGCGGCGTAACTGAAATTTATGTATCTTTTGGTTTTTTTGGTGGGTTACTTCGTCTTCGGACGAACATTCGATGATTCCTTGGCGCGTTTCTGACGGAACTCCTTCTCCACAAACTCAATCATGTCGATTCCAGCTTGGCTTTGGTATTTCCTGGTGATGCCCTAAAGAGATGTTTTCTTAAGGTTGTCCTATGTATGTATTTTTTTCTCTCTCTCTCTCTCTCTCTTTCTCTCTCTCTCTCTCTCTCTCTCTCTCTCTCTCTCTCTGTCTCTCTGTCTCTGTCTACCACCTCAATCCTTTTGAGGTCTGCCTCTTTGCTCTCCGGAATGACGGCCAGTTTGCTGATGGCGTGATCTGCCGGATTATGTGACTCAGCCACCGACATCTTAATCGAAGCAAAGAAGGAGCACAACTCGGCCACAGGTCCGTGGTAGGCCACTTGTCCATTCGCCATGAACAACACCCTAAACAGCCTTTAAAACCCGTTTCATTTGCAAACCTACTTGTGAAACTGGTTGAAGACAGTACTGCTGGGCTGGTGAATGACCGAAATGACCGTCTTGCCCTGGTCGGCGAGCATTCGCATGGCCGTAACGACCTGAGAGGCCATGAAGGCGTCCAGCCCAGAGGTAGGCTCGTCGCAAAACAGAATGGCAGGGTCGGTCAGGACCTAAAGGGCGTTAGGGATTCAGTGTCAATAGGGTACCTCGCAAGCAAAGGCCAGTCGCTTCTTCTCTCCAATGGAGATGCCCTTCACTCTGTTGGGAATGCCGATGATCGTCTTCTGGCAGTCGGTGAGGTTCATCTCTCGAATGACGTCCTCCACCCGCTGCATCTTTTGCTCCTTCGAGTACTTCTTACCCATTCGGAGAAGAGCCTAAACGGCCAGGTTTGATGCGATTATGAACAAAAGTTACCGAGTATGTAAGCTGTTCCCTGACGGTGAGTGTTCCGACGAACACATCGACCTGTTGCACGTAGGCGGACATGGCTCGCACCTCCGTCTTCGTCATCTCCATTCCGTTGATCAGCACCGCTCCCTTCTTCTGAATCTCGTTGCTAAAGAGACATTTCTCCTTCTAACCTCGACTCCCTTCGTCTCCATAAATGCGAGAATGTTCATGAGCGTCGTTTTTCCAGCCCCACTGCCTCCCATGATGGCCAGAACCTCCTTCGGGTAGGCTGCTCCGCTGACCTTGCGGAGGACCGTCTTCTTGTTATCGTTCTTTTTGCCTCCCTTTGAGTGAAGAGGGACCGTAGCCTCGATGTCCTTCCACACAAGCGTCTTTCCCTCATCCGACTCTTCTGAAACATTTCTTGTACCACAATTCTAACATGGGTAGTCGTTTGTCTGGGTGGCCACATCAAACGATACCCACAAATCTGCAGTCTATCCCATGGGTATTAAGGGATAGAAGTCCAATTTTGCTGACCCTTCACCATATTCGAGAAAATGGCATTTCAAAATTCAGGGTTTAGCGTACTGGGCGCCGCGGCCTGTATATGAGGCAGCGACCACGACCTGCAACGAGTTGTCCGGTGGCCGAGTAATTAGGCTGTCTGCTTCTCTGGAGTTAACTAGAACGGATCCCGGTATGCGGAAAGGATGTTGATGGGTTATGTGGTGGGTAACTTGCGGTGTGGGTTTCCCAAGAAACGACTCTGTGATAGAGCAATGAGCTAGGCCTTTAGGCAGCCTTGGCGAGTTTTGGAATGCGCTGTTGTTTTCATGAGCTTTAGGTACTACGACCCGACTCTCATGGTAAAAGAAATTGAGCTCGAGTACTTCTTTGGGACTGGAAAACTGTATCTGACCACCTCCCAGTGAGAATGTTCGAAATCCTCGAATAATCGAAAGCTGACCTTCGTTCTGCCAAGGTAGAAAGTTCGATAGTATTTGGACAGGCTGCCCCATCCGCGATATGATCAGCGGCAAGGATACTTCAATATAGGGTATTATAGGATATTAAATAATTAAGTTTATAAGTATTAACGAAATTATGAATTAAGTTTAGACGTTTTGAGGAATTATGTTTAGGAAGTGCTAAGTGCCTATTGCGAAGATCGCAGCTCGAAATGTCAGAATATGAGCATAAGAATAATTTCCGCGTAAAGCGCTTCATATGTCCCGCATGGAAGTTTGAAAAAAAGGTAAGTAAGGCCACTGTACGCGCCTTCAGTAACATACTAATGTTAGTGTTTAGGAGTTACGCTAAGTGTCTGTGGAAGCTACTTCCTAAGAGTTAAGGTTAGAGGTCCCAATCACTCACCAGTCGTCAGGAGTTTCTCCTTTTCTGAAGCGACAGAGGCCTTTGTTGACATGGAAGACCTCTTGGTCTTGGTTGTTTTATCCTGAGCACTCAGTGATTTTTGAAAGAGGAGACGACCCTACCGACCGCTCCGTCATTGCGCAGATGAGAGAATGACCAACCGCGTTTAAGGGAGAATGAGCCAAATTCCGCGGAACCTTACAAATTATAATTTCAAAGGTTACGTTTACGTGCATCCGTCTGCGTGAAATCCGCCTCTTTCTTCCTTCCCCTCCCTGTCTCACTCTCTCCTCTTCCCCTCCTGCAAGAGGTCGTTCGATGCTTCTCTTCCTCCTCCCCTCCCTCCTCCTGCCTCTCTTGGTCGTCTCCTGTGGAAAGAAGGAGGAGACTGCGGCTGAGAAAAGGAAGACCGGCGACTCCCTCCGCACCCAGGTCACTTGCACCGGCGCCGGAGCCACCGAGATGCAAACGGCCGTCTGATATTGCTGGACATTATGAAGCGTCAATAAATGTACCAGAATTTTAGTCATTGGGGTTGGGTTTGTCCGTGTAGTACGCATTGTTTGTGTCATTTATTAAATTGCGTACTTTCAATTGTTTTTTTGACATTTATTTTTTGACATTTATTTAAAATTCAGATATTTTTTAATTTTGTCTACCACCGCTCGTTCTGGTGACTTTCTGGGTTTTGATGTGTACAGACGTGATAACGGATTTAAAAGCTGTAAACGCAAAAGGCGCTAACGGCGAATTGCGCCAAGCGTCTTTCGCTGTGCACAAAAGCGGTGTGTCTGCGCTCTCCTGCGCGCCACACTCTCTCGTGCCAGCCGGCTGTCCTCCGAGTGCGAGTCTCCGAATTTGCCCTCATTGCCTTATTCAGTCTCTTTTTCCTCCTTCCTGCTGGTATATACCGTGTCTCTGTTTCAAATAACGCCTCTATGGCGCCAATAACCGTATCCCTGTTAAAATGAGAGCTTGTCCTCTCCCCACTACCGTATCTCTGCCTCTACTTTGGCAATCGAAACTGCGCACTTTTCAGGATGGCGCCGGAGAGTAATTCGGTGGCGCCGGAGGAACGGCCGCCGAAGAAGAAATGGTCTGTGGTGGACCTGGTCGAAGGCTGCGACACGGTGGTCATCCTCTTCGGATGGGCCGGCTGTCAGCAGCGCTACCTCTCCAAGTACTCCCAGTTCTACAAGGAAGGAGGGTAGGTCTTTGAGAATATTCTTAACGAAATTCGAGTAGAATTGATTAAAGGACCAATTGGGCCTCAAAACCTCTGAGACCGTACTCGTCTGTCGAAAAGCGACTGAAATCCGCCATGTTGCTCGTCATGGACGATTTATTGCCATTTGGAACTTGTTTGCCCAGCGGTTATGTGTCAATGTTCAAAGTTCTAGCGACCCGGGCCGGCCCGTTTCGGACCCTTCTTGGCAATCTGTCGGTCAAACGACGAGGATCGATTCCAATTGAGCCAATTCTTTACCGACCTTGGATTTTTATGAGGAAGGCGTTAGGCGTTTTTTTAAGGGTAGCCTGCCTGGTTATTTGAAACACACATGACATGTTAGAATGGCGTCACGGGTGACGCAAATTACAGTGATTATTGAATTTCTTCGTTTTTGTGAAGCGGCAACACTCAGACTCAAGCAGAAGTTGACCGGTCCGTCTATTCGGACCACCTAGTGAAGCTGTCACCCACGCGACCAAGGTTCGATCCCGGTCGGGACACTTGTAATAAAAATGTAATAAAAGTATTATTAAAGAGTTCTTGGGATTTTAAAATGTTAATTTGGCAAGTTTACAAACCGGGCCGGGCCGACGGTTTTCTCTGCCCGGCCCGCGGGCTGGCCCTTCCAATGGGAAATGAGAAACTTTTTATACTTCCGTAACTGAAGTGTTACCAGCTGGTTGGAAGGCTATAGTCTAGCTGTTGACAGTCGGGCGGCAGCTGGAAAAAATCCGCCTGTTGACAACCGGGTGGGAGGTAGTAGAGACCTATTAAAAATGGAGCTAACCAGCTTATGGTTAGTGAGAGTTTTACAAGGTATACCTGCAACAGCGGGACAGATCGGTGATTTCTATGAGTAAACTTAGTTAACAAGCGATTTTCTGCTCAAGAATACCACTTTCAGGTTGTCTACCATCTGCTACACGGCGCCGATCGCCAAAATCCGCGCCTTCTCGTCGTACACGCACTTTGCCAAGTACTTCCGGCGGGAGATCGAGGGCCTTCCCCTGCCGGAAAACGTCTTCTTCCACGTGTTTTCGATGAACGGCTGTTCCCTTTTCACCGCCTTCTGGGACCTCATAGGCGAAGTGCCCGAGGGAAAGGCCTTCAAGAGCAAAGTACGCGGAGTGCTCTTCGACAGGTCAGTCTGTGTTTGCAGCCGTTTGTAGTTTGTGCGGGTGACGAAGCGAGCGATGAGGCATTGCCGATGGAATCATGGTTTTTCGCAACAGGCGAGGGCGGAAAGACGCCCCGGTGAAAGTGGTGAAATCGAGCCGTAAAACTCGTCTGGCGTTACTAAATCGACGCCGTTCATAGTCTTCGATTGGAATTTGAGAGGGGTTTGGCAGAACTCGGAGACCGATAATTCTTTTGAAAACGTGTATTGAAAGGTTTAACCACACTTGTATACCATAAATTAGGCGTTTTTGTGTTCAAATCCGTTTGGGCACCATTGTAGGTGAAAAAAGAAATGAAAAGCTCAACGCACTTTCGGGATTCCCCTATTTACTCACAGCGGAAGGCGAAACATTCTGCGGCGCTAAAAGCGCGGTCTTTTAAACTTCGAACTGATGATTAGTTTGTGTTTAGTTTAGTTAGCTGACATGAAGAATTTCGAGTGCACAGCCTTCTAAAAGAAAAAGCGACGGGCACGCTCGCAAATATAAACTACACGATTTTTAGAGAGCCCATCTGTGACCAATGCCCATAGAGACTTTCGTATTCTTTGTCATTACCTTCTTGTCGCGAATATATATTGAAACCCCTGTTAAAAAAATGTACCCGATGGGGACAGGCTGCCTTATGTGCGAGTCCAGTTAAACGCACGTGTTTGAATTTGGAAATAATGTAAGGATATGCGGGATTCTCATGCTCCGGGCTATTTGGCCATTTGGATATTTTTGGTCCGCCCGGCCCGAGTCGGCCCGGGCCTGTAGGGCCCGTTCGTCCATTTAACCCTGGACCACCCAGTCAGAGTGCCACCCACACGACCAGGGTTCAATCCCGGTCGGTGAGATTCTTTTTTGTACAACTAATATTGACTTATGTGTTAGTAACAAACAATATTAAGTTGTTTAAAAAAGTTAAAAAAAAATTATTGTACCGATTTATACTAAATGTAACATTTCATTTTTCATACCCGGACTGTCCCAAAAAATCCCTCGGCCCGGCCCGTCATTTGAAAACCCCGCAGCCCGTTTTCCCAAACAACGTAAACGCACAGTCAAAATCAGTTATATAAAAGGAAAAATACGCTTGTAAGTGGCTTGAGAATATCAAATGACTCAAGTGCGAAAAATAAACTGAAAGGTTCTTCAAGGTTACTAGGGTAGCAAACGTTGTATTAAAGTAACCCTTAAGCCGAGCGTTGGCACCCCTTTGTTAAAGATCAATCCTCTGATCGTGGCGGGTTTCCATATCTGCCCTTTGTCATCTTTAGATAAGAAGGACCCGTGTGTTTTCGAAACAAAAAAGTTGCAGAAACTGCTAGATCAAGCGGTTTACAAATCTAAGACACAAATTGTGTGCCAGTCACACCACTGCACCCTAAGATAAACACAAATATACGATCCCTAAGGCTCCCTTAAACCCCCTCTTTTCAGCAGTCCGGCCCACACCTCTCCCTCGCAGTCCGCCAACGCGATCTCCTTCGCCACGCTGCCTCCCGCCCAGTACAACGCCGCCCTCCGCAACTCCTACCGCGCCCTCCTCTACACCTTCTTCAGCGTTCAACGGTAATCCCCTCTTCTTCTGTGGCTATTAGTCCTTTAAGGGGCGTGATGTACCTTCGCTCCTTCTACGAAAACGACATCTACGAGAAGAGTTTCGCCTACTTCCGTCTGTTCAACATCGAGGATCTGCCCCAGGAGCACCTGTATTTGTACGGGCCTGGCGACGACGTGAGTCACAATGCGGGATTTTCGGGCCACATAGCACAACCCTTATCGGGTGATTCAGTGGAAAGTGACGGAGGAATTTGAATTGTAATTTTTGAAGGCTACTGAAAATACTGGTTTAGGTGTGTTCGGCCGAGTCGATCGAGCACTTCGCCGCCGAAATGGAGAAAGTGGGGAAGAAGGTGGCTCTGAAGAGCATGAAGGACTCGCTCCACTGCGCCCACTACAGGACCCACCCCGAGGAGTACAAGGGCTCATGCATGCAGTTTATACACAGTCTCAGGACCACAGAGACACAGACAGAGGCCCGCTCTGAGGCCTGAATCAGGTTGGTTTTGGAATATATGTAGGTTTTATCCAATTATCTGATCCGTAAACGGACCTTCAGGTGTATTTTCGAATTGGAAATGGGAAATGTGCAAATCAAGTCATTTCAATTAAAATCATTTTCCCAAACACCGCTCCAGTCGGTTATGCGCAAAATGCTTGCCAATTCCTCATTAGCATGCGATTTGGAAAAAAGTCCCCTTTTTGACAGGGTGCCCCTTTGACGGCAGCTATATATGAATGGGTATACAAAGCTTGATTAGAAAAGTTTCACTTTGTGGGGTGGCCCAGGTTCGCACCCGCATTACGGGCACATCCTGTGTTCTAACCCGTAATACTGATGCCACCCTGGTAAACCTCACAAAGTGTATATTTTCAAAACAAAGTTTGCACACGCGTTCATACAACCCTAGTGCATATTATGATAGTGTGCTTCTTCTTTCACTTAGCCACGTGAGCATTCGTTAACAAGCTACCCGTGAGGTTCATTTTGTGCGACTCCACACAACGCATGTGGCGTGTGCCGCGAGTTCCCTAAGTATGAAAATAGGCTCGGCGTGACTCCCGAAAAATCAAGGTAGACGTGGGGGCTTGTACTTCTATGATACGTTTATTGTCCTCAACGCCTGCCGAGTGACTTGGCCCAAGTCTTCGTCAGAAGCGTTTTTGTTAGGGAAAAAGTTTTTAGAATTTTTACCTCCACATATCTACAGGGACCTTTGTTATTTTGAGGGACAGTTGTCCCCATAGTTTGGTTTCAGCAATATTTCATACTCCGTCGTTGATGTACCCGCCATTACCTTTTGGGCCCGAAATTCTCTACTTCAGGGTTGATTTACCTTATAGACCTTAACTCAAAAATATTACCCCGCAGTATTCATTCGGAACTGTCTTATTTCAATCAATGCATCCATTACAGGTCGTCCTTCGTTCCCCAACCCGTCGCTCAAAGGTCTTCGCGGAGTAGCCAATCCTCCCTCTCCCCTCCTTCCTCTCTCCGTTAGTCTCCCTCCTTAGCTTTACGAACCGTGTGTCTTTTGTGATAATCTTCGGTTGTGTCTATTTATTCCGGTGTCTCTTCCAGTCTACTTTAACCCCCGCATAACTTATTCCGCCCGAGGCGTCGTGTAACTTATTCCGCCCGAGGCGTCGTGTGATTTTTGTCTTGCGGCTTTTGACGTCGCATTGATACCCCCTTATCAGACTGATTTTTGTGTTGGCCCAACAACTAGCACCCCTTCTTTTTTACTCGTCTTTGTGTAGCTTACTCTAATAGCTTAATGTCGGCTAATAATAGACTAAATCTATTTATTGCGATTTTTGTTTTTAATCGATTAAGAGATGTTATGGGACGCCTAATCTAAGCTTTAGATTGATCTTGGGCTGCAGAGTGGATTTAAATGTTTAAACCATAACCTGGGGAAGTTTACCCTGTGAAAAAAGAGCCGAGGGTTTGGCTAATCTGCTTTTGACTGTACCCAAAAGCCTTTTATCACTCTGCACAAAAACAGAGTGATGCCATGTTACGCGAGGTTCCCTGAATGAAAATGGATGTTCTCACGAGCAGATGACGTAGACAAGGCTTATTAGGCCTCGTCTAGCGCACGGCCTTCCCTCCTTAACGTTCGAAGAAACTCCAGCTGCCAAAAAACCGGCATGGGGTCCCGCCACGAAAAACATTGGCAAAACACCAGCGCTTTTCGTTGCGGGACTCTTCGTCCAAATAGATGAAAAGAGGCGGAATTGCCAAAGTTCCAGTTCTGTTTTTAAAGTGACCCGAGCTACCAATTAGGAAGGCCGTAAGCGGGTCAGTCCCTGCTCCTTTCACCTTTAAGAGAGAAATCTCGTTATGGACAATCTGGAAATCTTAGACTAATTAGCGACATTTTAAAATCATGTTTTTATTATAAGCGAAAATTGTGTTATGCGAAAGGCCAACTTTTCCCGTAAACACAAGGGGTATAGTGTAACTTCTTAAAGTTAAAATATTACATTCTTTGTGTGTAAAATCGTGGACACTTTTTTATTCCGTTTGGTACTGTTACCATGTGATAGTTTTCTTGGGATCCAGCATAGGAGGCATAAGGCGAGATTAGAAAAGAGAGCTAACATGTATGAGAAAGCCTCTTTTTCTCTCCACTCTATCTAAATATACGTATCATACTCTCTCTATTCAACTAGCAATATGCAAATCAAATCTTCTCATCCCCTCTCCCCTCTGCCTCTCTCTCTCTCTCTCTCTCTCTCTCTCTCTCTCTCTCTCTCTGTTTTTTCTAACCACAATCCCCTTTTCTATCCTCTAATCCCTGTTCATTGCTCTCTCCGTCTCTTTCCTACATTTCTCTACATCCCTCCCCTACATCACTTCAGTGTCTCTCGGCCTCTTGCCATATCCATCTCTCTCCTTCTCTCCCTGCATTTGTTTTCCATCACACTCTCCCTCACCTCACCTTCTCCAACTCTTTCTCTGTCTCTCACTCTCTCACTCACACACACTATCTCTCTCTCTCTCTCTCTCTCTCTTTTTCTCTATCTCTCTCTCCACTATCTCAATCTCGCTATCCCCTTACCCTCTGCTGTTTGAAAACAAACATGTCTTCAACACTAACCGAAACCCCTACAAAGCTGAACCAATTTCTCACTCTCTGCAGCCAGCCCTCCGCCTCTCTCCCTCTATCGTCCCCTCTCTGCCCCCATTTCCTCCGTGTGAGTGTCGCATTTTCCCTGTGACTTAGTCTCCATGGCGACCTGTCTGTAGTCGTTGTTATTCTCTCTACAGTGCACAGCTGTTGCTTTCGAAAAAACAAAAGTACCTCTCCCCTCTTCTTACGGTAGTTTCCTCTCTCCCTCACTCGGTTATTTCCATCCCACAGCGAGAATCCACTCATCAGCCGGCATAACAACCACCTGCGTTCTTCGCTTTATCCCTCGGAGTCTGTAATCTGTGCTCACGCGCCAAACAACTGCTTCTGTAATTGCGACTGACGTTTGAGGAGAGCAAAGGGATCGTGGGAGAGAGCGAGTGCAAAGGCAGGAGAGGGAAAATACCCCTCACTTCCCCTTTGGATTATAGATTCAGCTCACTTCTATTTCTGTAGCTGATCTGCACTCGTATAAACAGAACGGAGGCACTCCTCCAAATCAAACCTCTTCCATCTCAGAAACCCACGGTTCATTCTCTATTCTTTCCCACAAACGACTCCTTAATTGAAATAGGTTTCCAGATTGCTTAGATCAAATCAGTGACATATTCCAGTTATAGCCCTTCCTCAAATACTTTCCCATTATCTCAACTCACTCTATTTTCATACTTTTCTCAAAACAAGCGTGGATAAACATGTCAAAACCATTAGAGATATCGAAAGAAATTACCAACGATGTTTTCATTTAGAGCGGTTATTTTTGGATGTTTCAAAGTAATGGTGTTATGAAAACTATGCATCTCAAATTATTAAAAAGTATGATCTTCAAGCGGTGAAATTTAACCTTCAGGCCATACATGGGCACATCTCCGTTGCTTGTATCGTGACGAGACCCCCGCCCATTAAAAATCACCTATGGGGAACCCTGCGATACCCCCTGGTATGTAAATGCTTCTTGGCATACCCCGAGCCGCTAAAGCCGGGCGGACACTCAGCTATGCTTCAGGCTGTGATTTGTTTTCAAAAGACAGTTCAACTTTGGATAGCACATCGCGGGAAAATACTTGTTTTGGAACGTCAGTCTCTGAATCTATTATTTCACCGAGCTCTCTCTCCAAATCCCTCCCGTTCTCCTCTATTTTTCTCTCTGTTAAAGGACTGCCTCCTGTGAAACACCGGGCAGGAATTGAAACTTTCCGACTCTTGTATGGACTTTCTGGATGGTTTTTTGATTTTCTGGCTTTAAATGGTAGACAATACAATGAAGTTTCGGAGGCAATTTTGGTGGAGCTGGAAATTCACCCGAACAAAAGATATAAAGCATAAACAACAGAACTCAGCGGGTATTTTTTCGGCGAATCTGAAAAAGATTCTTCCAAAACTTTGATTTATTTGCTATTTTTTAAGAACTTTTAATAATCCAGAAATAACGGAGAACTAGAGTCGAAAAGATTTTTCAATTAGAAATTTAATGAACAAATTTGGTCCCACAACGATTTAAGAAGAAAAGATTGGCGGGAACCTCAAATTTTTAACATATTGCAATCTGCCGCACAGTCTAGTCTGGGAATGCAATAGTGTTCACATTATTTTGTAAACAACGGGCACACTGAAACTGCCCACCTCCGCTTATCGCGCCGGGACACAAAGCCAGCCACCTTTAAAAATGCGCTATTCTTTGGGGGATTTTGTAAAAGTTCACAAGTAACTGAAGCCTTCAGAATAATGTTCCTGTATAGTTAATGTCAAACAGATATTTAGCTGTTCTGCCAGTTCCATAGAAATGAGAAAAATTCCGAAGCTTTTTTTGCGCGCTCTCCTAATAACGCGTACTCTATCGCTTTCTTCAGCTGGCACCTTTTTTTTCCTAGCTTTCTTGCTTAGAATAATTCAGATCGATAGATTGCTAAAATCAAATTAATGACATATTCCCGTTTTAGCTCGGCCTCAATTGATTTTTCATTACCCCCACTGGCTTTATTTTCAATATGGATGATTTTTTGGAAAACAGTTAAATTTAGTTAGTAATTCCAATTTAATTAGGCCCAGTTAGAACTAAAAATTCTTCAGTTGTTTTCAGCTTCTGTTGCACCGAATTCAAACAATTTTTCACCGGTTTAACAGTGCACTGCAACGTCGACTGTAGTTGGCGATCCATCGCGGCGGTACCCAACACCAAGAATCCTTTAACAGTAGTTTATCCGCTCAAACCTATTTTTAAACGAACGTGCTAAATATCTAATTTCATAGAAAAGTCCGTCTGCGAAAACATTTTTTTAAACTCTTCGAGAAAACCCAGCAAACAGGATAGTTCGTTACTGTGTTTTTCCACAGTCTTTGAACAGCTAGATTTTCTTCATAGTGTACTCGACCGTATAATTGCCTTTTTACATTATAAATTAAGAGCTACCAATTTATTATTGTTCATCTAATTACCATTTTCTTCAAGAGTACAATCAGCGATAGAATTCTTTTGTAGTTTTTATATTAACACGCTTGCCAGAATAACAGTTACATTGTAGTTTTTGAAACAAATGCTAGCTTCCCCTCCGTCGCTCGTCTCATCTTCCTTTCTTAGTTGAACTAATCGTCAGCGTGTGAATTTGCGCTGTTTTCAGTGCCACGAGCAGCATAATAAGCGACTAACGAGGAGTGTCTAGTAACACTCAAAACAGAATTAGCCCCAGACAAAGTTTGGAAAACAATGTAATGAATACAGGGAGATTAAGAATGAGAAAGAGGCGATTCGAGTGATCCTGAGGGTATTCAGAACATAAAATACACACACACACACACACACACACACACACACACACACACACACACACACACACACACACACACACACACACACAAACACATACACACAGACACACAAACACACAGACACACATATAAACATACACACATAACACATACACTCACACGCTCACATGTCTTCTGTGAACTCCGTTTTCAATCACATTTTACCCTTTCTGCTCTAAGAATCCCGACTCATTTGTGAAATAGATGATATGGAATCCCCGATTAACTGCGTCGCATCCGCGTCAACGGATAACTCGCACTTTTGTTTATAACATGTGAAGATATCAGAATTCTCGAAACTTTCATAGAAAAATATCACTTTCCCCCATTTTTTCTAGCTCAAAATACTGATTGTGACTTGAGCTTTGACTTACTATTCTACCGTATGAACGCAAGGTGTTCTTTGCTTTGAAATTTGTCAGTTTTCCCCAAGTAGATCTCCCATTTTGTGATCTTCTCAGTTCCTTTCCTCCTCCTCTTTCCATGATGCGTGTTTCCGTGGTCTCGTCGGATTCCCCATCATCGCAGCCGGCGGTCGTTGATAAAGACGATCAATGCTTCTGTTGCATGTTCCCATGCGGGGTCTTCTGTTTCCCCAGCTAAAGATCCTTGTTTCCATTTTCTCCCTTCACCGCGTGTCCCACCCGTCTGATTCACGCCCCAGAATGCAAAATATGGCAGGTTTCCACCTTATTCACGGCATTTCCTACCGCCAAACAATTAAACTTGCAATAACTTTTAACATTTACTTCGCTTTTTTGTCGACTTTGTGCCCAGTCATTTTTCACTTCTTATCGCCACACGGGTTCCGTTGCTTTATCTGATTCTGCGAACTTGTTTCCGTTCACTTTGCGACGATCTTACATTAATGTTTTTAACACTTTGGTTAAGTTCAAAACGGAATTATAGTGCTGTTAAGGTTCCTCTTCTTAAGTTCTTTAGGGGCTGTTGGCGGGATTATTATAAAACTCGAGCTCATCGAACTTGGTTGCGAACAAAAATGATAAATATATTTCAAATATCTTCAAATAAACCCATAAAAGTGATTTAACTTGTTTTCGGCTCATGAAGGTTACAGTAACTCGGGACACTGTAGAAAACACCTTTTTGACTGTATCTCGGTTCAGAATTGATCGAATTCTGATTCAAACAAAGAATTAGTTAGATAATTGGGTTTTACATCTATTTGTTTTTTAATGCCAATTTGGGTAGTTGAAGACCGGATTTATTGGTGCAATCACGTACTATTTTGTGTTTTTTTAAAGCAGAGATACCACGTAAAGAATTTTTTTCCTGATTTTAAAAGAAATGAGAAGATTTCATTCTTTTGATTCGGGGAAGTGCCAATTTTCCCAATTTTTGCGCAAAATGAACCAAAACAGGTGCACTAAAGCTTTGGATGAAATGTCACCCAATTCTTTGCCGTCTCTTGATTTCCCGCGCTCTCTCGCTTTTTTCTGCCGTGTAACGTGCAGCCTTTGCATTGTTCTACCGTGTATACGTGCACAGGATGTATTTACAATTCATATATAAATATATAGTGTGTTGCAGAATTGTGAAAACGTCATTTAGTCAATGAAGTTATTGTGAAAAACATTGGTGACAACACTTTACGAAGTTCTCCTTTATAAGGAAGTTGGCGTTGGGTCCCGCCACGATAAATTGTGATTTATCCGGGTTTTGCTCTACCATATCATGCTGAATGAAGATATTACAGCACCAAAAGCAGGATTTTTCCGTATATGCCTTACCAAAATTAGATTTTTTCGATTTCGGATCAACGCTTCAAGGAAATGGGAAATTTGCAGATAGGATTTCCCTGCCGTGTTTTTGCCGATCTTTCTTTTTTCATCTGTTATTCCCAATTTGTTTTGAATCACTTTTTGTCTCTTTGGGTGTTTGTGCCAGGTGAGGCTTCTCGCCTAATGACACACGCAGGCAGGCGATTCCGCAAAATATCCCTTCCTCTTTGGCGATGAAACATCGAAAAACGGCTGAGCGGAAATCAGACAGGAAACGAAAACATTCGCAGAAGCAGAAAACTATTCGAGCCACGCGATTACGAGGATTAGGCAGAGTCTTTGTAAGGCCTTTTGCGCTTCAAAAGGGAACTTTTGTTTTCGAATTCGTGGAGTTTTTATGTTGGAAATATTTTTCAATGGGACGTTGTGATATCCCTCAGTATCTTTCTTACACACACACACACACACACACACACACACACACACACACACACACACACACACACACACACACACACACACACACACGCACACACACGCACACACGCACACACGCACACACGCACACACACACGCGCACACACGCGCACACCCACACACACACACACACACACACACACACACATACACATTCTCTGTATGTTTGTGAATCTCTCTCTTTCTCTCTCTCTCTCTCTCTGTTTATGTTTATATCGAAATGCGTTGTGAAGCTATGCGAAACTAAAAAAAAAACACTGAAATAATGAATCCCTTTTTCTGAAAACGAAGCTTCTGTTTTATACATAAACAAAAGTTTGAAATAAGAGCAGCACCGTGTCTAATTATAAACAGCTCTCGCTTTCGACATTTGAAAAACAACCATAACAAAAATAGAATTTTCGTTTCGGAATTTTTCATTAACATTTGAAACCTTTGATCTGAAACTCCGCCTAACTTCCGCACCTTTTGAATGTGGAAGTTTCTCAGCTGTCTTAATATTGTTGCCAATTTTAGCTTCTAATCAGATGAATAAACAATCAAAATAGCAGAGAATATGTACGAATTTATATTATTGTTCTGTGAAATATTCCCATTAAATACCATGTAACCTTCCCCCAAATCTCGAAGGAGGGCATAGGACAAAAACACAAACGGATGGTTTTTGTCACGGGGTTTCCGTCCTATCAGAAGATCCTTCCGTTCAACTTTCCCCCTCCGGATGTTACTCTGTTATCTGCAAACAGCAGTAGTTTTATTTGTTTTTCAATCCGATAACAACTATTTTCCGCCCACAAACTTTTTTTTCAGTTGTTTGTTTTAGACAATTTATAAAATTTTGAACAAGGCCATCAGGTTTTATTTTCCGCTCATAAACTTTTTTCGGTTGTTGGTTTCAACCTTTTTGAACCAACATTGTAAAACAAACATTTTTGCACCATTTTCGCAAAAGATTCTCCGGGCGCGTCTCCCGGGTCGCCATGCGACACTTTCACTACATCTTCCCAAACGCATGCCCATCGTTTGACCCGGTCGGGAAAATGCTCTTTTCTTGAAAATTTTGGTTCCCATAAAACTTTTCATGAGGCTTTCCAAATGGCTCCCATTCTAAACTCCCAATGGGAAATGCTCGGGCTCGTGTAAGCCGTCATTGTAATACTCTGATGTCAGAAAGGAGAAATTCACATTTTCAGATAACTTTCACTTCTTCAAATTAAAATGTTGCACTTCGTTATGTTACATAAGTTTAGGAGCACCTTTATTTTGTTAACAAAAACATAACACTTTTTGAAACTTGATGCCATCCAGGTTTTGGCCAAAAACCTTAAAGGATGGTATATAGGTCCCGCCGCGAAATTCTTATTGTCTGCGCACTCTTTTTTTACAGTGCTATTTCGCGTATTTTATTTCTATTCACTTCAATGTTTCAAATCGTTAGTGGTTGAAAGGATCAAAACATGAAGGCCGTTCAAAAGTCGCTGACCTTTCTTTGGACACAAACTATAAGATATGTAATTTGTCTAGCTTTACCGACGTTTCAAGACAACTTTTACGTGCTTTCGATTGTCTTATGTGTCGATGTTTGCAAAATTCCTTTTTTGATTTCACAGAGTTGTTTGACGAAAATGCCTTTCAAAAATGGGTCCTTCCTCCGTTAATAATTTCTAATATAGTTGTCGCCAAAATGAAATCATATGCTAATTGCGAAAATGTGCAAATCATGCTCTGTCATCTACTGATTAGACTACGAACTTCAATGTCAACAGAGGATCACTAGAACATTCTAATTTTATTGGCATGATTCCAATTTGGCGACAGCTATAGATTCAAATTATCAAACTGAAATAAACTTAAACTTATGAAACGCAGTGTAGTTTATTCCATATTACGATTCTCCAAAACATTTTACAAACTTTTTTGTATTTTCTTGACCGATTGAAACACAGTTTATTTTTTTTATTTCAGATAATTTCATGAAAATCTGTGATTGAAATTAAAGTTTCTTTCCAGTTAGCTGTTAATTATGGATAATTTTATTTTAAAAAACCTTTTCTTTGCCCTGAAACAAAAAAAAACACTAGTCACATTGGAAACCTCCGCTACCCGTCTCCCGTCTTATCTTTCCGGTGGTCGTGTTGTTGTTTTCACAGTCATTAGTTGTACTGGGCAATCAATGTGAAAAA
The DNA here is from genome assembly GCA_964057215.1 of Oscheius myriophilus. Classification (NCBI taxonomy): domain Eukaryota; kingdom Metazoa; phylum Nematoda; class Chromadorea; order Rhabditida; family Rhabditidae; genus Oscheius; species Oscheius myriophilus. The sequence continues at coordinate 9,131,750 of OZ059903.1, read as the reverse complement.
CTGTTATTTTTGTTAATGTTTAATAAAAATTAAAAAGATTTTTTTTGCAAAATTATAATAAATACTTTCGTTTTTCATATAGTTCTGCTCACAGTATCCTTGTTAATTACTTTAATCAGGTTTGTTAATTGTTTCAAGTATCTTTTTAAATTACTTTAATCGCCTCCCGTCTCCATCTTTTGTGGTGATATGTCCTTGCAAGAGAAAACAAGTGATTGGCGAATCAATTGCACATGAAAGGTCATACGTCATCGCCATTCGGCACATGGGATACAATTTTCGGAATGAGATTTCATGGAATTCCAAGAAGTAATTCAATTTTCCATGGTGCTTAGGAACAAAGACAAGATCTTTGTGAGTCAATTGTAAATTTGAACACCCTTTGGAAAGTTCTTGTTCGGAATCTCGTAAATCTGTTTTGTTGATACCTGGCACAAATCTGGTCCGTTCAATTTCATTTATAAGAAATGTCTGAGGCAATATGATTTGATTTCCTTCTTTTTCTTTTTACATGCAACTTCCATTTCTAAATTATGTCAGCCTATCTTTATTTTCTAATTTTGAACCCTAATTTCCATTATCCAGATGTGGAAACCCTCTCTCTTAAAAAGAGAAATAATAGTGTACAAAGTGGGTTAGAATAAAAATTTAGTATAAAAATTTAAAATTTCTGTTTTGTGTTCGAGATTCCTTGAGGGAAACTCGGGCTCATAGAAACTCTCAAGGATAAAAGTCACTCGCAGTTATACGTTTTCCTGTTTCCCCAATTATGCCAATTTTTAGTGTTGTAGTTCAAATTTTGCGTAGTATTACAGTGTTTATTCTTTTTTTTTCATTTTTTATTATTATCAATACTTAGGCAATATTGACATCCGAATTTTACCTACTAGGGTTTACAAAAAGTATAACTACTGCTTCAATTTGCTTCGAAAAAAGTATTCAGTTTTTTAAGCCGAGTAAAAGTTTTTTTAAGCTTACCTGCACCCAAAACTCATTTTGTGTTCTTAGAAAAACATCCATCTCTTCGCTGAATATTCTATGTTCAGGCCGAAATTTTCCCAGAGATCCGTTTTCTGAGCAAAAGTTTCACAGATTCTTAAAATCACAGTCATTCCTGGAATCAAAATGGATATGTGCCGTTGTAGTTTGTAGTTTAATTTTCTGGACAATAGTTTGCTCCTCAAGCGGACTCTAGAAAACTCCCGGGATTTGAAACCCTAGAAATTCTCTTCATTAGCCTCAAAGTCATATGTACCCCTTGAACGCCACTTATCTCAAAATGAACATCTCCGGTTTCACAACGAAGCATTGTTGCTGAAGTTTCCGTTTCTGGCTGTGAATTTGTTTTCAATTCAGATGTTCCCTATCTGGGTCTTCGCAGAAGCTTCATTGTTCCCAGAACCACCTTTCCTCTGGCCCTCGAAGTCATATGTGCCCTCTCTCCTTCTCCCCATGCCTCTCTCTATCTTGCCCAGAAGCCTGCCTTGGTCTCATCTCTATGTGTGTTATCGCGTTTTCTCCTTATCACTGCCTACCGTACCCCTCTGCTCGCGACGTCGCGTGCGGCCTCCCTTCCGTGGTTGTTCGGCCGCGCGCGGCGACGCGGTGGCGGGGCGACTCATCGATTTTGTTGGTGATTCAGCGGCTGCGGCGGCGACTGAATCAGCAGCCATGGACTCTTCGCAGGAGGGCGCCTTCAACGGCCGCAAGGCCGCACTCAGTCTCAACCTCAAGAACAACGGTGGGTCTGTCTCCCCTCACCCCCTCTGTCTCTCTCTCTCTCTAAAAAGACCATCGCGAGATCCAACCGGCGCCCGAGGCAATTAGCTGAATCAGCCAGCAGCATAGCTAGCTGCCTGAGTCAATTCGAACCTCGCCGCAGGCGCTGACTCAGGCGGCGCGGGAAAAAAGAAAGAAAGCAGCTGGAGACGGAAGAGAATGGCAGAGAAGAGCATAATGAGACAGAATGGAGGGCTGTAAACAGGCGTTTCTCCAGGAAGTCTCGTGTTGACACAGCGCAGAGGGAATTTCAGTTAGCGCAGTGGTATGACCCGCGCCGAAATAGTTTGTTCAGCGCGCATTAGGACAAATTAAAGCCAAATTACAAACTACAAAAACATGACAACCACGGAAAACCCATGAAAACTTGGCAAGAGGGATGTTTCAATTCTGCCTTTTAATTCGCATGCGTCAAATTTTTGGCGCCAATTTTCTCTGCGTCTCTTCAATCCGTGTGCTCTCTCATTTGCGCGCTCGGGTAGATCATTACTTGTCGTGGCGGGACCTTCCTGCTAAAAATTAGGGTGTAAACGAAATTTTTTGGGTGTAAACGAAAAATTTTGAAACATTTTTCACCTTAACCAACAATGGGAAAATGATTGAATATGAATTTGAGAAACTTGAATTTTTTCCAACACTTCTCCAGATGACGACCGTTTTCGTTTATTTTACTTCTGCATTAGCCTGAGTATCTTTATATTACGAAGACAGATAAAACCAATTTTGTACCAAAACTGCAAGCAGAATTTTACAAAAATATCTGAACGAAAAACTTCCTCACTTTTTTTGCTCACTTTTGTTAACTCTACCAAAATATAAGCGATTTTTCATTTTCTGGAAAAAAATCCGAATTTTATCATTCCGACGCTTGTTTTTCACGCAGTTTGCGCGTCCTATTAGACGAAGATCTAGTAGTTTCCTCACGAAAACAAACTTTTCGCATATGAAATGAAATTACTGTGCTATGAAAGGGCGATAATCCACATTATTTACTTTTTCGAGAATCAGAGATTTCCCCGCGAGACGCGTTCTTTGTTTTCCCGTCCCTGACAGCTGTTCCTAGGTCTCGTCGGGCGTTCCTCGTGACCCAAAGATGATCGGAAAAGTGCTGGAATTTAAGGGTTAATCTTTTAAAACATCGAATGTTTGTTCTGAAAAGTTGAATCCGTCTTAAATAACGAAAAAGTTAGAATTCACGCCCTTCCGCTGAAGCGACTATTAGAAATTTTGCATTTTCAGGTCTTTATCATTCATTTGTCTAGACAAACCCTTCAAAACCCGCGAAACCGAGGGTTTTTGCTTCTGAAGCGCGTAAGAGTCGGATCTCTATTGTTCTCCACTGTGGAGATACGACGAAACCGGTTGGGACGGCAGTTGGAAGACGCGCGGGGAACACTCGAAGGCACTTCCTGCCGGTGGATGTTGCAGGAAGGGCAGGGGATTAGGAAGGGGAGATAATTACGAAGGAAGGGAGGGAAAACACTAGGAAAGTGCTGAATTTTAAAATCTTACGATACTAAGGCCTTAGTTTCTATGACGCGAAAACTTATTTAGTGCCACGTTTTGAAAGGTCTAATAAAAACATATTCAAAAAGCATAATGTAAACCCCTGTTATTTGAATAACTGATCAATTTTCATCTGTGTGACATTGTTAAGAGGTTTAACCATGTCGCTAAGGCTAACAACTAAGATTGGGCTAGCTAAGAGACGCTTTAAGCACGTTTGCGATTCAGAATCAGTGTTTTCTTGAAACATACGTTTGAATAAATTTGAATATAATAAAAAAATATATTTGAAAAATATGGTTGAGATCCACTATCCACGAAAAAGGAAGGAATTGTATATTTTTCCGTCGTTTCATAGCGTTTCCAACCAGAACAATGCCTTGATATTTTAATTATTTTGATCAAAGCAACCCTTCAACCTATTTTGCTCCCAAAACCAACTAGTTGATCCTTGAATGATCCGCTTCCAATCATCCAATTGGTGCCAGTCGGCTGTCTCGCTCATCGGACTAATCGCTGCCAGTCGGGTGTTATTTTGTGCTGATTGATAACCGCCAAATTCCGCCTCTCTGCGCCCTCTTCCCTTTGCATACTCTCTCGGCCGATGACAGTTTAACAGTTAGTCACTGGCTGAGTGTTTCTGCCCCTCGAGAACCGGACGAACTGGGGACGAGGATGAGTGCGAGTTACAGAGGGTAGCAGAGAGTACAAAAACATGATAATTTGACTTTTTGGTAAATATACACTAAGTTTTGAAAATAATAAAACTGTATGTCTATAAGACCCGATTTCTGGAACCAATACTTGGAGATGCGTTGAATATAGACAGGCTTAAAAACCACTGAACCAAAAAACCAAAATGTATCTCAAAAATAGATTTCAAAATTTGTATAACAGTTTACTGTATCCTATTAACAAACAAAAATGGCATTGTAAATAAATAAACATTTTTTAGGCATCGAGAACTGTAATGGACCCACCCCTCTCCGGATAAAACCACCATAAAAAATTGAGAAATCCTCAAATCTTGTTCACCTAATCGAAGGAGAAATTTTTTGCTGCGGTGCTTCTGATCGTTACTGAACGGTATATATTTTTTCTGAGCGACAAATGCTCTAAAGATGGTAAAACTTCAAATAGTTTTAAAAACCAATATAAATATAAAAAAAGAGGATCCAAAAACCTGGAATTCATTTTTGCTTGACAGAAGTGCAAAACTAACAAAAGTCAAAAACTAAACAGCAAAACCAACTAAATTCCCTAACAGACGTTCGTTATTTTTAAAAATTGTTCCTAAGGGATGTAATTACAAATCTTTTTGTTTTTAAATTGCCAATAAATTTTTTTTTTTTTTTTTAAGTAAAAATTGTTCGGTTTGAAGCGAAAGATAAAAATAGAACCTTAACCATTCGTGTATAACCTTAGGGCGCAAAAAGTTGTGTTGTGGTTTGCAACTATTTGCGTGATTGCCAACTAATTTTCCCATTTTCAGAAAAGAAATCCATTTTCCAAAGATCACCCATTCCCAAATGCCTCGACCCATTTCCTGATCTCTGATCATATCGCTCGCAGAAATCTTCAAAAACCTCTCGGTTTCTCGTGCCGGAAGTGTGCTCCGTCTTGCGGGCGGTCGCTTTGTTTGGTTTACACCGTCCACCGCTCTTTATTTGGAATTAGCCGACTGCGAGAGCGAAAATTACACCGATCCCTGTGAGAAACGAAAAAGGAGGGGAAATTTCGGTGTCGAATACATATGGCCGATTACAAAAATGTTACAAAATATAGTGCGTTTCCAAAAAAGAGTCAAGGAAAAGGGGTTTTCCTAAAGGACAGGTACATTTGGTCCCGCCGCGATTGCTTTATTGTCTGCGCACTCCTCTTTTACAGTGCTCTTTCGTTTGTTAAATTTCTTTTCACTTCAATGTTTCAAACCGACAGTGGTTAAAAAAAGGGTGGAAATCAAGGTAGTGGAAAGTCGTCGATTCTTTGTTGGAAATAGACTAGAATACTAATTAAATTACACATCAAAATACGGTAAGATTTTTTGAACAGAAATATGAACTGGATTCCCCCAAAATATGGAGGTTATACTTAAAAAATGACCTTTGACTTCCAAAAAAAAAATTACGTAAATTTTCCCCGGGCATTATCCGACTGTACTCTGTTTACAAGGCTCAGTAATTCATTAAGAATTAAAAGTCACAGTTGCGTCATTTCCTGCTCCCGATTTGTTTTTCCGGGAAAAATTCCAGGAAAGCCAATGAAACCCAAAAAATGTACATCAAAAAACGAGGTCAATCCATAAACAACCTCTGAATCACAGTTATGCAAACAGATAAGCCCAATTCGCAAATCGAAATAGAACATGTTATGAAACGAAATGTTTACAAGATGACTTAAAGTCAAAGTGTAAAATTTGTTTATCCAAATTTCACAATCTCCTTTTCAGATGGATTGGCAAAGCTGTGCGAGCAGAAGTCGCCCCTCGCTCAAGTTTTAGGCAAGTTTTTTTTTTCAAGAATTTTCTCTGTCAACTTCCTTCTTTTCTGATGCTAGAACCGTGATTCGTAACTTGACATTTTCTTTCTCTCTCGACTTCCTCTGGAATTGATAGCTGGAATTGTTCAAAGACCTCTCCCGTGGCGAAAACAAACAACAATCCCTTCTTGCAAATGTTTTACACAGTAATTGGCGTTTGGTCTGTCGTGTCCACTATTCATGATCACTGAATTACCAGCCTCAAAATAGAAAACGTGCTTCTTTCGTCTAGACGCACATTTATAGCAGGAACTCGCGCTTGCAAACTATAAACCTCTTTTTTGTTGGCGCCAAAACTACTTTCCAATGTTTTTATGTTGTTCCAGAGAAATGCCTGATACATTGAATACTCAGTCGTCTACGCAGCCAATTTGGGCAACGTAGATTTGGCGAGAATTATAAACCAATTTATTTTCCTTTTGGAATTCATTTGATTTTTTAGACCAAAGAATATTGGCAATCACGCAAATATTGTAAAGGCTTCATATGTTTTTTTACTAATCCGTTCTTTAATGTTCACGAAGAAATCAGAAAACCTACGAAGTGAATCAGAATCCTTCTGTAGGCTTCACATCATTCTGTTTTTATGTAGAGGCCAGAAAAAGATTAAACAAGGATTGATTAAAATACTTTTGGCATTTTGATGTTGCAGAAGTTGTGTGCCAAGACATTAGTAAAACTTGAAACACGCCTCTTTTGTGAGGCATTTGGGAATCTATCTCTCTCTCTTTCCCTCTTTCTGTCTTTCTCTACGTCTCTCTCCCTTCCTCTGCCTTCCTGTTTTACTCTTCTCTCTCTCTCTCTCTCTCTCTCTCTCTCTCTCTCTCTCTCTCTCTTTCTCTCTCTCTCTCTCTCTCTCTCTCTCTCTCTCTCTCTCGCTCTTTCTCTCTCTCTCCCTCTGCATGTGCTTTTCTCGGTCTCCATGCCAAAATGTCTCTCTAATAATCCCTGTGTCTCTTTTCTCCGCCTCCTTGACTGTCTGCCTCTTTGTTCTCTTTCTGTGATCTTCTCCTCCCTTTCTCTTGGTCATTATGCCTTTTTCCTTTCTGAATCTTTGTCTGTCTCATCTTTTACATGTCGGCCTCTCTCTCTCTCTGCTCTCTGACTTTGTTCCTCTGTTCACATATCTATACTCCTTGCCAATCCTGCTTCGGCCAATATGGGGCTCTTCGTATCTCTCTTTGTCTACCCCCTGTGTCATTCTGTATTTCCCTCTCTCTCTCCATCTCTCTCTTTCTCCATCCTTCTCCCCGCCTGCTTCTCCCCATGTGTCTTCAAAGGACAAAGCCTGCACTGTTTATTGAATTTGTTTAACATTCGCCTGCTTGGCATTCCAAATTCTCTTAGCTGAACGGCCAAAAGCCGTTTCGTGTGAGCGCCATTGTGAGGCATTCAGTCGGAGAACGTTGGGCCGTGACTCAGTCGAGGTCGCTTTCTTTCCTCTCGGGACCCATTGTCAGCCGTGAGAGAGTCACTCTCCCCAAATCTATTCATTTTCTTGTTATTATGAAAACCAGTCGCAAAAACACTGTATCTTCGTTCCGAGAACTGTATTTTCCTCTAAACAACATAATTTCACAGTTTCGCTTGAAATCATCTGCTAATCCTTTTTTTCTGCAAAACATAAGTCGCTTCGCTGGAGCGTCGCCTGCTAATTCTTCAGCTTCAGACTGTTTTCCTCGCGCATAAATAGCAGCTCATTCACCAACGAGCACAAATGAATCATTTAGATTGAATGCATTTCCCTACTCGTTTCCCACTGCATTCCCGTCAAAATAAGGAAGTCGCCTTTCCTTCGAAAACCAGAAATTATACGTACTAATGGATAACCCTGTAGAAAAGATTAGTTTTAAAATGCCTCTCATTTTTAATTGTACGCCTTCACGTTGAATTTTTCAAAAGAAAAATCTTTAAAAGCGACCAAAAACTTCATTCTTTTTTCAAAGGAATGAAGAAAAAGAACAACCTTTATTACTTTATCACTTTCTTGTCTCAAAAAGTTTGTTTGGCTATGATATCCAATAGCCGTCCCTTTGTTTTGTTCAAAAGTTGCAATTTTTCGACAAATGTTGTTATAAAAAGAGCTTTTCAATTTGGTAATGGTTTCTTTAAAGCCTCTTTCTGCTAAAACAATCAAAAATATTTTCTTCAACATAACGTCAGGCAACCGTAATTCACAAACAAAGAATCTTAGTTTGGCTGAATTATTTTGCATAAACGGGGAAAATGTCCCCATTTTAATAAATTGAAATTGAAAGTAACATTCCTAAAATAGTGAAACTTTTGTTCTATTTACGTTGCGAAACTTTTTATTTTTTTAATTATTTCCCATAGGTGTCGCAAGTTCAGGCGATTTCCACTTTCCATTAGCTAGCGCACTGCCCTTATTTGAAAGCTAGCAATGGTATTATTTGAAAGCTAGCAATGGTAAGTTATGTCAACCGCAATGGTTTTCGATTATTCAGGACACGTTCAAAAATACAACACATTTTTCAGAACACGATTTTTAAAAAAAAAATACAACACAAATTTTGTGACAGATAACCGAGTGGGGGTTTTACTGACAGTTTTTTCTCGATAAATTATTTTGCCATGCCAATAGTTAACCCACAATTCGAAATACTTTTTGAACAAAAACACTTTTTGTTTTCAGCGTTTAGAAGTTGATCCAATATAATCGAACATGCCCTGCATTGTGTTTTGTTTTAACACTGAACGAATGTTATTTATCCGTTTTTTAAAGACAAAAATCTTTACAATTTTTTTTGGGAATAAGACAGTGTTGCTGAAAATTGAAAAGTGGGACTACTCAGGTTCAGCCCATTGAATTGGGTGTTCGGCTAAATCTTACAAACTGATTTCTTAGCATTTTTGGTCCATTTCAAACATTTTTGATAAAGCTTTCTGGTTTATCATTCAATCCAGCTCAGAGATCTTCAAGTTTTCGTGTGAAAAAATTGTTTATCTATGGTAAGCAGGTGAATGTTGCATTATTCTACCAAAGCTCACGTCATGGTTCGCCTCAAGTGATCATTTTGTTCCTCAAATTAGTCGCTTTTTTCGTTAGAAACTCGAAAACTTCTTAATGGGACCGTCAGGGGGTCTTTTCCCCGGTCATGCAAATCCTATGCTAACTTGGGAGATATTCTGTGACCAACCGTTTCCAAGATTCGGCGTTGAATTTTTCATTTTAAATTTCAATAGGGTTAATTTCTATATCACATAGTTTGATGGTCCCCTTAACTTTTTAACGAAGTATTTCAACATAGTTTCTCTTGAAATTGGGTATTTTAATATATTTCTCTCATTACCAATATGGTATTTGTTTCAAAATGTCCTATCAACAATATCCAGTGCAACATCAGAAGTCGAACTCTACATATATATTGTATGTACTTTTATGTATAACACAAAAATACCCGGTTCTCAAGAAACATTTCAAAATCAAACATTCAAGAATTTAATTGTAAACTATGAGAATATTTATATTCGTAGCTTTTTTGTTTCCTGCATGTAGAATCTAGTCATATTCTGTCATCCAGCTCTTAACTGAGTATCATTAGCAAATAGCTGTATTGTAGTTGTAAAAAATTTTCAAACCACCAATCGTCTTTTTGGCAGCCAATTGGTCCCGCAACGAACGGGTAGACCATAAATGATACGATCTTTGGGGCCACCCAGACATGTTGTATTTTGCTTGCTAACTCTTGAGTAAGTAAAACAAAATCTATAAAAAAAGTGCCCTGAGGGCGTGCAATCCCTTCCTTCATTCCAAAACCGTCGCCCTTTTGCCGCTTGAAAACAATCTCTCGTGGAACTGTTTTCCATTCCGAAGTGCCTCGGTTGCCAAGGTATTTCCTGTTCTCCTGCCCTAATGTCATCTGATCAGATTTGCGTGTTTTGGCAGTAGTTTCCCTCTAATCCCGTAGTCCTCAAATCAGCCTGACTCAATGTTTCCCTCGCCTGTCCTTCGGGCTACGGTCGCTACGCATTCTGTTTGTGTGCACGGCCAATCCCAGGCTGTTCTCGGCCGGTGAAGCGGCTAATTCTACGAATTCCCTCAATTTACAATTCGAAAAACATCCATTGCCCTCTTCGGAAACGAAGCAACAGCTTTCTTTTTCTACCTGGGTGTAGACCGGCTTACGTTGATTCAAGCCCCCAAAATGCTTTAGAGTTATTTAACGCCGTTCCCAAAAAGTTCCATTTTGTTTTCCTTAAAATACGATCAAAATTTTTGCAAAGTGCATTATTTCTCATCTCTTTCCGCCCCATTTGAAAAAAAAACCAGCCAAGCTGTTGTCACTCTGCGGATAATCTACCGTTTTTGATGCATTCGGGCTTGAAATTTATGTGAGGTTTTTTTGAAGCAGCTGCTGAGTTTTCTTTTTCTTGTGGGCCAAAATGGCAAACCCTGATTCTCCATTAAATTTTATTTTAATGTTTATGCCGGGTATTTCCGGAATTTTATCTTTTTTTTTTTAGCCTTATCGAATATAATTATATTGGAATTTTTACACTCTGTGAATTCCGCAGTTGCAGCCCGTATGGCCCCGCGACCGCTAAAAAAAAGACGCATGTGGCAGCTTTCTGCCGTTTTTAGATATTTTGGATAAAGACGAAAATGGAAAAATTACAACAAATAGCATTTTCTCTTATCAATTTTCCTAACAGTTGATTTTTCCGCACCACAAAGATTTAAAAAATTGCAAATTCTCCTTTTTGTTAACTATGAAAAAAAGAAAGTTTTCGTTCTTTGGAAAATTTTGGGTCTCCTCCACAACCGCATTTAAAAATCTAACATGAACGATGGAAAAAAATAAAGTTGTAACGAAATCCCTCTTTAAGGATGCCTTTATTATGAAGATTTGTAAATCAAAGGTGTTAGGGTAAACCCCCTTAAGATGAGTTCATATTTTTAAATGCGTTAAGAATTAATTCGCAATCGCGAAACGCCAGTAATTAGCTTATCTGCAACGGCGCTGACCACAATTTCAATCAATGATACGGGGTCAAACGCATCCAAAAAAAGCAAAAACTGCGTTCCCCGTACGCCTTTCGCACACCAATCTCAATAAAATCGGTAATCTTATCGTAGCCAATTTTATACGTATTTTTGTGTATTTTTACTTAACGCTAATTTGTTTTAAATCTACGACTGTCCTTTTTTCTGTTAAAAACTTTAGTGAAGCTGTCTGGCGAAGCATTAACCTTATGTTAAAGGAACCGTCAGGGTCCATATTCATATGTTTCTCCATATTCAGCAAATCTTATGCTAATAATTACTTAACGGTCATTTTATGAAACACTGTTGCCTGGTGTGTTGGATGAAATCACTTTAATTTTAATGATACACTTTGCAAGAGATTCCGTTCCATTTCAACAAGTTCCTTATAGTCCTTTAACTTCTTGCTATTTATTTTTCTCTACATATTTGAGTACCAACCGCTTGTTTTAAATCGTTTTGTTTTGAAAATCAGCTTAATATGATTCTGAAACTTGACGAAACTGAAACCACTGATCTCCCCACAGTTCCCCTTTTCTATCCACCAAACATCTCCTCTCCTCCGTCACGTTTGTTTCTTCTCGAAAATCCGAGGTGTCCGTCATTTGACAGAGTGCCTCCTCTCCTCTGAAAACAGTCATTTGTCGCCAAAACAACTTGTATTTCAGCCAGCAGCATGGACATTGCGGCAGCCCAGAAACAGTACGCACAGGGATTCTTCGGTATGTTTATTTTACATTTAAAATTAAACCCGTAGTTTGTAATACTCATTCTCACAATTTTGTTTGGAAAACTCGACATTTTGTTGGCTTCAGACGTTTTTAGAATGAAAATGTTCCACTGTCCTGAAATTTAGCAAACTGGTTGATTTGAAATTTTAAACCATCTAAACGGGCGATGTGCACTTAATATTTATGAAAATCACATTATTTTTTTCTGAAATGGAGTAGAAAACGTATGCTAATGAAAAGATTTTGATCATTTTGGTAAAACTGTTTAACAAATTTCGAACTCCCATTAAGTTGCACTTTTTAAACCATAGGTTTGTGTTCTGTCAAAGAAGGATTAATTCCCCAAAGATTTTTTCAGTATGGACATACTTTCAATTTTTTAAATAAACACTAGAAAATTCTTAGTTTAGAAAATTGGAAATTTGAAATCCAATTTTAAAAGTTTGGTTATTTTAAAGTGATGCCCAATTTTGTACGAATTCCTGTTTTTTGCCAATATGTCACCATAGAACATAGAAAAGCTCAGGCAAAAAATGTGAATAAACACTTTATGATAATTTTTGTTTTTAATTTAATGTGTTCAATTAATTCACATGAAAAATCCTTCGGTTTAAAAATTTAAACCTGTTTTGTATCAAACATTCGTTTGAATTGGGGTTTTCAGAGGTTAGACCTTTAAATTCGCTTTAAAACTTTAAAAACTACTTGTACCAGCGTGTTGCCCGTGCTTTTTTATTTCACAGTTAATTTTTTAAATATGCAGTTTTCATAAAATTGGGTCTAAAACAGAAATTTCTTATGCATTCCTTGTGTGGCGCTTAAATTTATAAACCCCCTCCCTCCTTAAAATTCAGCTTACAAAAATAACAATTAGCTTAGCCTATTTGACTTTGACTTTTAGTGCCAACCAAACCGAAAAAAATTGACAGATTTTCCAGTTTTTGAAAGATAAGATGTATTTATTCTATCTTTTCGCACGTTTTATTGCACCTGCTAAATCCCATTTGATTGCAATACACACGTCGTACCAATGTTTCGTGTTTAAATTAACTTTTGGTTCCAAATTCGGGCAAGATGTGTATAGTTAGATGTGCAGGCCTCCGATTAAACTCTTCTCAATGGGAATGTAGTCCTTCCCCCCAATAATCGGTATATTTTGCCACCTCTCAATCAGGCGCTATTTGTCCCCTCCTAAATATAGCCTCGGTCGAAAATCAGTTGGAATTTCCGATCCGTACCTGTTATTCCCCGCCTAATTGCTATCTACGCGCACGGAATAATTTCCGTCTCCATGGCGATCCGGAATTCCCGCCGCCGCCACTTCCGACGCTTTTTCCATCCTTATGGTCAAAAACTGCTCTTTTATTCAGAATGAACGCATCGTTTCATAACAGAAAACCATGTTTCATAAGTAGTTTAATCAAAGTTCAGATTTTGAATCATAATCTCCACCCACTAATGGGTTTTGCTTTTTTCCCTTGTGATCATATTCAACACCAAAGAACATCCAAGTTTTGTAGCAATGTTGAAATTTGGTTTTTGAAGGCTGTTAGTTACACTTTTTGATTTGGAAATAAATTCTTCGTTAGTCTACTCACAACGCGCCGAGAGCGGCAGTTTTTCCTTAAAGGACTGTCTGAGAATATCCCGAACGGAATTTTTTTTAAAATTCTTGGAAGCCTGCCAAACGACAACCTCGCTCTAATCGTACTTTGTGTAATAAGAGTCTCGCAACGATCACTTAAAAACCTTTAAGGATGCAGCTAACACGCAGCAGATTTTCCAAGCTCGTTGCGGGACCCATCCAGTTTTTAGCGAACATGGCGGGACAGTAAACTTTCCGTCTCTCTTTCTCGTCGGATTTTGGGTGGAAAAATTCGTTAATGGTTTTAAAAAATTGATTAGTGGGCGTATATTTCATAGCAATTCTTTCAGATGCTAGAAAAATTTCTCCACGGAGATATAGACTATGGAAAACTACCTTTGCGTCGTTCTCGATAATTAGGAATTTTTATGTTATGAAATAATTGCTGTGAATTCTCCATGTATACAGCTATTAAAATGTAAAGAAAAAGGTGAAAAAAGTTTTCTAGTATTCGTGAAAGAGAGACGGAAAGTTTTAATTGAAACTGTCTAGACAGTCCTTTAAACTGCCGCCCGTTTGGCTTCGGCGGCTCGTTGTGTACTCAAAGCGACATTCAAAAGGGATTCCACAAAAATCGTATGCTAATTAACATGTTTTTTGGGAACAACCATTTTCTAGAGCAGTTTTTAAAAAAAGAATTTAGATGGGAATGAATCAATTTGCAAACGGGTAATTAAGATTTTCGCCTTTTTTCAGCCTCATCTCCCTTGCGCACCCGGGTACACGGGTTTTCGCGGTGGGACCCATTCCCAAAGCCACTTAACGCTGAGTTAAGCTTCTAAACCAAATTATATGTGTGAAGTATATGAAACCTAAGCTTGGGACTAATTTTATACTCGAAAGCCCCCTGGTGAGCAAATTTGAAGGGAAGAATCGTTTCTAGACAAGGTTTTGACAAATATATATTTACAGCAAAAAGAAAATTGATAAGTTTGCTTCTGAAAATTTCTGAAAAATAGGGTTTCTGCAGAAAATCATGATTTTTTATAGCCAAAACTGTTTTGTTCGGATTTTTCACATCACGCTAATGTTATAATTACTAGACGTTAGTTGGTGTTAATGTTACAAGGTGTTTTTCATGGTTTTGCGTTAAAATAGAATACTCAGGAAAGTTTTGCAGCGAAATTTGACAAAACAGCTTTTGTGAGGAGAATCTTGAAATTCTTAGAATATGAATTCTTGAATTATTTTTTGTTGGAAAAGTTTCATGTTTTTAATGGTTTTCATAAAACTTTCTGTTACAAAAATGCAATCAGTGGAAATTTGAAGCGGCTGCCATTATCATAAACCCAACCACGTAGGATCCTTACGAGAGATCCTATTTTGGTTAGTTTTGGTCGAAATGAGAATTTTAATGTAGGCCTAGGCTTTAGTTTTCAGAATCAATGTTAAAAATTTACATATATCGACTGGTTCTTAAGTTATGTGCTCATTCAAACACACTTAAAACTATTCAGGTGTATTTTAAAACAAAAATTTTCATAACTATAGGACGAGAAGCGTTCAGCCGTTTTGAAAGAACATTTTACTAGAAGAAGCTTACGGATTTTCAAACGGACCAAAAAAATTTCCTCGTGAATATTTTGAGCTGCACAGTGTCACAAAAATCTATATGAAATTAGTCCATGAACTGACAATTTTGCTGACTCACAATTGCAGGTCTAAATGGTCCAAATGATCTCTTTAATATCTTTTGCCACCGGCTAAATCAAGATTTGCGTTAATATCCTGCCATGTGCACTCCTGATCATAAGATGAGTCACCCAATGGGACCACCCAGTGCTGCTTTTTCTGCGCCTTTTCCCGCCGCCGCCTTCCTAATTTGAATGTCTCTGCTCCCATGACTCATTCCTCTTCAAAGAGCAAGGCGCCGTTCAAAAGCCTTCCCGTGGGAAGCGGCAGCTCTAAGTCTTTATGCTGATCGTGGGAGGCGTACCAAGAGGTACCTCGTCCTTTTTCCTCTCTGTTAGAGGCATTGAGAGAGATGTTGCCTTGGAAGCCTGTTCCTCAATACCATCGTCTTCCAGACGCCCTCCGCAGCGTCCACAACCTCAACAACTTTGAATTCGACACGAAGAAGGACGGCCTCTTCTCTCCGGGATATATCGTACCGGCTCTCGTTGGAGAACTAGCTTCGCCTTTTGCAACTACTCCTACTTCCAGCAGGTGGGGAATTTATATACTTTTTAAAAAACTGTAGCATCAAGTCGGAAGTCTCTCATTCTTTATTTCTTTTACTGCCCCCTTTTGTTATTACTCTTACAGAGAAATTGATCTATTAGACGTCCAAAACGGCGCGGTTTTTGAATTTTAATGCGTTTTCAAATGAATTAACGCACCAAAGTACGGATTTTTTGGGCGAGTGACAGGTTCATACACACTTCCGAGGATTGTATCGTAATTTCCGACCGGACTTGCTCACTATTTTTTTTTGCACATTTATAATGCGGTGAAACCCTTTTCGCCGCTTATTTCATTTCGATGAATTTAACCCCCATCCCAAAATTTATGCCCAAATTCAATGTAAAAAAACAACAATAACAAAAAAATGTTTTGGAACAGCGAGCCCGGGCCGCCTCCAAATTTTGTCTTGGTGGGAACTCGGATTTGTGAAAGTGCGCAAAGCTCCCTATATGAGTATATTACGAATTTACCTTTTCTCCCTGCGCGCTTCAATACATTGACATTTCCTACTCATTCAGTATCTGTGACCAAACGGAAATTGAATGCCAATGCAGCATTTCCACAGAAACAGCGTACGATTGGCACGTTTAATTCTCTTACGATCAAATTATATTTAAGAACCTAATTAAATGAAAATATTGTCTTTTTTGTGCGAAATTGTATAAAGCTTATCAACATTGCCTTTTTGTTTTTATGAATATCAGCCCTGGCACAATTTCTGTTCCCGTCAATTGAAAACAAGCTTTCGTTTGTTTCTCCTGTTATGCATATTATGAATGTGCAGGTGTTCGTCATAAACCAGCTGCGTAATTCATGTCATATTTTAATTTCCACCCCCGATTTAGTTATGATGGTTTGGAATGAGTCTTTTAAATATTTATGATGGGAGTGAAATGTTTCTGATCGTTACATGGAGAGCTCACTTACTCATTGAATTTTTCAATTTTGCTCACTCACTCACTCACGCACACCCATTCACACACGCACACGCACACACACACACACACACACACACAAACACACAAACACACACACACACACACACATACAGACACGCACATACGCACACACACTCAATCTCTCACTCATTCACTGACTCTTTCACTCTTGCCTCTCACAAATCTTTTCATTAACAGGATTAACAAACGAAACAAACCATTGTGCGAAGTTCTCTTATACTTGTAAGAACTACAGGAAACCTTTTGTCTGAACTGATAGGTCTCAAGTTAATTAACGATAAGCACGCCCATTCCTCTGAATTCAGCTCAAAAGTTTAAAAATTCATTTCAAATCCTGAAACTTTCCCTCTTTTCAGTCGTTCTGACTCATTTCGTATGCGGAACTATTCTGTCTCAGTCATTTGTTATTTCTTCTTGAAAACACCTGTGCCGTGCGTCATCCGCTTACACCGTGTTTGTCGGCTGCAAATTTCCGTGTGGTCGCCTTCAGAAGCCGACACGCCCCCTTTAGGCTACGTGACTCAGTTGTTTTTCGAAAACAAAGTGTGACCAATACGCGAAGCGGGATATTAACGCCATGCGACAACAAAAAGCCGCCTAATGAAAGCCTCGCTCATCCGGTGATTTCAGAGAGCTCCAAGCAATTCTACAGGCAATGGTTGGGACGCCACTCGGAGGAACACAGCCGCCGACTTCAACCGCCGTCGCGGGATTTCCGTCGCCGTTCTCCTCAATCCTTCCGGGGCCTAGCAACTCATCCCTCGCACCCTCCACTTCCACTTCCACGAGCAGTGCTGCGACGGAGAAAGAGACAAAAGTGAGTGGTTTCTTCTCTCTCTCTCTCTCTCTCTCTCTCTCTCTCTCTCTCTCTCTGCCTGCCTGCCTGTCTGTTTGCCACTGTGTCTCTTCATTCTTTGGTTGTGCATCACAAAGGTTTTTGAAAGCGCGTTTCTACGATTCGAGCAAACAAAATAGTGGTGTGAACTAAGGTTTTTGATTTACTTCGTTTCAACTTACATAAGAGAGTAATTGAGTCACAAGAGCATTTCTATATTAAAAGTCAAAAGCTGAAAATTTAAATTGGTAGAACAAATCGATTTTCCTGGTAACGGTAACAGGATTACTGTTGTTCGAAGCAGCGTTACTCTATCTGCTTTTTTCTGATCGATTTTAAAAGTACATCTCATTCGATGAAAAATTTTATGCTCTGTAATACTGTTTGAAGTGAAAAATTCACAAAGTGCTTGTAAAATGTTGAAAATAAGAGAAAAGGGTAATCATGATAATTTTTTTACTTTGGTGATAATAACAGGAATTACTTTGGAATCACCATTTGTGAATTGAATTTTCATCATATTCGGGTTTTTTTAACATACAGATTTACCGATTTATTACCAGTATTCACAATAAAGTAATCAAAGATAATCACCGCTTTTTACATATGAAACCAAAATTTCTGTTCCGGGACACAAACTTTGCCAAATTTGCATTTTTTTTATTGCGAAATGCACTTTCATAAAACTGATTTTTCACGAAGTTGGGATTGTTTTTGTGAATTGACACAAACACTCTAGATGAATTTTGCGTATGAAAAAAATTTCAACATTGAAATTCAGCTACCGTAACCGATAAAACTGAAAATCGATAGTTTCCCACTCTTTTAGGCTCAAGCACTCTAGCACAAACAATAAGTAAAAAAGCATGTTCACTTCTCTATTCGGGGAGTTCACTCCGATGACTTTTTCTTTTAACAATGAAAATGCCGATTAGCCCATGGGTCCTATAACGAAATATTCCAAGAACATGCGCGCTTCACTCAGCAACAATGGCAAAATTTGGGGCCGGGCCAGGCCGAGAAAAATTTTAAAGCGGGCCGGCCCGGGCCGGCCCGCTTTTTTTTTTTTTTCGTTTTTTTTGATTTTTACATTGAAAAAAGGCATAAATTTTCGGTTGAGTCGGGCTGGCCCGGGCTGGGCCAGGTCGGGCCGGGCCGGACCGGGCCGTGAAAAATTTTGGAGCGGGCCGGCCCGGGCCGGCCCGTTGCCATGCTTGCTCAGCAATGAGGGGATAGAAAATCTCATAAACTGCAGCGGTGGGTGGTAAGAACGGGAGACTCCCGCGCGCTCATCCGCTTGTTCGATTCCAGTATAATCTGCCATTTAATAGGAATAAAAACCACAGGAAAAAAGGGTACTGCAAACGCAGTTTTGAAACCCCACAAAATCATAGTTATTTCAAAATCCACAATTTCCAGACCATCGAAGTAAAGCAGGAGCCGATGAACGTTTCCGAAGACTCTCCCGACACCACCTCCGACCACTCCCGCTCCTCCTCGGTCGCCCTCAGTCTCTCCTCCTCCCACCGTACTCCGAAAGTGGAATTCGAGTAAGTTTTCAGGCACATGACGTCATGTGGCAACTGACCTACCCCAACCGGATCCTTTCGTAACCAGGGCTGATTCAGCGGGCTTGTTCCTCCCACTCATTCCGAAAATTCTTTCCCCCCGGTCGCTACCACTCCACCAAAATACTCTGCTTTTGAGGTTAACTGACAACACTTTGCAACTATTTTAAGACTTCTTGAAAATCGACGCTGATGATTTAACAAAATCACATGTGTGTATTTCTTAATGCCGGGACAACAAAAGGCACAATTAAGGTTGTAAACACTTTTGGAGCCTTTTTTGAAATTTAGTAAATATGGTTTTTGAACCAACCGTGCGTAGTGTTTCATAGCTTCACCCTTCGTAATGATGGTTCGCAACCAACCATAGCAAGTAGCTCTTTTCAAATTTTCAAATTTTCTGGGCCCGCGCGGGCCGGCCCGATGTTTCTTAACGAAAAACCCCAATTTTCTGTGGCCCAGCCTCTCCAATTTTCCCCAATATTCCAAAATATTTTTGAGTGAGTTCCAATATTCGGCCTACTAGGAGTTACAATCAAACTTTTTTGTACTATAGTCGTCGTCAATGCTACTTCGCCGAATTTCGCTCATAGCTCTGTGCAAATTACACCAGACGCGAATTTGCGTACGAAAATCTCTGTTTTAGGATACGTACGCAATACTGCGTCAGCGTTACATTTGCGAATCGGCCAATAAGTAAAATTGGCGAACACTATATGCAGTGTATTATTCGGCCACTTCTAATTTTGTCACCACCATATGATTTCTGAAACACCCACCAAGCATAACAAATTGGGGGTACACACATTTTCCTTTCCAAAACCGGAGCGGGGAAGTTTTTCAAAGTGCATAATTGAAGCACTTGTAAGTAATTAGGATAATTGGAACCCATTCTTTGAAAATTGGGCCTAGATTGGGTAAACTTTAATTTTATATCGACGATGTAATCTTCTTTTCTTATTAACACTGAAAAATGTAATAAAAATAAACAAGAGCAACACAAGAGCCCCCGTTTGTTCAGTTTCCGTTGCATGCCCCTTCCAGGATGGGTGCGATCGCTCGTCCTCCTCGTGTCCCGTAAGGTGCCATAATCCGTCGTTTGCCTAGCCGATGTGTGTGTTCAATGATTGTGCGGCTCACCATAAAGAACCGGCCAAAACAGGCGGCAACTAATATCACAAGAGGTCGATCCCAATACAAACAAGGGATTAAGTAGTTTAGCGACAAGCGGCTGAAGTTTCCTTTAAAAAACTTAAAGAAAGCTTCAGTTTGAGAAACAAACCCCTGTATTATGCATCTCTTGTCGCTTCGCAATCAGATCGCGTGCGCCGATCAATGGTGAACTTTCGAAAGGGCATGGCGTTTCATACGGACTGCGTAAAGTGGACACTTGGCACTGTGCCAGTGCATTCACAGACAACGGAGAAATCTGTATAGCCACTCAAACTTCTCATATAGCCTTTAAAGTTTGCTGAAATTTAAGTAACAAAGTTGCTCAAGTGCAACTGTCGAAACATTTTGACCCTCTCATAAGGCATTTGCCAAAAAGTGTTTTTGTAACGCCCAATTGTTGGGATAGTCAGTTATAGTGTTCCCTTCAGTTGGTAGAGTATGCATACAACCACCGATTTAAAGGCAGAGGCCCACGTAAAATGAAGAGGGGGACCTGTCCATGCTAATCGTAAAACTCTCTGCATTTCACCATTGAAAATGACACTCTCTCGCCTACGTTACGTCATGGACAGGTCCTTTTTCATTTTCCTGGGCCTCTGCCTTTAAGGGGTAACTCAGGATAGGTCATCTGAGGCACAATCCGACTTTTGACCCTGCGCACCATAGACAACGAACCAACAGTTGCTTTGACAAAGGACTTCTGTATTGTTTCGCAGTGCATTTTGAATCTTGAAGTTTCACCGGGCTAGCCCGCTTTGAGCCGACCAAGTCTGGTAAATTTGAGGGTCGGGCACGATTTTTAGACAGCTGCCGGGACGTGCAGGCCCGCGCTTGGAAAACAATACACAATTGGGGCAAATTTGAATTCCCAAATTTTCAAATAGCGGGCCGGCCGGCCCGGCTCTTCACCACACCCACCCGTTCCTAGGTTCAGCTGCCTCATCCGTAAGGCGCCAATAGCGGACGCGCGAGGAAATGTGCTTGGATAGGATGGCGCAGAGAAACCAGCCAAAATAGCGTCTGTGCAATTTGGTTTTTATATGAATTTATCAGGAAGGCCAACTGTTGTTCGGACTCAGACTATGCTTACATCTAAAGACGTTCTTTAACAGAAAATCTCAATTTCCGCTCATTGAAGATTTTCTTGTGGAGAAAAGCAAAAGTGATGGTAGATCAAATGTAAATAAAGGATAAGTTATCAAAACAGAAATTACAGGATAATATGCAGTGTGGTTCCAAATATGGCTTCGGATTTCGACCAAAATTAAAGGTTGGCACATTAGATCCCACGGCGAATCGCGACTACTTGGCCTAAGCTAGGTGTTTTTTACCAGTCGCTTGGCGTCCGCAGGGTGGCGGTATCGGTTCCGCCGTCTACGTTTCGTTAGGTTTTTGCCGTGTTCTGAAGTTTTGGGAGAACCACCGGTTAAAAACGGTTGCTCCTGTAATCCCCGTTTTCAAGTGTCTCTCACTGCTCTAGAATTCAAACGGCGATCTATCGGCAACATGAAGGCATTCATTTTGAAAGGATTAGAATTCTATTCACCTTTTATCACTTCACATCGTAGCACTCACTACTAATGGACACTTTTGTCTCTTGCGCAAGGGAGCCTTTCACCGTACTCTTGCGCAACCTTTTTATCCCCCTTCTATTCAAAAACTCTTTCGTACCAGCCAGCTGTCTCGAGCGGTCGGCACAAAAAAGGGCCGGCGAAGACTTGCGCAAGAAAGAGCAGCGGATCAATCGATCGACGATGCCATCGGCTGGCACGGACCCTTTACGGCCGGAAGCGGCTGGCTGTAAGGGTACTGTGGAATGGTTATAACGGTCAACGAGGACAAACAATAACTATAGATAGGGGACGAACGGAGGAATCTTAACCAAGCTTCAGACCAGGAGGTGCGATATCTAGTTTGGATTCACTTTTTGCTTGTGAGTCAGCAATAAACACTCGGAACTTGCGAGGGAGGGTGACTCAGTTACTAGAGAACTGGAAGGAAAGCTAAACAATTGAGAGTGGATTCAAGAGAACGGATGAGTTGCTTCTGGAGGTATAAAAACATAGAAGACTGTGGCTAGGCAATCTCACTCTTTCTCTGTCTCTCTGTCTCTCTGTCTCTCTGTCTCTCTGTCTTTCTGTCTCTCTGTCTCTCTGTCTCTGTCTCTCTGTCTCTCTGTCTCTCTGTCTCTCTGTCTCTCTGTCTCTCTGTCTCTCTGTCTCTCTGTCTCTCTGTCTCTCTGTCTCTCTGTCTCTCTGTCTCTCTGTCTCTCTGTCTCTCTGTCTCTCTGTCTCTCTGTCTCTCTGTCTCTCTGTCTCTCTGTCTCTCTGTCTCTCTGTCTCTCTGTCTCTCTGTCTCTATGTCTCTCTGTCTCTCTGTCTCTCTCTCACTGTATCTCTGTCTCTCTGTATCTCTCTATCTGTGTCTCTCTATCTATCTATTTCTCCTTGGAAGACACACACACCGACAAAATAGTAGTCATTGCAACTCTTTCATGATTCAATACCATATGAGATGTTCTCTTACGTACAAAAGAACCAATAACCGACATTTGTATACGCGTAGACAAGGCACAGATATGCACAAACCCAATCCTATGAAATTATCTCCGAGTGCATTCTTCGTCAGAAATTCACAATTTGTACCTCTCGGATCAACAACATCGTAATCATTGAACTCTGTTATGATTTACACTCAAATGATATTTTCTACGCTTATTTTTTGCTATTGAATGAGCTCCTTCTATTGCCCTTTGTATTTATGAACATTCATATCCAAGTGGCAAACGGTGATCGGAGGTGAATCATTAGCATACACGTCCGAAGAATAGCGTCGGCGCGTGGGAGAATCACTTCTTCCGTCGTACTCCCATCGCCTCATTTGCATCTCCTTCCTTCCATTCCTCCGTCGTCGTCTCGCTCCTCCCCTCCCTCTTTTGTCTCCCCAGGGACCCCTCAAGTGGGCGTGGCTCCCGGGGGATGGTCCTGCCGCGACCGTCGTCTTGTACGGCCGTTGTCCGTGCATCGATCGGCTGAGTCACGCCCTCCCCCCGCCTTCCGCTCCGCACATACCGTACGGCTCCTCCCGTCGTCATCATCATGGAAATGTTCCAATCCGGTCAGCTTCCGGTCCCGAACCCGAACGAGTTCAACAACCCCTTCTACGACCCCACCAACCCCTACAACTTCGGCATCCAGGCCGTCGCCGCCGCCGCCGTCGGACGTCCGCCCGGCCCGACGGCCATGACCGGCTATGAGTAAGTGCTGTTTGTATTATAAGACATGACTAGGATATGCCTCTTCCGCTTCCTTCAATTGTCTCACCGGGGCTTCTGATATTACACAAGTAGACGAAAACATGCTGATTCTAGAGCATCTTTCAAAACAAGGCGTAATTTTTAAACCAAATAGCAGTCAATAGTACTATGAAATCAGACATTTCCCGATGCACCATGTCGCCTCAGTTGTTCTAAATCAGCTTTCGTAAAGGAAAATAGCTGCTAGACGGCATTTTGCAAACCTTCAATTAGCAAAAATACTATTTATGGCCTAGACAACCCCTTGATTACAATTTGAATATTTGTCAACAGATCAGGAAAATTTGCAGGGTTACGGTAGCTGGTTTCGTAACTTAGGCTTCTGTTGCTAGCTTCTCAATCTTGACGGGCATTTTCCCCTAAGTATTATGTTCCTTTAGGTTTAGGTAGTTTTCCCTAAAGTTTAGGTATCTTACTTTAAGGTATAGGTGGTTTTCCGTATGGTTTAGGGTATTGCCCTTAGGGGTTAAGGAAGATTAGGCAATAAAAACAAAATTGTTCGTGTCCAGTCTATATTTTTAGGCATCTGTTCTTAGCTTTGCAATTTTGAAACGCATTTTCCATGCCCTATGCCACTTTTTTCCCTTAAGGTTTAAGTGGTTTCGTTTATGGTTTAGGTAGTTTACCTTCAGGTTAAGGCACTAAAACATAATCATTCGGGTGTAATCCATCGTGGAAGGCTTTTTTCTCCCTTAAGGCACTTGTGTTCCAAGAGGTTTAGGTAGTTTTCCTTAAGGTTAAGTCAGTTTCCGTAAGTTTAAGGTAGTTTTCTTTAAGGATAAGATAGTTTTCCTTAAGGTTTCGGTAGTTTAATAGCCAAAAACAAAATCTTTCGTGCCCTATCCATCGATAAGCTGCCGTTTCCTCTTATCATTGGAAACTGCGATTTCCTCTGTTTCGAAATTTGAATCAGAAAATGATTTCGAGACGCCTACGTGCAGTTTGCTACAGTCCGCGTGCTGTTGAAATATCGCACAAGGATGTTTTCTTTGTCAGGTGCAGAGGAAAAATATGTTTTGCTGGAAAATGAGAAACAAATAGTCAGATGATATCATTCTAAGATCTTGAGTTACAGTACTTCAAAAAAGCTGCAGTAACCTCCGAATTTTTCTTTGAAGCTTCCAGAGACACGTCTGGGTTTAGCTTTGAAATTGATTCTGATGCAATTTCATCTAAGATGACGAGTTACAGTAATCTTCGAGGGTGGAAGCGTGAAAGTGCAACGAGTACAAAAAGGCTGTGCTGGGACGGTTAGGGCACCCTAAGGGCAAACCACGACCATGGGAACGATGTTTCGAAATTGTGGTTTCTTGTGAGACAAAGGGGGAGAATTGCGTTAAGGAGGCATAAAGTTTAAGTCCCTTTGAAATTAGGTTATTTTCGGAAAACAGTAGCATTCAAGTTAACAAATCTCCTGGCAACAGCGAAATTTTGGCCCTCAGTGGGAACCAAATAAAACTGTGATACACCCTTTGGACACCAAAATGCAACTTGTCGCGGCGGGACCTAAGTTTAACGGTCATTCAAGTTTCTTTTTTCAGAACGTATCTGCGCTCTAATGACAATTTCTTTTAGCCAACTAGAACAGTGCTTCCACAGCTAAGCAAAAATAGAATCTCCCCACTTTAGAGTATTTGTCCGAGAGATTAGATTGAAGAGAAGCTCTTGTGAAGAGTGCCCCAACAGTTCTTGAAAAATTCCGGCGTTCTGTGGAAATGTGGGGGAAAGGGTTTATTTTTGAGTTATTCGAACTTTGATTTTACGTTTTTACTGAATTTATGAGTTGCAACTTTGCATCAATTAGGCAGACCACGTGAGGTTGAATGAGAAAAATCATCTTGCAATTAGCTGCAAAGAGGGATAGCCACGAGTAAAACAAGATACCTCTTTCTCACTCTAGAAAGAGAGA
Source organism: Oscheius myriophilus (assembly GCA_964057215.1). Lineage (NCBI taxonomy): Eukaryota > Metazoa > Nematoda > Chromadorea > Rhabditida > Rhabditidae > Oscheius > Oscheius myriophilus. The sequence goes on along the minus strand of OZ059903.1, from coordinate 9,106,602 downwards.
CCCCTTCACCTCTCACTTACTCTATGCCTCTCTTAATATCTCTTTCTCTCCCTCTCTCTCTCTCTCTCTCTCTCTCTCTCTCTCTCTTTCTCTCTTTCTCTCTCTCTCTCTCTCTCTCTCTCTCTCTCTCTCTCTGAATGTCGCACTGTCTCTTTGTATCTCTGTATCTCCGTCTATCTCTCTGTCTCTCTTTCTGTCTCTTCGCCTCTTCGCCTCTGTATCTCTGCGTCTATCTCGCTTTATCTCTCTCTCTCTCTATTTCCCTTTTTATCTCTCTCTATCTCTCTGTCTGTGTGTCTGGCTCATCTCTATGTGGACCGATCTTTAAATGTTTTTTCTGTCTTTCTGTTTCTTTGTCTCTCTGTCTCGTTTTGTTTCTGTCTATCTCTCTTTGTATCTATGTTCATGTCTGTCTGGTTGTCTCTCTCTTACTGTAGTTATCCTTGGAACAGATTCCACAGATTCCTGTTTACACAAGTGTGTGATGAGATGGGTTACGGTAGCCGTCCGCCAGCAACATTTCCTCGCGATAAGAGCTCCATCAATCGATGTCTTAATGGCGGCCTCTCCTTCATCTCCCCTCGGCATTACGGTAGCATTGTTCCTCACCAAAGCATGGGTTATCCCTTCGAATTTCAAAGTCCAGCGGTTGTGACTCGTGCTGTTGTTATTCTGGGCTAATCTCATTTGTACCTCCAGAAATACTGTAGCCACGAGGACATTTAGGTAAGAAGCGATCAATCATAAGTGCAGGCACAAAACCCCGCTTTTTCTGCTGAATCAGCGAACTTTTTGAGTGTTTTCGGTGCCTTCGGACGACACACCCGTGACTATACGAGGGCCTTGATGGCGGGCTGCCACAAATTCTCCCCTGGCGGGAGGGATGTGCGTCAGAGGAGCGGTTCAGAACTGTGTAGGCGGCATTTCAGCGAACGAGGGCGGTGTTTGGCGGACAACTTGCGTCCTTCTTTGGCACTGGTCTATGGGGTAGCGAAGCGGATAAAAAGAGACAAAAGTGAGAGGCTTTCCAGGTTGTGACTCAACTTTTGTAACCCAATTTGGACTGTCAGAAACCTTTAGAGCTTTGTTAAAATCCGATATTTGGAAATCAAGGAAGCAGATGTCTCAAAATATTGTTGGCTCCTATTCTGTAAAAGGGACCGAAATGGGATTTTTCCGGTTTTCCAAATGTCACGAGTTTCCCCCATCTTTCATAATCCATAAAAGTATTTTTTGGATATTTTTAGCCTGCAAAACCCATTTAATAGAGTTTTTCTATTAGCGCGCATTCGCTCAAAAAAGCGGCGGAAAGAGTCGAAAAGCGGGTAAAACATTGAAATGCGGCAGCGTTTCTTTTCAGTGGTTCAGGGGGAAAAGACATTTTTTAGAGTTAGGTTCCTTATTCATTTTGAAATTAGGGTTTTCCGCCAGCAAAATTTCATAAAAATACTTTGAGTTCACAGATTTGCGATATTAAGCAAGATTAGATGACGATCGTCCAAATTTTATCCCAGAGCACATCCTGACTTTACGCGTATGAAACTCAACTGTATAATTATGTTGCTTCTCGCACCGCGCGCACCCGTACGGGATCGGCGATGGTGCCACTTAGATACAAAGTCGCCGTAAAGTTTTATCTAACTTTATTTCAACCGAAAATTCGCTGGCACCGAAAATTTTAGCATCCCCTTTTTGCTGTGAAATGAAATAGAAAGTAACTTTTAGAAATTCTAAATTTCAAAAGTTTCTCCAAGATCTGACATTTTGTATACATTTAGAGTCCCAGCATTTTAGGTCATACTCCACTTCTTTTTGTAGTTTGATCTGATTGTCTTGGGTCTAGTGAACTAATTAGTTCTGCACTTTTTGCTCAAATCAGAAATTGTAGCATAAAAAACGGTCGAAAATCCAATTTTGACGGTATAGTACTTTTTGAACATTAATTGGCGAAATTGCTTCATTAGTCACATGAATTCAGCGGAACTGTAGAGAAAAGATGTCCGTTTGAAAAGACGAAATCGGAAGGGAGATAGGCGATAAAATATAGGCTCTGTTTTTTCATTGTGTGGATAATGATTCATTGTTTGTTTGAAACATTGTAATAGTACACCGGAAACCGGAAAGCATCGCTAGATTGGTTTGTAGGTTTAGAATTCACAGGTTTCATAGGTTTCTGAAGCAAACTTGCATTCCATAGGGCGCCCAACTTGAGTTTTGGGTCAGCCACCCATTTTAGGCACCACAAGTCAGACTTATTCGATTTTGAGCTAGATTTTGAAATTACACAATTAACTTCTTCGTACTTTGTGCTTGAATCATTACTCATGCTTCTGGCCCACAACTTCCGTCCACCTGAAGCTTTCCAGTTCATTCCGCGATCTGCACAAGTCACGAGCCCGTTACTCATCTCCCTTTGGGATTCCAACTGCCGTTTCACTCCAATTAGTACTGCCAATTACCTCAAGCAGTGCTAATTGGCAGCCGCTTGTCGAAGGCTTCAGCTGAAGATGAGGAGGTGTTGTTGGGGGTAGTCCTGGGCTGTGGCTACAGTCTGCGGGGTTGAATCAGCGCATCGGGTGCCCGCCCACCCGACTGTCACCAGTGGGTGCCTTTCCCCATCGACAACAGGACCACCCGTCGCCATGTACAATGTGCAGCCTCCGATGCAGACCTTCGGAAACCATTGGTTCGTAAAAAGAGACTATTTTACGGATGAAATGTTGTAAAAACTGGATTTTTTTGAATTTTTGTGGAGCAAATTTTAACATATAACAGGCTCAAGACGATTCAACAAAATCTAGGGATTTCAAGTTTAACGGTATCAAATATAGGACGAAATTTTCATATTTTACGTTTAACAAATATATATTTTTCTGCGAAATACTCTAATTTTCAAGGTTTAAGTTGCATCTTCTTTTGTTGATACAATACATTTTGTTTATAAACCGATTTAAGAAACTTTTGAAAAACATAATTGTAACGAAAAGTTTGGAACTTTTACAAGAAAAAAGGAAAATAGAATTAAGTGAAATTTTTGAAGGTTAGAACGAAATGTAAAATTTTGTATTTGGTATCGTTTGGTTTTTCTTAGCTTTAGCCAGCAGAAATCCATTTTCAGAAATAACCAAATTCAAATTTTAACAAATAAAGTTTTCAAGTTGTTAACAAATAGGCTAATCTAAAAATTTAACTTAAATTTTCTTAAACACATTTTCGTTTGTCGATAAAACGTCACCCAGAAATTTGTTTTGGTTTTGCTTTGAAACAAGTCCAAAATTTTCTTTGATTGAAAGATGAAAAGATCAAACTTATAAAAGTTCCACAGAATTTACCAACTCCAAATTTCACAAACTGCTAGTTCAGTAGCCCATGTCTCCTGAAGAGACTTCATACTTGGCCTGGTTCCCGTCCGGATAATCGATCGAAATCCGCTTTACAGCTGACATTTCCCTTCAATTTCCCCTCGGCGCCCGTAAATTCCTCCACAAAAGGACGAAAACGGCGCTTTCCTTGCCCATATCAGATTTTCTGTAGAATTTCCCATGTTTTGGAGCGTTTACGGACAGAAATAGCGTCGGGGCGGATGCGTCAGCGAGGCGGTGCGTCGTCTCTGACTCATCTCTTTGTATTGGCCGATCGGCAAAGAAAACACAAATGGGAAAGAGGAGTGACGATTTACGGGGAGAATAATCTATCTCGCGTAGAACGAGGACTTATTCGACAGAAGAACTGTGGCACGTTTGGGGTTAAAATTGAAAAAAAAACAACCTTAACATCAACTTTTTCGCATTTTCAAATTTAAATTTACAAATCTGTATTTTACATTCAGCATGATACTCAGGGAAACCGTAGAAGGCAAACTGAAATTACTACCTGTTTCATAAATCGTGCTCCAACTCGATTTATTTTTAAATTTGAAATTTCAAATTTTAGAAACATCGGGTTCTTTTGTATGTTTCAAAACTAGACTATTGGGATTACGGTGGAAATTTGACGAGCCGCTTTTTTCCGTTAGGAATTCGCCAAACAGGCGGAATCAAAAACAAATATATTCCCCTTTTTCGAATTCCTTAAAAATACTTGATCATTCATTCGTTTTCCCAGTGAAAGGCGGTTTTGCGACATTATTTCTCTTTTTATTTTACACTTTTATAACTTTGCAAAAATATTTTTTTGGTAATGCATATTTAAAGTTAGTGCGCAAAAAAAGCAAAATTTTTCATAAATGAGCCCCTTAAAAATGAAACTGACGAGACTCGAACCCTCGAGCTTTAGAACTGCAGTTTAGTTGTTTCGTCAACATTTCTAGATGTTTTATAATCAGGAAAAGCTCTATAAAATATAGCATTGTTTTTTTTTAAACCAGTAATACATAAAAATGCTACGACAACTTGTTTTACTACGTTTAGATGTACAATTTTCTTTTCTGTAAACATTCGTTTATTGTTGGTGAATCGTTTCGGAAGCAGTCATTTTTAGGTGAAAAGGAATGTAAAAACAGTAGAAAGCATGAAAAATTGCTTTTGTAAAAGTTTCAAAATGAAAAAAAGACAAAAACCACTCACCAAGTCTCCTTAAGTAGCACTAGTCCAGAAATTCCAGAAGTCCCGCCCCAAAACATCCAAATTCTTTTCTTTTGTTTGTCGTTTGTCCTCGAAAACACGGAAATGATTCACTCGGGTCGCGGTTTCCTCCCCCGCCTGTCCGTGTTTTCGGTGTGACTCACCGTCCATTTCGTATCTACAACCCGTCCCTCTGACTCATTGTCACCGCCTTCCGCCGATTTCCATTCAGCCACACACACTTCTCCCCAAATGGTACTCAGAACAGCCACTTGGTCAGTTTTTACACTAAATTTACCCCTCTTTTTTTGAATTGTTGACTTTTATCGACAAATTTTGAAACAACAGTTTCACAATGCAACAGTTTTCTTATTTTTCATATCCGACAAACTTTAAATTTGTTATAAAAATTAACAAATTAATCATGATAACTCAAATATATTTTTTCTATGACTTTCAAATATTTGCGCACGGTTTTATATTGGTCTTTGGCGAATATCAATAAGGGATTCGGGGGAAAATCTAACATTCTGCCGATTATAAAGAAACTGATAAAGTTAATTTAATAATAATGTACAAATAAATACTAATTATTGATTTTTTTAGGATGTCGTTGGACGACCAGGAGCGTAGGAAGCTTGAAAGGAAGAGGGCCAGGAACAGGGCGGCCGCCTCCAAGTGCCGTCAGAAGAAAATGGACCGCATCAATGAACTCGAAATTCAGGTGGGAATTTAACTATTATTAATTTAGTTAGACATATTTTGAGTGAAAACGGCAAAATTTAAAGAGACCGGAAACACACACAGGAATTTATCGAGTTTGAATGTGTCACTAGGATAGATTCCGAATTCCTAGTTTTTACGCAAATTTACGCACACGCAAACTCACATACTCACATACTCACATGCACACATACGGACATACGCACATACATGTACACGCACACGCACACACACACAAACATACACGCGCACATATGCACACACACGTACACGCACACAAACATACACGCGCACATATGCACACACACGTACACGCACACATACACACACATATACACACACAGACACATAGACACAGACACACACATACACATACACACATGTACACACACTCACGCGTACATACACACGCACGCACATATACACCCTTACACACACGCGTGGACCTTTGTTTGGTTGACCGGCAAACACGTTATTTGAGACTAATGAGCTCTTTTCAGATCCAGCAGGAGAAGATGCGCTCGCAGGCTTTGGACAACGACCTGAACCGTCTGAAGTCGGCCCTGCAGCAGCTGCAGCACCTGGTCGAACGCCATACTCGTGGTAGCTGCGTCTCTCAATGCTGATCTCTCTTTCCATTCGAGTGTCCCGGGTTGTCTAGATTACGACAGTATATTTCACAAGAACAAACCTCTCTTTCTCAGATTCTAATTGTCATAGTTGTTCGGATTAATGAAGATTTGATTGCGAATATTACATTGTTGTTTCTTGGATGAGAGTGCGAATGAGTGAAGAATGAAGAAATGGTGAGTGAGAGATAGAGTGAGTGGTAAAGCCAGAGTTAGAGTTAGATGGTGACATAGTTAAACAGTGAGCAAGGGATAGAGTGAGAAAAAGATCGAGTGGAAAAGTGATGGAGTGAGGGAGTTATGGAGTGACAGAGTGAGAGAGTGACAGTGAGAGAGAGAGAGAGAGAGAGAGAGAGAAAGAGAGTGATAGAGAAAGAGAGAGAGAGAGAGAGAGAGAGAGAGAGAGGGAGAGAGAAAGAGAGAGGGAGAGAGAGAGAGGAGAGAGGTACCGTATGCATATGCAAAAATGTAACGCGAAATCTAGATCAGACGAAACGGAAGTGTGTGTGTGTGGGTTTTTCATATTCGCAGCCCAAAAAACGGTTCCGTCGGAAGTCCTTGACTTGGTTCGTCATCATCAACCGCGGTTTCTAAACCCGTCGTCTTCAATCGCGAAAGTTGATGCCCTTTGGCGAAAGTGGACACATCTGGCAAAAAATGAAGAGAACTGGCATCTCAGCCCATAAAGCCACATTCCCACCTCCAGTGAGTCTTCTGTCATCTGCCCATCACTTTCAAATTTCAGTCGTTTGTATCTAATTCACACAAATTCACTGGAAAAATCCCTTTTGTGCGGTTTTGTTGAATTCCTTTCCCAACGATATCATTTCTCCCAGAGGAACACAAAGGATCTGCGAGTGGCCGAGATTTCCTGTGTAAGAAGTGTATAAATCTTCATCAGAAAGAGATTTTTGATTCTGCACGTCGATGGATACGGTAGTCTTGCTGGGATTACTTTGTATCCTTCTTCTGGTTGACGGAAGACCACACGACATCGATGAGGTTTGATTTATTTCTGCTCTGCCTCTCTGCCTCCCTGCCTCTCTGCCTCTTTGCCTCTCTGACTCTCTGCCTCTCTGCCTCTCTGCCTCTCTGACTCTCTGACTCTCTGCCTCTCTGCCTCTCTGACTCTTGCCTCTCTGACTCTTGCCTCTCTGCCTCTCTGCCTCTCTGCCTCTCTGCCTCTCTGCCTCTCTGACTCTCTGCCTCTCTGCCTCTCTGCCTCTCTGACTCTTGCCTCTCTGCCTCTCTGCCTCTCTGCCTCTCTGCCTCTCTGCCTCTCTGCCTCTCTGCCTCTCTGCCTCTCTGCCTCTCTGCCTCTCTGCCTCTTTTAGTCGCAACTGTATTTCAGGAAGTCGCCGAAAACTTTCTCTTCTCCGGCCAGAGGTCCGCAGATGAACTCCTCCGTGTACGCCAGAAGTTGCACAAACTTTCCGTAAAGACCTCCAGAAGTTGGCATGGTATTTTCAAACGAAATTTCGTGTTGGTAAGCTAACAAAACACAATCTTTGATACATAGCTTCAGTATAACCACGACGACTCACCCACTTCTAATCACCCTCTTTCTTCGATAAAAGGGCCCATTGATGAGGCAACAATCAACAGAAATCTACCAATTAGCGACTATCTTTACCAGGTTGTATAATTCCTCACAGCGCATAATTTTCTTCAGGGAGACATTGCATTGACAGAAGCTCAGCTGGATGAAAGGCTGAATTCGAGGTCCAAAAGGTCAGCTGTTCATGACGGAGACTGGCCCCATACAAAATGGGATCCCAAGCATGTTCCTTATTTCTTTGATCCAAACTTTCGTGAGTTTTTCATTTGATCACATAACAAACATAATCTTCAGCAACCCCGTGCCAGGACTCGAATTAGAGAAGCCATGGACTTCTGGGAGAAGCACACGTGCATTCGTTTCAAGGAAGATGCTAGATCTAAGCCAACGATAAGGATTCATAGAGTACGTGAATTTTCAGTATAAATAACCATGTTTGAGAAAAAAGCGGTTTCAAGACGCCATCTCTGTAAAGCACGAGCAGAAGAGTGACATAGAAAAATCCGAATTTCGGAAAACTTGTGTAGGACCTCGCTATGAATTTCTGAAAGTATTGGGCCTTGGTCATTTTCGGGTGTCGGGTTACGGTAGATGACCCCTCGGTACTGTCGATTTTCCAAATACTCAGAATCCCTTTCTTATGTAAAAGCCATTTTGTTGCAAAAACAATTATAATCAACCAAAATTGTAAAACTACACGCGAAAAAAGTTTCGGTGAAAAACTGAAAAACTTTGAGATTTTCTAAGATGTTTTAGGTTTTTCTCTCTCAAAAACGTTCACAAATGGGAAAAGGCTAACTACGGTTTTTTAAATAAACAAAGTTTTCACGCACAACTTTTATCTTAACACCTGAAAAATCGGAAGGTACTAAAGTTTTCAAAAACGAGTTTCGAAATAGGTGATCCCCGCTTCGAATGGACACACGCCCCCCTACTTTTTTCGTTGTTTTGAACTTGCCTACCGAAATCGTTTTAAAATTTCTGTTTTATCATTACCGGCCGGAAAACAGAAAAAAGCAGAAGCTTGGAATTCGCACATGTCGATTCGGCGCGGGTCAACCTTTTTTTTAAAACTTTATTATAGGACATTTCCAAAACAGAGACAAGGAAAAGGGGATTTTCCTAAAGGACTAGGTACAATGGGTCCCGCCGCGATCATCTAATTGTCTGCGCACTCCTCTGTTACAGTGCTATTTCGCATATTTTATTGATATTTATTTCGATGTTTCAAATCGTCTATGGTTAAATACCAAGGAAATCCAGGGTCATTCAAAAGTCGTCGTCTCAAAATTGGAAATAGCCTATACCGTCTTAAACTTAAAAAGTACTTTCGTAACTTTAGTACAAAAACATGCGCCTTAATTTATATCAGTTAAAATCGAATTCCGACACGTCGGAAATCGTTTTTCAACCGATATAAATTCAAATTCGCTTTTAAAATGAAATAAATGCAAATTTTCAGGGCAAAGGCTGCTGGAGCTACGTTGGAAGACAAAAAACCTGGAAGGTACAAGACTTGTCGATTGGAGAAAGCTGCGAAACCAATGTAAGCGTTTGCTTTTTGTTGAATGAGATCTTTCTAGTTTGGAACTCTAACTCACGAGTTGATGCACGCTTTGGGATTCTACCACGAACACGCCCGAGCGGATAGAGACAAGTATATCACCATTAATATGAACAACATCAGTCCGAACAACACACACCAATTTTCAAAAGTAAGAGGTGATTGAACTTTGAAAATTATACTTTTCAGGAGAAAGGGCAAGATTCACAAGGCTTTCCTTACGAGTACGGCAGCGTCATGCACTATGCCAATAGTTTGTTTTCAACTGGTTGTATAGTGAAAAACTTTTTAGATTACAACGCAGTGAATGAGGACATCCCCGTCTTTATCTCCAAAGACCCGAATTACGCAACCACCATGGGCCAACGGATGAAGCCTTCTTTCCAAGACATTCAACAAGTCAACGATTTATACCGATGTTGGGGTAAGATTTGGGTTTTGAACCTCGAAATTATATTATTCAGTGACTTGTGATGGTTCGGGGACAGAATGTGGCAACGGGGGTCTTGTGAATGTGAACAACTGCAGTGAATGTCTGTGTCCTTATGGTTTCGGAGGAAAGGATTGCTTCGGTTTGGAGAAACCAACTCCGAGGAATTCAAAATGTGGAGAGGTTGTGCAGGTGAAATTCCATTTTCTGCATCTCGTCATTGTGCGTGTTATGTCATCTGCGCAAAAGAGTCAACTCCGTCACAGCCTGAATTTCCTTGGGCCGATCATTTCTCAAGTTTTTGGGCGGAAACAGGTGCCCGGACGCAAATAAAGACACAGCCTCATTTATACGGATGACATTGTTTTAATGTTGCAGTTTTGTAGTTTTTTAAAACTGAACTTTGTTGTTCAGGAGGTTATGCCAACATTATTATAACTCACGGAAACCTAAAAAAAACCTTCTTTCAGCAGCCACCACAAAGGCACCAGTTTCCAACCTCCGGTAGTATTTTTGATATTTTTTGCAGTATTGAATTCAGTTTTCTGCCTTTAAAGGCAGAGGCCCAGGAAAATGAAAAAGGACCTGTCCATGACGTAACGTAGGCGAGAGAGTGTCATTTTCAATGGTGAAATGCAGAGAGTTTTACGATTAGCATGGACAGGTCCCCCTCTTCATTTTACGTGGGCCTCTGCCTTTAAAGACGGAACCTGACACTACCTTGATGCCTTTTATGGTTTTTTGCCGTTTTGAGCTCCAAGTTTTCTTCAAACCTAATTTTATGCTTAAGCGGGATTTTTCCTGCATTAAGATGACTGATCAAAACCTATTAAGAACCTCCTTTAAACTTCTTTCCCAAAAGCCTTGAAAAGCGACCGCCTTGAAAGAAGAAACCTGATGCTGCCTTAAAAGGACCGTCAGGGACCTTTTGCAACTTTGGCTCGTATAAAAAGATAAAAATCAGCTGATAAAAAAACTCTATACAACATAGGGTTCAAAATTCTCCGTTTTCGAGAAATCTGGCTCAAAGTGTCCGAAACCGGCCGACCGTCTGCAGATTCTGAGGATGGCCGCAACGCCTGCATGCACGATGTTTACAAGCTAGTCTAATTTCGAAGTTGCCATTCTAATAGGACGAGATTACTCGGAAAATGAGGAGTTTCCAGACAATTAGCATATATAATAAGCATATTTTCGACCTTACCCGATGAAAATGGAAATGAAAAGGTCACTGACGGTCCCTTTAAAGATTTTTTGGTAGCTTGCCGTTTTGAGGTCCAAGTTTTCTAAAAACTTAATTTTATGCTTAACCGGGATTTTTCCTGCATTAAAATGACATATCGAAAAATATTAAGAACCTCCTTTAAACTTCTTTCTTAAAAGCCTTGAAAAACGACCGCCTTGAAAGACAGAAATTGTCTCAAAGCATTTTTTGCATTATATGTTCTACGGTTTCTTCAAACGTAATCCTTGTATATAATTTTAGTTTTTAAAAACTACCTTTTTTAATCACAAAGTGAAGAAGTGAGAAAAAATGTTTCAGGCAAAACCTGGAACTTGGCAAAATCTGAAGGGTTTCGTCGATACGGGAATAGATGATAATTCTCACTGGTTGACACATCCAGAAATTTGCTGGTGGCACATCAAGGTAGGAATGCACAGTTCACACAACTTGTTTTCATCTGCTTTTAGGCTCCCGAAGGCAAAAAAGTAGCGGTAAAGTTCAAAACCATCGACAGTGTTGAGTGTAGCAAAGGATGTGCTTTCGGCCATGTTGAAGTGAAAACAGGACAATTTAGACAAACTGGATACAGGTTAAAAATAAAACTACGAATTGAACAGTACTTAACAGGCTGTGTTGTTCCTATCAGACTCAAGTTGTCTACAATTCTACTGGAAAGACGATGGCAATTGGCATAAATGTTCTTCTTTATACTACAAAGTTCGAATTGGAGTACACCGCATGTGGGCGTGGTTTTGAAAGTTTCAAAGTTATATTTTCAGACTGAAATCGTCGCAGAAGAACTGGGCATCAGCTGGAATAACTGCAATATAATGTTAATAAACTATTTTAATTAAACAAATTGACAATTTTCACATTGAAACCGCATGTGTTGTACAATGTGGAAGATCCGTGCTTCGTTTTATGCAGGCTGAGAAATTAATTTCTGCATTTTTGATTCAGAAATTTGTAATGGGCGGTCGTTTTTGTAGTGTGCCCAGGGTTTACAAAAACGGAAAAAGATGAGCTAAACGCATTTTGCGGATGAAGCGAAAAACGATCAGCAGTTCTTGCGGTACATACGACGTTTGGTTAAAACGGGTATTATCAAAAATTTATGGTGGGGGGAGGCTTACGAGGCATCCAAAACCTTAATTGTGACCTTACTTATCGAGTACCCCTAAACGTTCCCTGTTCAGGTATGCTATTGAAATATTGTTTCAGAGGCGCTAGAAAAGTTTTCGTGATAAGCCGTTCAAACAAGGCTTCTAATACAAATGTAACATTTAAGAATGGACAGAGGCCACGACATTAAAACGGTCGACGTTTATAGCAAATACGTCTTTTTTAGTGAACTCCACATCCTAAAATATTATTTTTAAACACTCGAATATCAAAACCAGCATTAAATTAAAATACAACATTGAATTATACGTAGAACCTTTTTGTTTGGTAACTCGGGCTAGTTCAAAAACAGAACTGAAATTCTGCCAATCCCCGACCGTTTCCTGCCATGAAAATTTAAACTCGCCACGAAAAGCCCTGGAGATCGGGCTAAATCAGTTGCTGGTCCTTTGCCAATTCTTTTTGTGATAGGACTACATGCAAACTATAGCATTTTGTTTTGGGCATTTGGCAAAGTGCCCAGGCCGTTTTTCTCGGCCGTGAGAAAAATAAAATGTCTTGACAAAAATACTCACACACTAAAAAGTCTTCGAAGAGGTTTTTCTTTTTCAGAGCCAAAGTTAGTCTTGTAGCGAGACGCAACGAAAAAAACCTCAGCTTTATAAAGCTTTGACAAACATAACCTTTCTTGAGACCTTAGCAACTCGTTGTTCTACGAACAGTAAAGTTTGTGTATGATAATGCTTTAGACCTTTTTTGAGTTTGTTGTGTGGTTCAATCTGGTTTTCAGTCACGGGGAACATAATTTTCGGAACGAAAGCTACTATATTTTGGTGGCAACCTTGTCCAAAAATGTTTCTACCGCCATATTTTTCCTTTGCTTTAAGATAACGTAAAATAAGAGCTTTTGTGGCTATGTGAACCTCTCGCTTAGCTATTTTCGAATTTGTCGTCGTGAGGGAATCAGTTGATCAACGGGAAATCGATTATATATTCAGGATACATTGTCCATCTCAGCATGTGTGGGCGTTTTAGATTTAGTCTGTTTGGATGTTTGATCCTTATTTTCGCCAGTGTTGAGAAGTATGACAGCTGTGACAGTCAATTTCCATGTGAAAGCGATAAAGGACTCAGTCACAAAGGATCGAATTGGCTGAATAATGGAAGCTGATGAGATCGTTCGATATATTCACTGCCACATCTATAAAAACAATGGGCCCACGCGACACCCACCAGATTCTCCCTTCCCCGACTGTGTAGACTACATAGTGGTTTCATCGGAAGGAGAATTCGACCATGAATTCACTGATCAACCTCTTTCTGTGGAGTTCCTGGGTCTTCGTTCAAGGAGATCAAAGCCAACGACACGGACGTCTGGACTTGTCAAAACTCGCCCAGCACAGAGCAAAGGATTACCCATCGGTTAGAAACATTATACCAATCCTACTTCGTGCAAAAAGAGTCACTCACCTTTTGTAGTCAACTATTTTGATGTCGTAATAGAAAATCAAACATCAATATCAGAATAATCTCGTCATTTTCAAAACAAACCCATGTAATATTTGCGGGCTCCACAGATATAGTTGCACACGCCTTCAAGATGCGCAAGTATTGCCGTTTCAACGTAAAGTTGGTCCTTTTTCCATAAATAATCAATAATTCAAATCAAGAGTACGCTTTGATCATGTAGCTTTTAAAAATCGCAAACTTCCACAGTCTTCAATCCATCTGTTGCAATCCTACCACTTGACCATGAGGTCGACAAGTGTGAAATGTGTGTGTGTGTGTGTGTGTGTGTGTGTGTGTGTGTGTGTGTGTGTGTGTGTGTGTGTGTGTGTGTGTGTGTGTGTGTGTGTGTGTGTGTGTGTGTGTGTGTGTGTGTGTGTGTGTGTGTGTGTGTGTGTGTGTGTGTGTGTGTGTGTGTGTGTGTGTGTGTGTGTGTGTGTGTGTGTGTGTGTGTGTGTGTGTGTGTGTGTGTGTGTGTGTGTGTGTGTGTGTGTGTGTGTGTGTGTGTGTGTGTGTGTGTGTGTGTGTGTGTGTGTGTGTGTGTGTGTGTGTGTGTGTGTGTGTGTGTGTGTGTGTGTGTGTGTGTGTGTGTGTGTGTGTGTGTGTGTGTGTGTGTGTGTGTGTGTGTGTGTGTGTGTGTGTGTGTGTGTGTGTGTGTGTGTGTGTGTGTGTGTGTGTGTGTGTGTGTGTGTGTGTGTGTGTGTGTGTGTGTGTGTGTGTGTGTGTGTGTGTGTGTGTGTGTGTGTGTGTGTGTGTGTGTGTGTGTGTGTGTGTGTGTGTGTGTGTGTGTGTGTGTGTGTGTGTGTGTGTGTGTGTGTGTGTGTGTGTGTGTGTGTGTGTGTGTGTGTGTGTGTGTGTGTGTGTGTGTGTGTGTGTGTGTGTGTGTGTGTGTGTGTGTGTGTGTGTGTGTGTGTGTGTGTGTGTGTGTGTGTGTGTGTGTGTGTGTGTGTGTGTGTGTGTGTGTGTGTGTGTGTGTGTGTGTGTGTGTGTGTGTGTGTGTGTGTGTGTGTGTGTGTGTGTGTGTGTGTGTGTGTGTGTGTGTGTGTGTGTGTGTGTGTGTGTGTGTGTGTGTGTGTGTGTGTGTGTGTGTGTTTGTATGTGTGTGTGTGTGTTTGTATGTGTGTGTGTGTGTTTGTATGTGTGTGTGTGTGTTTGTATGTGTGTGTGTGTGTTTGTGTGTGTGTGTGTGTGTTTGTATGTGTGTGTGTGTGTGTGTGTGTGTGTGTGTGTGTGTGTGTGTGTGTGTGTGTGTGTGTGTGTGTGTGTTTGTATGTGTGTGTGTGTGTGTGTGTGTGTGTGTGTGTGTGTGTGTGTGTGTGTGTTTGTATGTGTGTGTGTGTGTTTGTATGTGTGTGTGTGTGTGTGTGTGTGTGTGTGTGTGTGTGTGTGTGTGTGTGTGTGTGTTTGTATGTGTGTGTGTGTGTGTGTGTGTGTGTGTGTGTGTGTGTGTGTGTGTGTGTGTGTTTGTATGTGTGTGTGTGTGTGTGTTTGTATGTGTGTGTGTGTGTGTGTGTTTGTATGTGTGTGTGTGTGTTTGTATGTGTGTAATGACAATAACACACACACACGCACACGGTTGAAAGGAAATAACTTGAAACAACATAAAAGACGGTTACATGTATATAACATTTTTCAGATTGCCCAGCCAAGACCTGCGGATGAAACAGAGATCAACAGAAAACTACCTAAAATGGACAACCTATACCAGGCATCTTAATTATGAACAACTTTAATATCACCTTCAGGGAGACATAGCTTTGACCGACGCTCAGCGCAACGAACTTCGCAATAACAGATTCAGAAGAGCAACCATCAACAACCAAGACTGGCAGATCTACAGCAAATGGGACAACAATCGCATACCTTACTTTTTTGACCCTAGCCTGCGTAAGGATTTACCTTAAAATCCCTAAAGACGTTTTTAAGCAACCCTAGCTAGAACTAGAATGAGGGAAGCTATGGACTTTTGGGAGAAGTACACCTGCGTTCGGTTCGTGGAGGACAGACAAGCTCAGCATAAATTGCGCATCTATCAAGTGAGAGTTTAAGATAGCTCTTGTTTCTAAGCCATGTTTTCAGGGTAAAGGATGCTGGAGCTATATAGGAAAGATGCATCAGTGGAAGGAACAAGATATGTCCATTGGGAAAAATTGCGATAACAATGTGAGAAATGTTGCTTTTTCTGAAATGCAAAAGTCTTTCAGTTTGGAGTTCTTACTCACGAACTGATGCATTCGATGGGATTCTTCCATGAACATTCCAGACCAGACCGTGACAACTACATTTCAATCAATATGGGAAATGTTCATCCAAACGATACCAAGGAAATGATAATAGTGGGTGAAACATACATACGCAAAACACTGTTACACTCACAAACTCACACACTCACAATCATTCACTGAAAGACGTTCACTTTTCATACAAATTGTAGGACAAAGGCCAAGAAACACAAGGATTCGCTTACGAATACGGCAGCATCATGCACTATGCTAGCAGTTAGTAAACCTAATAATTCAGTTTGTATGAGGGTTTTCAGCCTACGTGGCTATTGACTCATCAAAGCCAGTGTTCGTATCGAAAAACCCAACCTTCCAAACAACAATGGGGCAGCGGATGAGACCAACGTTCCAAGATATCCAGCAGATCAACGACCGCTACAAATGCTGGAGTGAGTATTTTGAATTCCTATATGTCATTTTTCAGTGGCTTGTGATAATTCTGGAACAGAATGTGGCAACGGAGGTCTGGCGAATGTTAACAATTGCAATGAGTGTCTCTGTCCCTCTGGTTTCGGAGGAAAGGATTGCTTTGGTTTGGAGAAACCTACCTCGAGGAATGAGGGATGCGGCGAAATAGTTCAGGTAAAGCTACACAACTAAAAAATACAAAATACAAATTTATCCCCAGGCGGAGATTGGAAAATGGAAGACATTGGAAGGGTCGGTAGACACTGGAATCAATGATAACTCACGCTGGCTGAGGATTCCGGAAAGCTGCTGGTGGCATATTAAGGTAGACCCAAAGAATATACCCTAATGGTCATTTTAAGGCTCCCGAAGGCAAGAAGATAGCAGCCAAACTCACATCAATGGATGTCGTTGCGTGTGACGCCAGTTGTACTTACAGCCACGTTGAAATCAAGCCTGGGAACTTTAAGCAAACTGGATACAGGTGACACGTACTAAACCACAATTACGATTTGTTACAGACTCTGTTGTCCTCAACAAACTCTTGTCACATACAATTCCACTGGAAAGACGATGGCTGTGGGCATAAATGCCTTGCTCTACAAAACGAGCTTCAAACTGGAGTACATTGCCTGTAAGTTTTATTTGAACATCAGACAATTGAGCTTCAGATTGAAAAAATGGAGATCAACCATCCTGTGATAGCGTTGAAATAAAATGTTAACTCGAATGTGTCACACATCCACTGTAAAAAAAATATTGGTCGATTACTGGATGTTCATCCAGTTGCGATTATTCTCTCGAACGTACAAAAATAGGGAAATCGGAATGTTCTTATCAGAGCTCAGTAGGAAAACTTGAAACGAATGAAAATTAAAATTCTTTTCACAGTTTTCAAACATTATCCAGCTGTCGGATGTTTAGGCCAACAACGTTGGAGGTTTTGTGCTGAATACAGCGATCTCATCCTACATGGAATAAATGCATTTTTGACACTCTTCTGGCTTCAGTTAATATTTAGAACTAAATATGCGGTTCATACAGTGGTCGGTGAACCAAAAACGCAGTATACTATGATGTGACCCGAAATCTTCATACGTGCCTTCACTGGGTAAGCAGCGAAATCTCCGGATTTCACTCTTCCTGGGAACTCATCAGTCATTCAGTTTGAGCAAGGCCAAAAGTAAAGACATGAGCTGCGAATAGCAAACGTTTGTCTATCGTAGGAATCACTTTGGCCTTACCCAACAAGCGTTTCTTCACTTAACAATCTGCGAAACTCCGCAAAGCACTGCTGAACCGAGAACCGTCGACGCGACAAACGGAACATCCACATCAAACGACACAAACGAGCTGTTAGCACGATGTCACTCACTAGAAATGCGCAGAAACGGAATAAGCAGGTATAGCGACACACCGCAGTTCACTTAGTGCCTGACGTTGTGGAACAAGGGGAAACCATCCCTAACAGTCCCCTGACACATGAAAACTCCAGTCATTCCCAACAACACGTCGCTCTAAAACACCCCCTCCCCTTTCTGCCGCTTTCCCGGGCATAAGGGGGAAAACCCCGCCGCTTGTCTGGGCGTCAGATGAAAAAAGAAGAACACAAGGATGAAAGGGAGCGATCGGCCGTGAAACTGCCGGAGAAAGATGCGCACCGAGGAGATACAGCATGACGATGAAGAACCTGAAAAGAAGAATTTAGCATTAACATTGATTTAAAGTTTTTCCATAAGGGAATTTTATTAAAACTAGCGGGCAACTCTCGTTGAGCATACGACCCAAGGAATATGGGAGTGAACACTACGCTACAGTTTTCTCGGTTTCTCACGAGGAAATTTGTACAAGTTAGTTGTATTGCAAACATACAGGGAGAAAATGGCGGCGACATGGGAAAGTTGCGTTAATGTGGTGGTGGGGCGGCTATAAATGCGCCAAATCGTTATTCTACCAAAATTTGCAACAGTTGCGTGATGCTCACGCAAAAAGAGCGTGGAAATTTTCGCCGGTGTCAGTTTGGCGAAATCTAAATTTTCAATAGAACTGGCCAGTCCGTTAAAGTTTTGGCAAAAAAGACGCCCGAGAAAATTTGGAGAACGGGTCTGTCGCAAAACAAACATTGGCGGCAAAAATACAATCCTATTGCAGTTTTTGTTAAGGCGCATGCCAACATTTTTAGAGTTTTAAAAAGAACTAACCCAAAATTCCATGTAGAAGTAGGTGGTGAGCGAGCCTTCTTATCCGGGTGATGTAACGCTCTTCATTCTATCAGATTCTTCTGAATCCACGCTGTCTTCAGACGATCAGAAAGTCGAAGCAGCTTCAGATGCCGATCGACACAGCGACTGAAGACCAAGACTCTTGGGCTAGGGGGCGAGCCAAGGCGAAGGAGAAGGCTCTTGTGGAAGTTTCCATAAGCAGCCTGCACAGGTCGGGTTTTCAATGTCAATGCAGCTCTGAAAATGGGGCGTTTCCTGTGCCATCAGGGCGAAATATGCCTAGGTGGGTCCCGATTATCGCCGGAGTCGCAATCAAAGGTGATGAGCCGAGAGTCGGGGAACGGGAGGAAAAAATGACGAGACATCATCTGTAGACGTACTCTGTCGACAGTCCAATGCATCTGAAGCTACACCATGAATTACAGATGCTGGAAAACTAACACTCGTCGCCTTGCAATGCAGCACTCCTAAATCCGCCAAACTCTTCTGTATCCACGTAGTTGCAGTTCAGAAGACGACCAGACCGTCGACGCGGCTTCAAATGAAGATCAAGTGAGAAGATGGAGCGAAGACCGAATGAAATCAGTAGATCTGAAAATAGAGAAATAATTGCAGAAACAACAAATCCACCTCAAAGAGAAAGCTCCATTTCCTTGGAATTCTTCCATCTGCGAAAATTTTGTCCAGACATCGAAAGAAGTCCATCGTAGAACCAGGTAGATGCGCGTGTTCCGCTGCATCCACATAGATCCGTGTAGAACAAGTGGGAGAGAAGCCAACCAGAGCATGTGACACGTCGCCTTTTCGCGTTCTCCCGTGTGAATCTAAACCATTCTTATTAGCACCGAAACAATGATAAGAAAAACCTAAGTTAGCAGTGGCGATCCATCATCATGCCGTTCAGAAGACCCGATTCCTTCTTCTGTATCCAGGTAGATTCCAAGGGAGACTCGTAGGGCGAGGAGGCGAGAAGGTGATCGAGGACAGCTACAGGGAGGCACTGCGAACAAGAAGATGAGTCGTCGTAGATTTCTCTAGAAGGAGCAACTGCAGTGGTCGAGGACGCCTATCTCCGATTAGCAACTCTGCAAAGAGACATTTCTATTGAAAAAAAAGAGAGAAATGTACCTCAACGAAGCGGTTCCCTGTGATTCGTCCATGAGCAGATATTGCGAAGAAAAGAAGATGAGAATGTAGTCGAAGAACTGGAGCACGGATAGGGTATCATCTGTAGACGCACTCTATGCACAGTTGAGCCACTGAATCTAAAGCTACTCCATAAACTTAAGAAGCCGGAAAACTAACATTCGTCTCCTTGAGGTAGCCCTCCTTCATCTTCTGGTTCTTGCGCGTCCACTTAGATTCGACTTCAGAAGACTCTCAGAAGGTCCGCAGCTCCCAGTAATTATTGGCTTGAAAGACATTGGATTATACGGGATTTGTTGGACGACGACGCGAATATTTACGTCTGAAAACGGTTTTATTTGCAAAAGCAAGAAACTTACCATAGTAATGGCGCTCCTTGAAAGTCGTCCTTTTATAGCACACCCATGTCGTCGATCATCCGCCGTAGAGCCTGGTAGACGAAAAGGGCAGCTATTCGGATTCGACGTCGGCGATGAAAATAAAGAGTGTAGTTTCAATAACTTTTAATTGATTATTATAGTTTCGTTATGAATTCCACCTTTCTAAAAGGGAATTTCGCAGGCAAAGTCGCGAAAGTGACTATGGTAGCGGAGGAGAACATCAATCTAGAATAATCGCAATTGGGCGAGGCAAGGGTGCCTAACAACCAGCCCCCAAGAATTCCAAAGCCAAGACTGGTGGGTCAATTGGGTAATTAGACTGGTCTACGAGTTATGGGACAATTACGGCCGTCGCAAACTACCCTACGAGATATTGCACCCCGCCCCGACTGCAGAAGGAACTGCAGCCCACCTCCAGGAGGATTCGGAAAGTGCCCGCGTTTTAGAGTTAAGCGCAAAATGATAAAAAAAGGTTTTTGAAAGATAATATACATTCACCTGTTCATGCTGCTGCATCTTTTAAGGGTTCGATGTGAAGGTGGGCAGCCGGCTGGCACCACGTTGCGGAGTTTAGACGGAGGAAGGGGAGTGGAGCGACCGGCCAGCGTGGAGACGGCCGCTGAAATGGGAGGAATTGATGAAGGAAATACAAAAAGTATACGCTAATTTATAAGCTAATTACGGAAAGTACAAAGATCAGTGAAATTAGCATGAAACTTGGTCATTTCCAGGGATATTTCAACGGCGCGGGTCGGTTTTCATGTCGGCGAACAACCGTTTCTCTAGGTCTTCTCGTTTTGGAACTACTTCATACGTAGCCAAGTACTGACGCGTTTGAAAACTGTGAAGCCGGTTTTAACTAATCTGCGTGACACCTTCGCTTTGAAGAAACAAAGCCTCGCATTAGACACAACTCTGCCTTAGAAAACACCATTATGCCATTTAAATTAACCTCGTTTAGCTCAGTTGAAGGGTTTACGCCGAAAATTTGCTGAATCTACTGTTCTTGCGCTAGGAACAAGCAGATTTCTAACCGATTGACGCTTCAGTATTCCCGATTACGTGTTTCCTTACAGTTGAAACATCCGATAGGCTCAAAAGGAAGTTAAAACGAACCGTAAAGGAAGGGAATGGTGGGGATCGGAGGATGACAAAGGGCAGGGGCACTGGAGCACGTAGACGAGGCGACCGGCTGCTGGAACGACGAGTGCCCGACTGAATGGAAGTTCTAGCGGAAAGACACGTGTGACATATGCTAATTCCACATTCCAGCAAATTTACATTAGGTCCTTGCCCGATGTTTCCGAATTGTTGTGCGGCACCTGCATTAGTACTCCGATACGTGCCCCGCCCCAAATTTCGGCCGACTTTGCAGACAATTAGTTGTTTTTTGTTTCCGTTGTCCTTTCGTTTGTTCTATATTGAATTTAGTATTTTTAAAAATTATATTTGAAGAAATTCACCACTTTTCTAGGGGGACATCAAAGATGGCGATGAAGATGACCGACGAAGCGAGAAACAAGTTCAAGGCGAGGGTGTTTTTAAAATTGCTTTCCTTCCGTTTTGTGTCTTTGTTTTCTAAACTTCTCTATTTAGACCATCATCCAGACCAAGCTGGTCGAGCTGGTCGGCCACTGCGAAGCAGAACTGCCGGACTACATCGTCTCCATGATCGTCAACAGCCAGGTCAAGGAGTACCTCGTTAGGAGTCTGGAGGTCTTCATCGGAGGCAAGGCCGAGGCCTTCAGCGACTGGTACGTGATTCTAATGTTATTGTGTTTAGTTTTATTGCGATATTCCCAGCGAAATTGACTTTTCAGGCTGCTGGAGTTGCAGAGCAAGATAGGAGCCGCCCAAGAACCGGTTGCTGAAGTGAAACACGAAGAAATCAATATGGATTTTGACGAAGAAGCTGTGAATACTAAACCCAAGGAGATGGAGAGTGGCTCCCGCAAGAGAAGGAGCATCGATGTGTGTAAATGGCTTAAATTCGTGTTGGGAGTTCCCAGATCTTATATTATCGTTCACATGCCGTGTACCGGCTGAAGTAGCCGATGTCTATGGCGAGAAGGCTGAAATTTCTGGGTTAAATGGATTCTAATGTCCCTCATTGATTGGCTGTAATCTGTCCGTCTTCTGAATGTCAACAGCCAAATTCTGGTACTCGTCGGGGTTCCCGATATTTTTCTTCGATGTAAACCTATCAAGGTGCATTCACCGCGAGGAGTAAAGCGGCTAAATCATGGTGTTTTGTTTAATTAAATTAAAATTTCTCTTTCAGAACGATGACGATTATCGGAAGTCTCGCAGTGACCGCCAGGACCGTCGCCTCGACAGGTAATTTGGATTTTTTTCGTAAACATCTAATTTCGAGTCTCAGTGGTCCTTCCTCTACGTCGGATCGCCCAGCCAGCAAAGTGGCACGTCGCGAGCAGCCTCGGAAGTCGGATGAAGATCGGAAGAGAGTGGCTTCGGTCGTCCACGCCTCTTCTCCCGCCCAGAGGACCTTGGCCTCAGGGGTCACTGTGATGAGAAAGGCCGCCACCGATAGGTGAGTGGCGAACCGACGCGGCTGGCACTCTCAGCCACAGGCATGGGCTGTAGCGTTGTGCTATAACCAATGTGCCCGTCCCTCTTGTAATAAAGTTGGCCTGTTTACCGTTTTGTGCCAGCCGGGCGTCAATATAGCAAAATCCAACCCTACCTTTGTACCAAAGTATCGAAAAAGCAAGGTGTGGCCCATGGCTGCTTAGCAAGCATGGCAAAATTTGGGGCCGGGCCGAGAAAATTTTAAGACCGGACCGGCCCGAAAAAATTTTTTTTCGTTTTCTTTGATTTTTACATTGAAAAACGGAATAAATTTTCGGTTGAGTCGGGCCGGCCCGGGCCGGGCCGTGAAAAAATTTGGAGCGGGCCGGCCCGTTGCCATGCTTGCTGCTTAGTCAGTCATTGTACGTTCGGCGCGGCTGGAAATCTGGATTCTACCGAGTTATATAGATGTTTAGTGATTTTATCTGGTTGTAATTCTGAGTTTCTCGCAAGTAATTCAGAATTAATTGTTTATAGATAACTTTTCAGCTCTGTCGAGACTGATTCCACCATCCGTCGCCGCTTGGCCAGCGGAACCACTGTGCGGGTCCGTCTCGATAAGCCCCCTCAGGCGAACGGAGAGGCTCAGAACACGACCCAGAAAACTCGGATTGTATGGGGTAAGGTCACTCTTTTAAGTACTAATTTGTGATTGTTCTTCAGACCTTGGCAAGGACGAGGAGGCCAAGAAGATGGAAGCCGAACCTGGATCTCGCGATGACCATAATGGTTGGTTTTTTCATCTTTCGGGAATTTCAAGTTGTGTTTGTTCAGAAACAGCCGTGGTCGCAGCCGTCAAGGTAGATCGAGCGATCAAAACGGAGGGATCGTTTGAGGAGGGAATCGAGAACTACATGGAGGAGGAGTGGTCGGACAAGTCGAAGACCAGATGCACCTTCTGGCCCAAGTGCGCCAGGGGAGACGAGTGCGCATACGCTCATCCCACCATAGCTTGCAGGTAAACCCTGTTTTTGGAATAAAAGTCGTCAATTTTTTAGGAATTTCCCCCGTTGTGTCTACGGAAAATACTGTCTCTACGTCCATCCCATGTGCAAGTGAGTTTTGCTCGTGTTGGAGGAACAACGGAGCTGTTTGTATGCAATTTTGCATGCACTGCCTACCAAAATTGCACGTGTGAACCCTGTCTTTTCAGGTTCGGTGATGCCTGCTTCAATGCCGAGTGCTCTGCGATTCACGGCGACGCTGATGCCGTGGCCACAGTTAGTAAGCTGTTGGGCACCGAGCCTTCCGACGCCCCTTCGTCCGCGGAGAAACAGTCAGTTTTCCCAGAATTTGTTGTTCTTCCACCTTGTTTTAGATCCGGTGACGGTGCTCTGATCGAACCGACCACGGGCACGAGCATCGCCTGCCGCTACGGCAGCAGGTGCCTGAACCCCGGCTGCTCTTTCGTCCACCCGCCGGTGAGTGGAACCCCAAGGGACAAAAATGATCTTACTCTTTCAGGAGTGCCGTTACGGAGACGACTGCTTCTCGACCGTCTGTGCCTTCCGTCACCCGAACACCAGGTACCAGTGGAAGGCCTTCTGCTGAACAACCCGTCCCCTGATTCATCCCGGTTGTGACCATTTTATGTTTGTCCCCGTCCCTTGGTGCTAATTGATCCGTTTGTGAGTTAATTACACTTCTCGTAACTTATTTAGAACACTCTTGGATAAACCTTCGTTTGTGATCGCTGTTTTGTTTTCCAAATTGGAGCACATAGTAGGACAACATTGTTTGGAAAGGTACACTGCCCGAACGGGGGTTGAATGTACTCAACGACTTCGAACTTGGAACATCAGTGGTTTCGGGAAAATAAAGTCGCTAAGCAGAAACAAGTAAAATAAAAGTGTTTTTTAGGAGTCATGTTGAATACATTCAGCTCATAAGACGTGGAAACACAACATCTGTATTTGAGAGCTAAAAGACTTTTTGCGAACAACCTAATCGAAGCAAAGTCAAAATTAGCTAGGGAAGCAATTGCGTTTCATTTTGACCTTTCTGAGGTGTGATGTTTCTATAACAATATACTACATTCCAAAATCTCGTGTACAAGAAATCTATTTCCATTTCAGTGTTCAATCCATACCTGCTACACTTGTGGAAGCATATAAGACAAACTGTCAATATTCATGTCTAATGGGATCTATATATTCAGTGCGTATAAAAAAACGATAGACCCTTGCAATCTTCATCACGTTTCTTTCTCCTCTGCTTTAGTGAAAAAAGGAATTCAACAATGAAATTTCTGATCAACTTTTTCCTTTGGATTTCCTGGGCATTGGTTCAAGGAGATCAAAGCCAAAGACATTCCCCGCTTAGAAATGAAGGGACACTCAAGAAAATGCTACCCGACAACTTATATCAGGTTTCTCAATTCGTTACTTAGATTAACTTTCAAACATTCAGGGCGACATAATTTTGACAAAAGAACAGCGAGAGAGAATCGTCAATAAGAAAATCAGAAGAGCGACGTGGAACACAGGAGATGTTCACAAATGGGATCACAATCGCGTTCCTTACTATTTTGATTCTAGCATAAGTACTATTTCTCTAAATTTAAAACGAAATTTCATTTAAGCTACCAGACGGAGAATCCGAGTAAGAGAAGCGATGGATTTCTGGGAAAAGTACACCTGTGTTCGATTCGAAGAGGACCGACGAGCTCACCCGACTTTGCGTATTTATGAAGTAATATTTTGAAATATAATCATATTATGAAGTTTTCAGGGTGTTGGATGCTGGAGCTACGTCGGAAAAGGGCATATGAAAAACCAAGATTTGTTAATTGGAAAATCTTGTGAGAGCATGGTGAGAAAAAGTTTTCTGACTCGAAGCTTTTTTAGTTAGGAACTGTGACTCATGAATTGATGCACGCGCTTGGATTCTTCCATGAACATTCGAGACCAGACAGGGACGAATATATCAAGGTCAACGTGAGAAACGTCAATCCAAATAAAACAGAAAATATGATGATTGTAGGTTTATAGCTGTCGCCAAATTGAAATCATGCCAATAAAATTAGAATGTTCTAGTGATCCTCTGTTGACATTGAACTTCGTAGTCGACAGAGTACACGACAGAGCATGCTTTGCACATTTCCGCAATTAGCATATGATTTCATTTTGGCTACAGCTATAGGCTCTGTTTCGGCCAGGAAAATATCAAAAGCTCAGAATTGACTAAAAAATTGTATATAACCTTTCTAAGATCCATATAAGTCATTCTGATACTTTTGGACACATGTCATTTTTTGGTCGGGTTACGAGTTACGAATGACATGTGTCCATTGTGAACTTTGCAATTTTCAAAGTTTTTCAAAATTAAGTTTTTTTCATGGTCTGGTAGCAAATTCAATTTTTTGCAACTTTTATTCTCGCTAAAGCCTTTTTCCTAAATATTTAATTTTTTCCTAAATATGTCTTTGTCTCAAAAACATAAATTTTAGACAAAGTTTGAGGGTTTTTGGTTTTTTTCTCAAAAGTTTCAAATGCGTGAAAAACGAAACTATTGTCTTCGGTTGTAAATGTTTTTGTAGTAAAAACCATCTCAAGTTTTTATCCCTCCGCTTTGAGACAAAATCAGCCCTGAATTCTGAAAAATATTCGAAATCTTAGTTTTTTGCAAAGGGTACCTTGAATTTCCGGGTAACAAAAGCAAAAATTGTCAAATGTTCATGTAAAAACCAAAAACAACATTTTCGTCGAACAACAATTGAAAATTTTTGACCAAAAAGTGAAAAGGCTGAGAATTTGGCTAAAATTGAAAGTTCTAAAACATTTTTAGGAAGTACGATTTCGTGTAAGAATCATTGTTTCCAAAATTGAGTTTACAACAGATAATTTATATAAAACCAATTTTGAAAACTTGAAATTTTAAAGTTTACAAAGGGTACCTACAACAATCCGGATTCCAAAATTTACCTGGGTCCAAAAGTATCAGAATAAGTTGTATTGTTCATATGAACTAAAAATCAAAAAAAAAACGCAACGTGTTGGCCAATTGTGAGACTTTTATATTTTTCCAATGTTGGTCGAATGCTGCCTGAGGCACGGATCAAGCAGAATCTTGGACACAAAAATTTAGACGAGAGAAAACTGCACATTTCATTTTTAGGACGACATGCAGGACACACAAGGATTTCCCTACGAGTACGGAAGCGTCATGCACTACGACAGTTGTAGGTTCCTATAAATCTCAAAAGCACATTAACTTTAAGACACGAATGCCTTGGATGAAACCAAGCCCGTATTCATACCTAAGCAACCAAACTACGAGACAACAATGGGGCAGAGTATGAAACCCACTTTTCAAGATATTCAGCAAGTGAACAAACGCTACAATTGCAATGGTAATTGCCTTTTGTTGAACATACTCTATTCTTTTAAGTGGCTTGTAAGTATTCTAAGCTTACATGTTACAACGGAGGAGTTCCGAAAGTGAACAACTGCAATGAGTGTCTCTGTCCATATGGTTTCGGAGGAAAGGATTGTTTGGGTTTGGAAAAACCCACTCCGAGGAATGCCGGTTGCGGCAAAATAGTTCATGTAATACTTTACATACACATACAGAAATCGATTTACTTTTAGGCAGAGGTTGGAGAATGGAAAACATTGGAAGGCTTTGTGGACACTGGAAGAGACCCTGAAAACCACCTAATGCATCCGGAGAGCTGCTGGTGGCAAATTAAGGCAAGTGACTTGTTCGCTACGCGGGCTTCGGTAAAGCAGCCTACGGCCGCATCACGTGGTATATCGCGGCCTGCAGAGCTCGATTTTAAGTCACGCGGCCTTAGGTCGCTTCGCGCCCGTACATCTACCGTGCATTGTTTCAGGCTCCCGAAGGCAGGCGCGTGTTAGCCAAGTTTACATCGATCGGCACTGTTCAGTGTGACGCTGGTTGCACTTACAGCCATGCTGAAATCAAGACAGGCAATTTTAAGCAAACTGGGCACAGGTGTTTTAAATAAAACCACAAATAACAATTTGTTCATAGGCTCTGTTGTCCTGAACAAGAAAAAATCGTCTTCAAATCAATTGGAACCACAATGGCTGTCGGTATTAATGTTTTGCTCTACTCAACGAGCTTCAAGCTAGAGTACACTGGATGTGAGTGGGATTTAAACCCCAGTCAATGCTATTTCAGATTAATTTGACGATTATGTGACATAACAATAAAGAGAATTCAACAAATGAACTTTTTGAATTGTTATGAGAGAGTGTGTGCGTGCGTGCGTGCGTGTACTTTCGCGAAAATGTGCAAGTACAGTCTTTTTGACCAGACCAGTAGGTCATTTTCAGCACAATCAGATTCTTTGCTTGATGAGACAGTTGTATTCCGTTCGACGCCAAAAATACGAATATGATCAAGCGATGCCCACCATTTTGCTTTTTCTTCTCTTTTTAGTGAACACGTGGTGGCCACAGCCAAAGAAGAATTCGACAATGAATTACTTGTTAAACCTTTTTCTGTGGAGTTCCTGGGCCTTTGTTCAAGGAGTTCAGCACCAAAAGCCTGAACCGCTTATTATTCCAAAACTTACCAATCAAAAAGCATCGGTTAGAAATAGTATTTTTATAAAAATACTGTTTGTTCTATTTTCAGCTTACAACCAAGAGATCCGCGAATGAAGGATCAATTGGTCAAACACTACCCGAAGCAAATTATCTTTACGAGGTGTTTCGAAATACGGGCCAAGAAACTTTTTATGTTCAGGGAGACATATTTTTAACAGACGCTCAGCATAAATTACTTTTTAACAACAGAAACAGAAGAGCTGCAAAGGGCTTCGGAGACGAATACAAATGGGATTACAACTGCGTGCCCTACTATTTTGATCCTAGCCTGCGTAAGAGTGTTCTCCAAACTGGGAACAAGTTTATTTAAGCTTCCCAAACAAGATCTCGAATGAGCGAGGCTATGGATTTTTGGGAGAAGTACACCTGTATTCGATTCAAAGAGGACCAACTGGCTCACCCGACTCTGCGCATTTATGAAGTAAGTTTTGTAAATGCTTGTTTTGTGATGCCTTGAGGTAATGATGTCGTCGTTTGTTTCCTACTGTGTTCCAAACTAATACATATGTTGTTATGAAACCCGTCCGTTCGAAAATACTTTACGGGTGTATGCTTATAGGGTGACATCTGTGCGAGTTACGTTGGAAAACAGAACTCAAAGAAAAACCAAGATTTGTCTATCGGAAAACGTTGTGGCACAAAGGTAAGTAAAAATTTGCCTCTTTCAGTATTATTTTAGTTTGGAAGTTTGACTCATGAATTGATGCACGCCCTTGGTTTCTTCCATGAGCATACAAGAGAAGACAGAGACAACTATATCACGATCAATATGGCCAACGTTCATCCAAACCTAACGCAAAACATGATTAAAGTGGGAGATTACACACTCATACACTCACACGACTTTGTCTTTCCTGCGTCTCGCGCGGCCGTGCGGTCGGTCCCTTCGCCGCTCTCCCAAACGGGCCTGGATTGCCCGTCCTCAATCCGGAGTGGAGCCCCGTGAGGACGTTAGCTCCAACCAAATGGATCACAGAAGTCGTCTTCAGTACCCCGACCGTCCCAGGAACCAGAGAAGAAGCTGCTTCCCCCAAGGAGAGCTGTACCAGCAACTTGCCCAGGAGGAATTTGAAGCTGAATCAATGGAGAATGTGATATACCAAGTCAACGTCGTGGGATTGAATTCGACAACTGTGATTCATTCTGGCGGTTCAGGGAACAGCCCTAGAGTAAAAACCGTTTGAATTGAAAAAATAACACTCACACACTCACACACTCACACACTCACACACTCACACACTCACACACTCACTATGTTTTCAGTTTGATTTGCAAAACACACAAGGTTTCCCCTACGAGTACGGAAGCATCATGCACTATGGCAGCGGTTAGTTCCTTTATCATTTGAAGTTGCAGTAAATTAAGTAAAATTAAGACTTTAATCTTCCCTGTTATAGATGAAACAAAGCCAATAATCATTGCAAAAGACCAAAACTTCCAAAGAACAATGGGACAGATGATGAAACCCACTTTCCAAGATATTCAACAAGTCAACAGCTATTACAAATGCCAAAGTAATTGTACTTTGTAGCCAGATTTCTTTTTTTTGCAGTGACTTGTGCTAATTCGTGGACAACATGCGGGAACGGAGGAGTGCCCAATGTTAACAACTGCAATGAGTGTCTCTGTCCCTATGGCTTCGGAGGAAATAATTGCTTAGGTTTGGAGAAACCTACTCCTAAGAATGCCGGATGCGGGGAAATAGTTCAAGTGAAGGATTTGATTAAAGCGAAATTGACTTATTCACCTTCAGGCGGAAGTTGGAAGATGGAAAACATTGGAAGGGGTGGTGACTTCTGGAACGGCCGGGATTTTATTACAACCGGAGAGCTGTTGGTGGCAGATTAGGGCAACTCAACTGTTACAAATGTCAATAAATGTTTGTTTTAGGCTCCCGAAGGCACACGCATAGCAGTCAAGTTTACATCACTCGACGTCGTTCTGTGTGACGCCGTCTGCGAGTACAGCCACGTTGAAATCAAGACCGGAAACTTTATGCAAACTGGAGCCAGGTGAAAGATTAAAGTGCAACATTACAACAATTCACAGACTCTGTTGTCGTGAGCAAACCGAGGTTGTCTACTATTCTACTGGAACGACTATAGCTGTGGGTGTAAATGTATTACTTGTCAAAACGGGATTCAAGCTGGACTACATAGCTTGTAAGTTTAATTTGAACATCGTCTAAAGTCGTTTCAGATACGTGAAATGAAACCAAAAGACTTTCAATGTGATTTTTTTAAAGTTTGAAATAAATTGTTAGCTCACATGTCTTCCTAAACTCGAATTTAACGTATCTTCAACGGGACAACACACTTACATACATACATAAACGCATACATACACACATATAACTCCCGTCAACCCTACTTCGGCGGTTTTTGGAAATGAGTGAGATTATTCTGCAGTTGATATTCGAATTACTCATTATTACATCTAAACGCTACAAAAGGGGCGTGGCCGCTTTTTGGCCGAAGTAGGATTGGCTGGGAGTATACACACACGCATACACCCATACACACAAAGGCATACTCACATACACACACGTTCAGTCCACCATTTTAAGATCATTGTTGCTGCCTCTTATACCTTCTATCCCTTGATATTTCTTTTCTTATCATCTGTGTATCTCAAATACAATACTAATGTGGACAGTTGCCTTCAGTCTCCAATGTTTGCCACCCAATCGACCCAGGCCGTGTTTGGCTTTTTGCTGCCACCCGATCCACCTGCCAGCCAGCCTCCAAGTGCAGTAAACAACTGCCTAAGAATATATTAGCTTTTTCGTAGATTTCTCTCTCTTCTGTTAGTGGATCCTTATTTTAGCCTCTGAACATACCGCTTGTCTTGTTGACGACATGGGAAACAAATAACAGACTGGTTAGACATCATGTTGACAAGCGACTGTTTTCCACGAATCAATTCAAACAGGAAGACTTCCGTTAGAAAAATTGACTCTTCTTATGTGTTTATTCTCTCTCTCTCTCTCTCTCTCTCTCTCTTTCTCTTTCTCTCTCTCTCCCTCTCTATTTGTCAGGCCAACACTCGCTATTCTTTCGTAAGAGAAAATGTTTTCTAAGCCTTACCAAAATGGAAATTTAAAATATTGTTTGCCCATGGTTTTTCCACAAGTTATCAAAATTGGTTATTTTCGTAGCGAGAGAGATGGAGATAGAAAGAGAGAGAGGCCCACAGAAAGATTGATAGAGAATCGGGTTATTCAAACTTCCACAATCTTAGGTAAAATGGTTACTTTGTTCTCCCTTGGGTTTTCGAAATATAGTTGCCACTGATACTTCTAAGAAACAAACAATAAAATTTGAAAAAAAATAGGCCAGAGTCGCGTAAAAATAAAAAAAAAAACAGAATAAGGCGTGAGGAGTTCTTGACTTTTGGAGTACAGATTTGGAGTCAATAATGTTGTCATTGCGACTTTACCATAAAATTCCTTTAAATCGATTTTTTTTGTATTTAGGATATTTCAGAATTTAAATGCCACTGAAAACGTTTGCCTAGATTTAAAAAATGTTCTCTTTTTTCGTAAATTCGATGTGAAAGTGGCGATTCAATGCAACAACGGCTGGATTCGCACATACGAAATCACCTTTCTTTCAATTGACATTGTATTTATCACTGCGATTATTATATTTATTATTCAAATGGTTTAATAAGGCTAATAAACCTTAAAACGCTATAATCAAATAAAAAGTTCTCCTGGAAGACTTGTTATCTGTGCGTAGTCGACAGTCGCTGTGTGCAAACAGCCCGATAGGCTATCGGTGGGCGGTCGCCGTTGCCAGGCGCCGCCGCCGCCAAAACCGCGATTTTTGAACGTTCCCATGTCTTCCCGTGGAAAGTAAACAAACGATCGATATTCTCCACAAATCTCTTAAGATTATCCCTTCAATCGCATTTTCAGAGGTTTCTGGAGGAAATGCTTTGATGTTTTCGGTCGACGACACTTTTGGTTACGCGGCTGCCCTTCTGGGCGTCGCTCCTCTGGCCACACAGGTGGGAATGGGAGTGAGAAATCTAAAAAAAACAAATGTTTTTGATTTATAAAGTATTTTTTTATATTTTACTTTTTCGCCTTTTTTGAATGTCATTTCATATTCGAATTGTTCAAAAAATTAAAGTATTTTGAGAATATATTCCTGCCAGATTTTTTGGAGAAAAACAGACGCTGTGTGAATTTTCCCACAATTTCAATAAGTTTGAATTTTAGTTATTTCATCAGTTCTAGTGAATATGCTAATTTATTCCAGCGCCATGAGTGTCATGAACACGAATTAGTTACGAGAATAGTACCCGCCAACCGTACTTTGACGGTTTTTCGAAATCAGTGGAACTTTTCTGATATTGAGACTCAAAATAACCATTTTTACATCAAAATGGCTACAAAAGAGTCACTTTTTCGCCGAGGCAAGGAGCATACTTCGCATGAGTGGGTGCACCAATCGGTAGAAGAGTTGATAGTTAAATTTTCGAAGTCAACGATCAGTCAACGATCAGGGTTGTTTGCGTTGAAGTAGAAATGTGCACAAATCGTGAAAAATATCTAAAAGCGCGGACGATATTTTATTTAAAATTTTACAATTGTTGCGCAAAAATTTGCACAATCTTTTCACAAAAAAGTGTTATACTCAATTCATCACATAAAGTTTAGAAAAAAACCACAGCGCAACCAGTTTCTTCTCGAGATTTCGAGCCAAATTTCCCATTCAGGTCGGTCTAGCCCCCATCTCGTGGACTCTTTTGTTCCCCATAATCGCCCTCCCCTGTGTGTCTCTGCTTCTCTCAATCGGAAGTCTCTCTAATTGCGGAGCCCTTCTCACCTACAAACGGATAGCTCCCATCGCATCAGGTACATTTCTCCCATTCCGCGGCGTTCGATTTTGACGCAAATCAGCGACGACAGAAATGATTCATTCCCAATTCATATGCGCTACAATGGGGTAGTGGAATTTTCTGTGAGGAGAGGGTTTCATTGGGAATGTAAGTCAATCGGTGGGTGCAAGATGGTCCGTAATTGCTTTCCCTTTCGATGCGTCCTTCTCCAACCGCCTCATATTTCTCTGTTATGGGCGCGATTTGTGAGGCGACCTTGTCGCGCAGAAAACAGCTGGCGCATAGGGAACAATGGAGGAACAAACAGTGCGAATGATACATTTCCGACAGATACATGTGTGATTGTGTGTGCATGCGTGTGCGTGTGTGCGTGTGTGTACGTGGGCGTACGTGTGTGTACGTGTGTGTACGTGTGTGTGAGTGTGTGTGCGTATGTTTGCCTGTGTGCGTGAATGTGTTTGTGTGTGTGCTTGTATGTGAGCTTGCGTTTGCATGTAAAATGTGAGAAATGTGGTAGACAGTAAAGAAAACTGAGATATAAGAACATCTATGAATTAGAAGTGGAAACCGTGAAATTTTCCTTCAGGAATCGGCTGGGCTTTAACATGGTTCGTGGGCGAAAGACTCTTCGTCGAAGGCCTCCGAGGGGCTCAAAACCTCCTCTACATATTCTTTTCCCTCCGTTCTCGTCTGGATTGGGCTATCGATTGCAAACATTCCTACAATTCTGAACACTGCGTTCCCTTCTTCGAAAACTTCACGGTGGCACCCGAGGACCACTACCCTAATAACTTATGGCCAGCCCAGGAATTCAACAGGTACGTTTGCAATGTTCGACAATTTGGCGTGCATATGAAATTCCACCGGTCGCGTCCACTTACTCACCCGGAATCGATCGATTCGGCTGTTTGAATAAGCCTTCGCTCAGAGGGGAACTCGGCAAACACGATAAATTGTGAAATAGATAAGTGTGGCAATGCACTTCACTCTTGGAAAGAAAAATACAGCTGATCTGTCCAGCTGGAAAAGTTCTAAACATTCTGAAAAGTATGCCAACAATGAGCGAAAATACAGAAACGTGCCATTTTTAATTGTCATACAAACTTTTATATGTATTTTTATAAGTAATATAACATTATTAATTTGATTGAGGATTATCCAAAGTACCCAATGATGAGAAAAGATAAAACCTAATTCGATTCATACTCGTTTGATACGGAAATAGGTAGTGAAACCAGTATTCAACAGCGCAAGTTTTGAATATTGCTATTTTATAATATTTTTTATGTTTGTAAGTAGCTTTATCATAAAAGTTCACTTTGTTTAATAAAATACTGTTTTCTGGTATTTTTCCTAGTTTCGATACAGAAACTTTTCCAAAGGACGTGAATTGCTCTTGAACCGTTATTTTGTCCTCTTTAAAAAGTTATTTCAATCTGGATGACCAATCGGAAATTTTGGAAAAGGCTCGTAAGAAATCCTAACTTCGCTTTTTCAAATTTTCAAGTTCAACTTCAATTTTCTGAATTTTCATAAAACTAGTTTCAAGAGGAGAATTACCTTTTGTATGATTTGGGTCCTTTCTCATTAAAATGCTTAGAATTATTTAAATAGTATACTTGCTATGCGAAAATCTGTTGGTAATTTTTGTAAATATGGCTATCGCCAAACGGGCATCATGCCAATTTTGTCCCAGTATTCTCTGTTGATGATAGATTAGCATAATCTAATTGAACACACAACAGAGAATAATGGCATAAGTTGGCATGATGCCCGTTCGGCGGCAACTATATACTTCTCGCCCACGGACCTTGCCTAAAGTTTTGATGACCTGCACATCTAACGTGCGAAATAGTGTGCAAGTCACGGAGACGCAGACAAAAAGCCGCTTGTTTCCCGCTGCCGGCTAGGAAAGCTCGCTGGGCGACGAGTATAATGACTTTTGATTTTTACCAAATGGATTCTCTATTGGCCAAAAAACTCTCGAGTGACTACAATTGGAAATGTACATAATTCTTGAAAATGATACTCAGTTTAGCATAAGAAGTTTTGATTTCAGACACCAGGTGCGTGGAAATCCCATCACGAAAAACATTTCGATCTGGGAGCCGAATGAGTGGTACCTTGGTCACTCCACCGATCAGTTCTACCTGTCCCTGCCTAGCCTTGGCCTTCTCCTTGCTCACACTTTCATCTGGCTTTCAATCTTCTTCTGCCTTAATAAGTAAGTTTGTTAAGAAACCCTTTTACAACTTGATTCAGACTCGTTCGAGGTGGTCATGAGTGGTTCACGCGGGTGTTTGTCATTCTCCCTGTGGGTCTCTACATTGCGCTAATCATGGGAATGTCGATCAGCGGGTTTCACTTTGGTCTCACTCTTACGCAAGATATTTCCGTGAACGAAAGGGACAAGGATCCACTCGACTTCTGGGCTGATATCAGGGTAAGTGACAGGAAAGTTATCAAAAATGTGCTCACTAAAAACAAAATAGTTTACAAAAGATCATAGTTATGTCAATAGAGCATTTTAAAGGGACCGTCAGGGGTCTTAAGGCATGCAAATTGAGCCATTTCAATAGAAATGATTTATCCGAACACCGCTTCAGCCACTGTAACCCTGATAAAAAAAACCGATGTCAACATAGGATTTGCAGAAGGACAAAAACACTTCATTATAAGCTTTTTGAGCAAATTTGAACTCAATAAAAAGTCTTAAAGGCAGTATCATGAAAAATGAAAGCATGTACGGGTGGACCTGTACATGGCGTGCCGGGAGACGACACGGCCATTTTCAGCATAGGAAATGGAGAGAGGGGTATGCTAATTTCAGTTTAAAAATTTCGTGGGAAAACTTTGAGCAGCCAAATTTAAGCAACAAAAAATATTTTTGGCGCAGTATATATATTATTTTGCAACGCATCTGGGTTAAATTCCGAGTAGTTCGAATTTTGGTGACACACTGCCTTTAAAGGGACCGTCAGGGACTTTTTCATTTCCATTTCCATCGGATATGGTTGAAAAATATACTAATTATATATGCTAAATTATCTGGAACACACCTCATTTTCCGAGTAATCTCGTCCTAATAGAATGACAACTTTGAAATTAGACTGTCTGGTAAACATCGTGCATGCAGGCGTTGCGGCCATCCTTAGAATCGGCCGGTTTTGGGCACTTTAAGCCTGATATCTGAAAAACGGAGAATTTTGGGCTCTTTGATGTATAGAGTTTTTTGATACGCAGATTTTTCTCTTTCACACAAGCCAAAGTTGCAAAAGGTCCCTGACGGTTCCTTTAATGCAGCATTCTTGCGATACGCAGGCGAAAAGAGCGTGCAAAAAGCGAAGGCGTAGAGAAAAAACTGGTTTTCTGGCCGATTTCCGTATAGCGAAGGCTATATAAGATTTTTGAGTAAAATCTGAGATCATTTGCTAGAGTAGTGTCTTGCACGACTTATGGAGCCTTAATTATAGGGTAATTCTGGTGCCTTTGAGTTAATTACGGTAATTATCTTTTCCAGGGCCTCTACCGCACTTCTCTCCTTCTTGTGGACTACACTGGCGCTTTCACAGGAATGCTACTTTTTGCGACAAGTCGGGTTCGCACTGGTGCTTCTCCCATAAATTCCCTGTTGCTCACACCTGCCCTCATGGTACCACGTTAAACTTTTTTAAAAAAT
Source organism: Oscheius myriophilus (assembly GCA_964057215.1). Classification (NCBI taxonomy): domain Eukaryota; kingdom Metazoa; phylum Nematoda; class Chromadorea; order Rhabditida; family Rhabditidae; genus Oscheius; species Oscheius myriophilus. Next base: position 9,070,153 of record OZ059903.1, on the reverse strand, counting down.
ACATTACTTAGGTTGTTCCAATATTACTGACAATCTTAAGAAGCGGATGTGAAGGCCACGTGGCGGACCAACAACCAAACTACAAAGTATATACTTCAACAGGTAGATTGTAATTTTGTTTTGTTTTTAAATTCTATGTCAGACGAAACCATGTCCTTCGATTTGTTGCCCGTTTGCTTTGCCACAAGCCATGCGGGACCCCTATGGGCTATTATTTACTACACTGCTCAACTGCTTTACACTACAATCGGGCCAATGGTAATATAACTCAAAATATGTTATATTTTTATTTTGTTCAACAGGTTATCTACGTGTCTTTCATTTATCAGACTTTTATCGAAGAATTCCCCGCCATTCAAAACAAATCAACGTTGTTCTTTTCGGCGTTGGTCGCCTGTTTTGCAGCTCCTTCAGTTTTTCTCTACATGCCTGTAAGTAATTTTAGTCACACTTCAAAGTTTCTTGACCAAGTTGAAAAATCAGATTTTGTCTAAAATACCTTTAATTTTTCCTGTGAACGTAGTTTTAAAGAAGAGACAATTTAGGCATACCTTGATTCAATAAACGAACTACGTTCTTTAAAAAGCAAGTTAATCTTTAAAGCTCTTGTGATGATTCATACCAATTTGAAGTCAAATTTGCCAATAAAGCATCTCTAAGAGCGGGCCGGGCAGTCCGAAGAAAAATTTTCTGCCCGGACTGGCCCGACCTGACTTAGCCTGGCCCAAGAAAACTTTTCCCCCGAAAAGCTAGAAAATAGATTTCCACTTGCAATTTACTGAAACTATGTTTCTCGCTACTATATTGTCTAAAACTACTGAGGCAAACAGTTTTGACTACGGGGGATCGAGCTGGGGTAAAATTGGTTTTCCAGTCCACTTTTTTAGCCACTCGGCCATGGAAAACATCAAAACTTTAAATAGGGTAGTTCAAATCTTCCTTATAACCATTTTCCACACTGAGAACTATCTTTTCAACAAAAACACTGTAAAAATTTTAACTTTATTTTCGCTGCTCTTAAAATTTTTCGGAATTCAAGGCCCGACCCGGCTCGGGCCGGGCCTTGAATTTTCCATCCTTGCTGCCAGTGGGCTGTTGATGTGATAAAATCAAATGTTAGAATTCACACAGTGGCAAGTTTCGTTTTTATCATATGGTTTTTCTTTAGCGACATATATAAAGAGAGTTGTAAAGTAGTATCAATTATAAGTAAAACTTGACTTGACAAAAGTTTATCATTTCTTTTAGATGGGGACCAAAGTGATAACCTTCCTTCGCTACGTGTCTCAAGCTTCCATAATCCACATCATCTGCTTCGTTGTTATTTTCTTAATTTACGGTATGTTTTTTTCCGTTTTTCAATCAAAAACCCATTTTAGGCTGGCAAACAATTGAAGCTGACATCCTAACATCTACAAACGAAGTCAGCTCGGTCTCCCTCACCAGATACCTCGTTCGTCCTTCTTCACCAATCTACACCGTTCTCCTATTCACCCTGATTCCAGCGCTTTTATTTGTAAGTTTACATAATTATCCATGTTTAAAAATATTTTTAGTCCAAGTTCGCAGCTGTTTTTGATCTTTTAGCAACTGGAAATGACATTGTAAAACACATTGATACAGGATCACTTTTCATACCAGTTCCTCTTTGGTTGAGAAGGCTTCTGGGATACGGTAAGGGCTACAAATTATGCTATTTAGGCCGTATTTTAGGTGTAATGTTCGCTCCACTGCTTATTGTTACTGTAATTGCGTCCTACGTGCTTTACTCCTTCGTAGTTAGACATAAACTATCAGCTTTGGAAGCCTTCAAGCCTTCTCCGGATTGGATGGCTCATAGTGTTGTGAGCAATGTGAGTTTAATTTCTGAAACGATTTTATTTCTAAATTTAGAGCCGACCTCGTCTTCACTCATTGGCCTACGGGTTGTGCAACAGTCTCTTCAACTTTGACTATCAAGTTGCACTTTTCTTCCTCATGATCGCCGAGTTGGTCATTTTCTTCGTTTTGCTCGTCGTTTTCACCCTAAACTCGAATGTCATTCCGGGAATTGGCTTGTGTGAGTTTTTCATCCTATTTTCATACTGATTGATGTTGGAATTTTCATTTTTACAAAGTGGATGGACCAATGTTCACGATTAGGCTTATCGAGGTACCAGCAGTCCAAAGGCAGCTCACAAAATGACAAAATTATAATATTGGCACGATGTGACGAAGTAGTTCATCTGCCTATAAGTGAATGTGTTCTCGAAATATTTTTTGAATACATAAAATGAGCAACGTGATTTCTGCGAAGGGAAAGCTGTTTATGGTCAAGGTTGTTAAACAACAGAAAACAGTAGCCCCACTCTCCAAAAATCTCGGCCCGCAGACATCTAAAGATATTATTTCTGCAAGAAGTTAGTGCCGGTGAACCCATAATTCAACTTCTGTCCTCGGATTCGCTGTAATTGGGCATTTTCCGTCTTCTGGGAACCGAAATTTACACCTTACTCGCCCAAAATGGTTCGACTTGCATTTCATTACTCACGTGTTTTCGCGTGGGTATTTCTAAAATGCATAATCAAAGTAAGGGTTAAGAAAGTTTGGTCAATTAAATTCAACTCATAAATGGGAAAACATACTGAACCAGGAGGGTACGCGCGCCTACGGCCCCACGCTCATTGCGGCCTGCGGCCGTACCCACACGCCGCCTTCGACCGCTCAATTAGGCGGCCTACGGCCGCAATCACACACATTTCTGTTTGCATGACTACAATTCGGTTCTAATAACAATGAATAACAATTTCTCAGGGTCCTCCTCCACGAGTGCCAACGACTATCGCTCAGCCATGCTGTTCTCCTTTGTCATTCTCCACGCATGGTCGCTTTTCGAGTTGAAATGGACAAAAGCTTCCTGGGACAGTCCTGAAAAGTATGCAAAAGGTTGAACAGAGTCTAAATTTATCCAGAATGTCGTTTTACATCGGAGTTGCTACCATGGAGATGGCCATGTTCAACGGCTACATGTGGATGTTCACAACCGATCATGATCACAAATGGGGAATCGACTGGCCTCCGCTTTTATCGATTATCTGTATCACAAGTAGTTTTTTCAACGTCTTTACAGACTATAGAAGTATTTCAGTTATCAGAGGAAGTCTAATTTCTCTTGCAATTGCTATTAGAGCACACTTGAGGGAAATCGCAAGACCGACCAGGACCCGCGATGCCACAGAGGTAAGGTTTACACAAATTCAAGCTTTTGTAGAATTTCACAACTTAAAATGACAAATACCATTTTAGATATACGACGTGGATACGGGAATAGAAGTAGACGCGGAGGACGACTCGCCCGTAATTTTCGACCTGGCACGAGCCTAACTTTCAAACTCGGGTGAAATCTAAACTTAGTCAAGTGCATCAAAAGCTTCTCTTATTTTACGTACCGGTACATTTTCTTTAATAACCAGATTATATTGCAAGTGTGGTTTTTCAGAAGAAAAATAAAGTTGCAAAGTTGTGTTATTTAACAAATGGCAGTGGAAGATACCTCATAATAGTGGGAAAGGAGAACTAGCATTGTGTGCTAAAGAAAAACCTTCTGTACATCTCAAATGCATTTAAAATGGTGGTTGAAATAGAATAAAATGAAAAATGAGAGAGAGAGAGAGAGAGAACTTGTAAATATAGCTGTGGCCAAATTGAAATCATGGCAATAACGTTAGAATGTCCGAGTGATCCTAAGTTGAAATTGAAAGTGGTAGTCTAATCACTTGTCGACAGAGCAGAGTCGACTCTTCTTACCTCTTCTTACCCCTCTCTCTCACTCTCTCTCTCTCCCTGTCTCTTTCTCTCTTTCTCTCTCTCTCCTCGCTTTCTCTCTTCGTCCCTATTTGTATATGCATAAGTGGATAAGAGTTGCTTGCAGTACCTACGTATTACGGCGTTTGATTGAAAATGGTTTGGGGGCTTACGCATCGAGCCCCCAAATGCTCGCTGATTGTATAATATTTTGTTCTCTTCTTCTCTCCCTTTTCTCTATCCAGAATATCATGGCCTTACCATAACCAAGGAAGAAAAGCTATTATAAATTTAAGCAACATAATACAAAATTATCAAGTCGAATACATATTTATTGGATATGTCTTTGCTTTTCGGTAGTTCAGTATGTACATCTCCCTTACAGAGGGTGTCTCTGGTGGAACTGCGTAGCCAACCTCTCAGCCAGGGGAGAGTGTCCACTCCTAATTGAAGCCCTCTCGTTCAAAACAACACTAAACGTTTTCTGTTGACTAGAAATGCTTATAAACTCCTACGGTGTCATGCGCCAGTGCTCCTCCTTATGGGACATGGTGCAGGCGTGGATGAGGGCCTGGGTGAAGACGTCTCTCTGGGCGTGGCTTCCTCCTATCCTGTAGACTTCGTTTCGCACGGGAAGCATCTTTTCAGCAGCCGAGGTGTAGTTCTCGTTTGTGTAATCCTCCATTCCTTCGAAGAGGGAGAGGCCGACAATTTCACAGACTTTAGAGTTGTCGTTGTAACCACTCCTGAATATTCATTTAGTAGAAGGCAAAGCGAGAGAGAGAGAGAGAAGATAGAGAGAGAGAGAGAGAGATAGATAGAGAGATAGAGAGAGACAAAGACAGAGGCAGAGGTAGCGCCAAAGAGAGACAAATATAACTCACTTGGTGAAGTTAACCAGAGACTCGTGCATCTTGCTCTCCAGTTCGATATCTCCCCTTCTGACGAAAAGTGGGGCGAAGTGAACATCGTTGAAGGCAGTCACGTGGTCCTGCCAGTGAGAGGCCATCGAAGGCAGCTCTTTCCACCGATTGCCCACATCCACTCCCTCCATCTCCAATCTGAACAACAGAGAGGCTGCGTCGACCATGTCCAACACGGCGGAACGCTTGGCAGCTCTCACGGAGACCTCCCTGAAAACATTGCGTTCCATTTGCTTTTCAATGGAACGCTCACAGGTCAAAGATGCTGAGAGCAGTCTCGTAGTCCGCCTTTTCGATATGAAAAACGGCATTGTGCCAATAGTTGTGGGTAGCGATGATCCATCCTGGCTGAAAAGAAGGTTCGTGTAAAGGTTAAAGTAAAATCGTACCAGCCAGTCGTCGTGGGTTCTCTGGAGGAAGTCGATTCCTTCTTGGTAGCGGCCTTGCATCTCCATGACGTGGGCACGGGCGTGGGTGGCCCAACAGTCGAAGCGGTTCAGAGTCAGGGCCTAAAAAATGTTTTCACAGATAAAAAATGTTAACAGAAAACCATTCCCTTATGTAATAAAACGCCTTATGTAAAACGTGTGGCAAAACGTGTGGCAATTAGGCAGATCAAAACTGCCAGATATTTACTGACGAAAACAACGGGCCAGCCCGGAATAAAACTCTCCCTAAAACGATCCCCTTATGCCCTTATATGACAAAACGCTATGATTTGTGCGTGTTGTCTATCAGCGTAGGTTCACACGTTCATTTCTCTTGAGGCGGAGGGGGAGGTCGACCGTAGGCCGAGTTAAACGTTCTTCAGGCCATTTTCCTGGCAACAAACAGAGGAAGGAATGGCCGCAGGCCGCCTAATTGAGCGGCCGAAGGCCATGTGTAGGTACGACAGCAGGTCGCGCGTCGTTACGGCCGTAGGTCGCCAAATTCAGCGGACGAAGGCTGCAAGACAAAAGGGTTCGCGCTGTAGGAGCGCAATTACTCTCCTGCATTTAAAGGAATCGCTATGGTGTTTGCGTGTGTATCAGCGTAACAGTAAGCGCTCATTTCTCCAGAAGGGGGCGGTGCGAAGAGAATTCTCCAGAAGGGGGCGGTGCGAGTAGGCCGAGCTTCTTTATGACCCCCGCCACTTCCTCTACCGTAGGACGCGTAATGAGCGGTCGCATACTATGAATGATTGAGCCCAAAGCCGCCTAATAAGCGGTTAAAGGTTGCGAGCCATTTCTGCCGTAGGCCGCGTGTCAGTGCGGCCTAAATGAGCGGCCCAAGGTCAAGTCTAAATGTACGGCCGCAGGCCGCAAACAGGGAAGGTACGCGTCATGGGCGCACATAACCTCCTGGCGCGTTTTCAAATTAAAATTGATTTTCACCCACCGTAACAGCATGTTCCTCAGCCTCCCTGTACTGTCCGCACTCTTCCAACCCAAAGGCCAGCATTCCATGAAGATAGCTAAATTCAAAGTTGCCTTCTGTTCCCTCTTTTCGCTTTACCTGTAGCAAGGAGCGTCCTTTTTCCAAAGCGGCAGGACCCGTTTAACGGAATCTCGCTTGTTCTTGCAGTCACCCATGAAGAAGTACGCCTCATGCGCCATCTGGAACCAGCCGTTTGTCTAAAAAGCCCCCCGTGGCACCCACCTTCAAGGCCAGCAGGTCGGTCGGGTGTTCCACGAGGATCTCCTCCCAGGTGTTGGCCGCAGCACGGAAGTTTCTAAACAGGGTTGAAATCTGGAAGGATGCAAGAAATCCTACCCGTAGCCCCACTCCTTCACAGCCTTTACGTGAGCCTTCTCCCAGGCGGAACCTTTTTCATTTGCGTCTTTCTGCAAAGAATGGGTCAAGAGGAAATTGCAAAGAACGGAATAAGTGCAACTGTTTAAAAAAAGACTCTTACCTCGACTTGAAGAATCTTGTTTTCGAGGCAGCTGTTAACTCTGGCTGAAGTTCCGGTTCCCATAAGCTCCAGTCCGTATTTGAAAGCTCTTGTGAGCACTGAAATGTTAAGGTAAGTAATTGGAAATTAGTCATTCAGTACTCATTTCAAGTTTAGTTCTCTATTTTGGTTGAAAGGTCAGATCAGACAGAACTTTTCAAATTATATCTGGCATTCAATAGTTAAACAAGCGCTTTTCTGCCCGGGACACAACATTCGCATTCCTTTATAGTGATCGGACTGATCCTTTAAAGGGACCGTTGGGGACCTTTTCTGATTGGAAATGAACCGTATGCTAATTGCGAAATTCCAATAGAAATTATTTTTCCGAACACCGCTCCAGCCAACGATTATGCAAAAAATGCTTGCCAAGTCTTCAGTAGCATGCGATTCTGAAAAGGCCCCTGACGAGCCAATTAAGGAATTGAATTTATTTAATAAATAATTGTAATCCATAAATTTAGTTTCCATGTCATTGAAAAGGTGTGACTTCAATTAAAACCAAAAAATAATTTTTACCAGTGGACTCCCGAGACTGTAAAAATGAAACTGGCGTAAGACTATCAAATGGTACCAATCTTATGATGTTGCAAAAGGTTTTGTGAAAAAAATATTTTGCTCATGCAATGCACAAGCTTTTGCACAAACTTTTCAAACCGTACGCTGAGTCGTAAAGTTACAGAAAAGTTGCCTAAGGATCTGCTTAAAGGAGTTATAAAAATCTTGTAATACTAAATTTTCGAAAGCTAAAATTAATTTGTTTCATTCGGAAACTACTAAAATAAAAACGTACCATGTTAATGTTATTATGCTGTTATTCGTAAGAAACACACTCAAGTTTAGATTTGTTAGAAATGTACCTGCACTTGGGTCAGCTGCGATCATCTTCTCCGCCGTGGCTCCAAGACCTCCCAATTGGGCACAATCGGTCCACGAAACCAGTTGCCGCAGAAGTCCATCATAGAGCTTGGTCGCTTCATCAGAAGTCGTAGAAAAGTGAAGCCCTTCGGCCCTCCAGGCCTCCACTCCGCGCAGGTTATCCGCACACCATTCGGCCATCTAAAAGGAGATTTTGCTAAATTTCCAACCCATTTTGAATAAGAAGAAACCAATGGGTTATAATAAATACATGCACTATTATAAAGCAAAGTGATTGAAAGCGAAGAAAATGAGGAACCCTAGCTAATAGTTGGAAATCAAGCGAAGAGGATCCGAAAAGCGACCGCTCACTTTGTAAGGATTTTGAATTGCAGATGAAAGTAAACGGTAGCTCTTCAGCATAGAAATAAGAGAAATCACCTGCAATTGGACTTTTGGTCTAGTAGTCCTACGGCTAATTATGGCATGCAACGTTTCTATTTTTGGCAATTATGCAATAAACAAAGAAAATTTTAAGAAAGCGGGTTGGTAATTTGTTCCAGTTTAAAGGCACCGTCAGGGCCTTTTCGGATTGGAAATGAATGGTATGCTAATCGAGTCATTTCAATTGAAATCATTTTCCCCAACACCGCTCCAGCCAACGGCCGTGCGCAAAATTCTTGCCAAGTCTTCATTAGCATACGATTTGGAAAAGGCCCCTTACGAGCCCTTTAAACAGTTCTTTAAAGGGACAGTCAGGCGGGTTTTACAACATTGGCCCATCTAGAAGAGAAAAATTCGCTGATCAAGAAAATGTATATGACTATGGGTCGGAAATGTACCGTTTTCGATAGACCTGGCTTCAAAGTGTCCAAAAACGGCCGACCATCCGCAGATTGTGCGGATGGCCAGTACGCCCTGCGTGCCCGGTATTTACAAGGGATGCTAATGAACCGAATTCATTCTAATTGACTGAGATAGCTGTGAAAATGAGGAGGGTGCGAGACAATTTTGCATAGTTCATTCGCATAATTTCCGACCGTATCCGATCGAAAATGAAATGAAAAGGCTCCTTACTGCCCCTTTAAGTTTCGAACCTAAATAGTTATTTCTGGCTCAAAAGTACTTTCGCCCTTTCAAAAGAGTGTTATCTCGCACCACATGTTTCCAGCTAATAGGATGAGTTCAAGGTTTCAAATACTAGCTAAGAGCCTAAGGGCTGACCTTAACTAAATCCATAAGTCGCTTAAAAGATTATTATTCTGAATGATGTATGATTTATGGGAACTGCTGTAAAGCACTAACTAACTCTTTGAGGATGCGGGATTCCTGCGAGCAAGGATCTGATTCATCCTTTTTCCAAACGTCGCTTCAAGCCACGGGTAGTTATTGAAAAATAAAAGAAATTGTGAGTGCTTCTAAGAAAATTGGAGTGCAATAATTAAAAACAGAAGCCGTTCCAAAGAAAATATTGTGTTCCTTGAAAGTGCACGTTTTTTTAAATCGTCGGAAAATTAGCCATCAAACTTTTCATTATCCGCTTCTCATAAATTTTTGTAGCAACTGCGACTTTTAAAAAAAATTCGAATTTGGAATTATGGGTTTTCCGAAAATTGCGGATAATTACATCGAATTCTGTAGAAATATGGAACCTAAAAAGCATCCCTCTCTTAAATGTAACAAAAATTACATAAATCATATTATACAAGTCTAAAATAACATAAAATTACGAAATTCGAGTATTTTGGGAGAGAAAATTCGATGGCGGCGTGTTGCGAGCGAAAACATAGCTGGTCAACAAGAAGCACGTGGCCAGGCACATGCGGCAAACGGGTCCAAGAACCCGCTCTAAGCGAAACCGCAAGGAAAACATTTTTAAACAGTTACAAGTTTCTTTTCTTTAACTAAAGTTTTATTATTTTTCTGTGCTGACAGGAATCCCTAAGAATGTCCGCAATTTGCCCAACAGATCGAAAATCTCAATCCGCAGCCTATTTCAGGTTGGCCGAAATTCCAGAAAATCGTAATTCGGGGTTCGTTTTTTATGTTGCCCTTCTGCCGTTTCGGACAAAGAACGTATTCCACGGAGAATGGGGCAAATGTGCCACATTTGGGACGAAAAATGTTGGAAGGTCGGTCAATTGGAGGAAGAAAAACACAACATTTGAAGAATGTTGATTAAACTGGCGTGTGTATGTGTGTATTGTGTGTATGTTTGCGTGTGTTTGTTTGCTTGAAAAAAATTGAACTTCATAAGAATATACATATCTTGCTAGCTCGGCCGATTTTGCTGCAGCCTTCTATACATCCTATGCTAAAAGCTATCCTCTTCGCCAAATCTACTTCGGCTGATTTGGCTGCGTATACAGCCTGAGTATCCTATATTACACTCTTCACTTTAAGAACAACATCAAAACACTGGCACGCTGTTCCGAAATAGTTTTGGCTTGAACTATAAATGCTTATGTAAACATCGAAGCAATGGCACGGTGAGTCAAAGTAGTTTTAACAAACTTATTTGCAGCACTAGAAATTTTTCTCGTACTAAAATATACCTTCGAACTGTGAGTGTTGCACTGAAGCATCCCAGAGAATGAAAATCAAAATTTAGAAGTTCTAAACATGTTTGGTTTCCAATAAACATTGTCTTTGTTTGGTTTTATTTACATTTCTAATGACTTCAAGGCTAGTCCCGTGTCGCAGCTTCTGACAAGGTGTGCAAGAAAATCCACATGAACACTACCGGTTCCTCTTCTCAAAGTCTGTTTGTAATGCTTAAGTGCCTACATTTTAATAGCTCATCTTCTCGAAAAAGTCTCTCTTCCCGTGTTCGCACAGGAGCGCGTTCCCGGCGGGCGGGGCCAGCCATTCGCGATGCGGACGGCGCTTGTGCTGCCACTGCCACTCATCCTCACACTCTCCCTCTTCCGATACGCAAGGTGCGAAAGAGAACTAGTTATGTCCTCAGAAGCTTAGACTAGCTTCCGAATACACTTATTGTCTCTTGACTTATTATATGACCGGCTCTTAAAGGGCTCATCAGGGGCCTTCTCATCAGGAGGCTAATGAAGACTTGGCAGGCATTTGACGCATGACCGTTTGCTGGAGCGGTGTTCAAGAAAATTATTTCAATGGAAATAACTTGATTTGCATATTGTCTAGTTCTATAGCTGTCGCCAAACCGAAATCGTATGCTAATTGCGGAAAATGCAAAGCATGCTCTGTTGATGACTGATTAGACTACGAAAATCCGTATCAACAGAGCATGACTGGAACATTCTAATTTTATTGGCATGATTCCAATTTGGCGGCAGCTATAATCCGAAAAGCATCCTGACGATCCCTTTTATAGTCTGTGTCCGAACAACAAATGGCCTTCCTGAAATTTCGCACAAAAAGAAACATTGCTCAGACGCTATTTCGCCTGGTTTCTCTGCGCTCTCCTAAGAAAGCGCACTTTCTCGCGCGTCCGCAATTCGCGCCCTTTCTGATCTACTCGAATCGCTGCAGGACCAGATACCTATAATCCTTCAAGGTTCCAAAGGGGCAGTTGTTATTGTTACAGTTGGGGCAGTTGACTGGAAGGCTATTCTCTACTTATCTCAGTCTAATTTCAACTTCAACATGAAACTTTGGTTGACACGTTTTTATACAACCATAGTGTCAAAAAGAATATTTACTTAAACATTATACAAACTTGTTGCATCTATTTTTTAATAGAAACTTGAATCTCACAATATGCATATCAACTCCAGTTTTACTTCAAGTTTTTGTATTAGAATGGTCTCATTTTAATACACTCAAAGTTGGTTACAAATTTTAAGCTTATGAAACAATCTATAGGCTAGTTCATATCATGTGTCATAGAGTGGTGGCATCAGTTTGTGTTGACCGAGATTTTTTAAAAGTCATGTTGAATAGAAAATGCTTACTTTTTGAAACTCCTGCTTAACCCCATCAAACGAGACATCGTCCTTTTGCGGAGGACGAACGCAACGACATTTCGCGGTCAAGAGCGCCGTTGCAGAGGCGGAAACGATTGCGCCGACGGTTTCTCTTTTGCGTGCTTTCGATTCTCGTCTGGCGCCCACACTTCCGCGATTTTTCGGATGCCCGATCACTGAATCACAAATGGAAGAGGTGATTGATTGGGTGGAAGCTGAACTACTGTAACAGTGATGCCACGAATTGTTTCGAGTGGCGTGCAAAAACACACACTACAGCTTGACATGTGGAAACAATTTTAAAAGCTAAATTTATGTATATTTTAGAGCTTACTGACTTGTTTGAGCAAGATGCTTCTAAGATTACAGGGACTTCAGGAAAATGTCATCAAAATGCTTAACTGTCGCCAAACGGAAATCAGATTCTAATTACGGAAACATGCAAAACATGCTCTGTCGGCGGCTGATTAGACTACGAATACCTATATCCACAGAGCATGGGTGGAACATTCTAATTTCATTGGCATGATTCCAATTTGGCTAAATGCCGGGGAGGGATATCCTCAAATTATGTTCACAACTTGAAGTGTTGAAGTCGAGGGGGTGTTTAAAAACCCATCAAAAGCATATTTTCAAGAAGATTTGCTGTGAACAACCGTTTTCTAAAGCCGAATCGGAGCAAATCATTCTAACTAGAATAGCTTAATATAAATATTGTTCCTTTTCAATTCTAAAAGTCTCTTATTGCTTCGTTCAAATACGATCTAGTAGTTTGAAAATCATGTTTACAACAATGGTTCAAGGGATCATCTGGGGTTTTTCCACACTAAATCCTATGTTAATGGTGACTTGAGAAGCATTCTGGAAACAACTGTTTCTTGGAGCGTACCGTTAATTTTCGTTTTGAAAAACCCACTAATGTCGTTTTAAGGTCATTTAGGCATGCTTTAGGACGCTAACGAGAAAAATATCTAGAATTACATGATGGTCACCTCTTTCTCGTTAGTAAAAAACGCATATGTAACGCCTTTAGCATTTGACTATGCCCCAAAATATTCCATTTATTGAGTCCATGCTTCGGTAAAATTTACTTTTACTATGTCTCAAAACGATCAGCGTAGATCTTGCGACATTAACTTAGCTGCTTCACCCCGAATCGCCTTTTTCACATTTTATAATCACCATCAAAGCTTGATTTCACAAAACTATGTATTATAGCTATACCAGAAGCCAAAGCCCCGCTGCGCGGGTCTTCGCCTTCTGGGTTCGGCGGCCTTCGGCCGCCTCAATCTGGGATTGCAGCCTGCAGCTGCAAATCCCCATGGTCGGTTTGGGGGAAATGAAGGGGTGTATCTATCCGCATATTACGTTGCGCTGCTAACGGACAGAATGACAACCCTCTAATGTTATAAAGGATTAAAAACTAAAATACATTTGAGGATTATTCACATAGCTAGGTTTACTTCATCACAAGCCATTGGCTGCCAGGTTGAAACATTCGTTTAAAAAACTTTTCTAGCTATCAGCCTCTTTCCAAAGTCGAAAAAGCAAATATCACCCATCCCCCGTGTGACCTTTTCCGACCCACGCAAAAAGTCGTGCGTAATTCCCCGTTTCTCTTTAAACCGTTCGAACCACTCGCAAGCTAATCGTGTGTTTTCGCGCGTGTCTCGTTCGTCCTTTGCTGACCCCGTGGAATGGCAGAAAAGGAAACGAGTTTCGGTTTAAAGCGGAAAAACCACTATGCAAAGAGGCGAAGGTTATGAGGAAGGGAACCTGTCCCGGCTGAGGGCGGCAGCCACTTCCGGGAACTACGCCTTTGAAGGCTTCGGGGAAGGTTCACTGCAACTTTATCAGAGGCTTTAGCTTCTAAAAACAAGTCTCTTTGGCAAATGAACTAGATCCTGAGTCGATGAGGAACTACTTGTCATCTATAAATGTACACAGACTACAGACAGTCGACGATCGGTCAAGGGCGATTTCTAGTGTTTGGGGTGTTATGTATTGAAATTAAGAGTTTGTTGATTGTCATTCAAGTGGAATTACAGGGCCACGTGTACTGTACTTGATCATCAGGCTTGCGACGAACTGTGCAAAGTGGACAATTTTTGGTACGGACACTGCACAGCGTGGGACGGCAAAGACTTCAGGTGAGACAGAAAGAAAAGAGAAAGAGAAAACAACAACAACAAAAATAGTGATAGAGAGATATCAAGAGAGATTCTGTGTGTGTTTGTGTGAAGTTAGAGAGAGAGAAAGAGAGAGAGAAAGAGGGAAAGAGAGAAAGAGAGAGATAGAGCTGAAGGGAGTGCGCCTGTTGTATATATGTGTATGAGTGAGAGAGATTGAGAGAGAGAGAGGGAGAGGGAGAGAGAGAGTGAGAGAGAGAGATACTATGTGTGTCTGTGAGAGGGAGAGAGAAAGGGTGTACGTGCGTGCGTGTGCGTGGGTGTTAGTGTGAGAGAGAGTAAGTGTGTAACAGAAAGAGAGAGAGAGAGAGGGAGAGAGAGAGAGCGAGAGCGAGAGGAGCAAAACCAGGAGAGAGTCTAAACAAAACTGACACTCCAGACTAAGACAAAAAAGTGTGAGAGAAATAAAGAGTGAGTGCTCCAGAGAGGGAGAGGGACTTAAGACTTAAGGAAAGTGGTTTTTTCATAAAGTTAGAGAGTGATAGCAGGATGTAGAAAGAAAGATTGTGTGCGAGTGAGAGTCGTTGGAACTGAAAGAAAGCGAATATTAGTGAGTGAGAGTGTGTTATAGAAAAAATAAGACAAAATGGAGATCTTGGAATATAATGAAAAGGAAAAATAAAAAGTTTCAAGAGGTAATTTTCAGCTGCAAGTGCTTCGACTACCACCCTCCTCTGGACGGAAAGAAGTGCGCAGGCCAGCAGGAACACTGCTCTATAAAATGCCAGCAAGGGGTGGGTGAATAAAAAGACATTAAGTAAGGCGATAAGCACGCGGATGCCAGATAAGGAGGTGCAGTCGGCTCAGCAGGCATTGGTCGGCGGTCGGAGATAACACTCACACTTTGTGCAGTCTAGCGGCGGTTTTAGTGGTCATTTGCCACAAAGCACGCACATGGAAGAAGTAGAATGGAGTCACAGTGAAGGCATAAAGAGATAACAGACATCGCATCATCGGGTATCCGGCAGTATCGGCTGAAAAATACGTGCGAACGGCGAAATCATCGGAACACCTCTGTATTTTGGCCGAATATTTATTCAGTTTTAAGGGCAACAAGACGTTTTTGGGATTTTTATCGCTTTACAGTTGCTTTTTCATCAATATGTCAGGGAAGCACGTAGGATTGCCCAATAGTTTAGCAAATGAGACGAATCGGGGACTTTTCAAACTGTAAAGGATCGGAATGCTCATTTGCTGACGTTGGTTTAAAATCTCAGACCTACTTCCGTTCAAAAACCCCGGGGTACAACGACTGTCTAATCTCACTGTTTGTTTAATCGGCTTCAGTTGCATTCTGTTCTGTGACGAAGAGATAGCGCCCGTAAAAGGGACAGGCTCGCTTGTACGATAGGTTTTATAAAATTTAGTGTTTCCCTTTGAAGGAAACAAACAAACAAAACATTTATAGGGTGCCATGAAAAGACTCATTCGATAGAGTAACAACATATAGCTGTCGCCAAACGAGCATCGGCTATTAAAAGCCGCTTTTTCTCTGCTTCTTTGCTTCTCGCACACTATTTCCACCTGAGCATCGCACGGTTGCTGCATTAAGGACATTTTGGCAGGATGCCCGCTTGGCGACAGATACAGATGGCAAGGTTGAAGTCAGAAATTTATTATCATTCGGCACAGAGAGCTCGATCACCAAACATACATTGTTTTGTGGTTTAGTTTGGTTACAGAAAAATTTCCCCTTTGATCAGAAAAGCTTTGAAACACAAAAATATATTTTATTCGGATATAAAATTTTGATACATTCAAAATTTTCATTTGAATACCCATTGTGAATTAGTATTTCAACACTTTTTCGGCCAAAGAGGACATTTTTCGAAAAGCTAATAAAAATACGTTTCAAGACAACTTTTCAATGTCTTTTGCACTCTCAATGTCTTAAAAAATTCCATTTTTGAAATGTGTTTTTGTGTATGATGGGGGAATCGCGCTCTTTGTGTCATAATTCATTTCATTGTCATCTATAGTGTGTTTCCAAAAAACGGCACCGGTTCGGTTAAAGGATGGTACATTAGGTCCCGCCGCGATTTTTCTAATTGTCTGCGCACTCCTCTTTTACTGTGCTGTTTCGCTAATTTTATTTCTAATCACTTCACTGTTTCAAATTGTCAGTGGATAAAAAGGATCAAAACATCAAGGCGCTCAAAGGTCGCAGGCCTTTCATTGGAAACAGACTATATTTCTAAGTTTTATCGATGGATTCTCTCTTGACACCCTTAAATTACTCAAGTTAGCCAAAAACTTTCATCGCCAAGCCTACTTCGCAAAAATTGTATGAAAAGTTCCTGGAATTTAGGCATCGAATATGAAAGAGCGCAAATATGTTGAAACTGGGACGATATTGACTGATTTTAATTTTGTGCCAAGGTTTTCGTGTTGAAATAGAAGTCTGTCGAGGCTTGAATTGCACGTCGTACCAATCTCAACAAAAACACTGAACCGAATGCAACAGTGTAAATACCGAGAGAGAAACGAACCCAAACTCAAGGACTATATTACTAAAACTCTTATTCTAACCATAAACCCTGTTTGAGCTTTAATGCTTACGGATACACACACCCCGCTTTACATCAGACTTTATATATAGAAATTACATTACAGACTTGTTTGTACCGGCTTTATCTTGAACATATTGCTCTACAAACAGGGTGAAGTGATATTTCTTAAGGCTAAGCATTTTTTTTCGTTTTTCGATTACCAGAAGAGGGACAAACTCAGAACATCACATCACTGAGAACACTGCATATATGACATTCAGCTAATCTTTGTTTTAAAAGGCAACCTAGATGGAACGCTTAAGTTATGTGTTTGAAGTGTTTGCATTGTTCAAAGAAAATTCCATTTTCAATTGCCTAAATTCCATTTCCAGGGTTCGGAAGGCGGCTTCTGCTACCCACAAAGAGACTTGTCCGGCGAGACTAGCCGAACCGGATGCGAGTGTTTCAAGGTTTGTTGATAGCCGACCTTTGCGGTCGTTTTTCTTCTTCTCTAGCCACTCGATCACCCCACGTCAATGTTATTTGCAGGAGCTTCCGCCGTTACTGAAAAGAAGGAAACGGAGTGCAGCCACTTACAGACGGGTAGACTAATAAATTACAAAACATAGAACATCTTATTCTGTTGTTCGATAGCAACAATGAAATCAAAGGAGGGAAAGACACGGAAAGGTTTGGCGGTAGTTGGCACGGAAAACAAAGGGACGGTGGCTGTGTTTCTGGACGATAAGAGCGGAAAATCAACGCTTATCGGCTACAGCGTGGCTGCGGATATGATGGAAAGAAGGAGGAGGCCAAGAGACCACGAGGACGACACGTTGCATCTGAAAAGACACGCTCAGGACAAACAAACAAGTCTTTTTGTCTTTGAAATGGAAAGGACATACCTGTCACCAAGACAGCTGCACACACGTACGCGTTGAGAGTCGGACCTCTCGTGGCGGAAGAGGTCGGAGGCAGACATTTCCCTAAAAGAGTTAAGATTAGAGAGAGGAAGAGAGATTAAGGGAATACCTGCAGATGTCGTATCTGTCGAACATTGACAAAGTGTGATTATTTAGACCACGTTTGGCCAGGGTTAGAGCACAACCACGCATTGTTAAACGACGACCTGTCGGTTGACCTGAAGATATGATTTCACAAATGCAATGTTCATGGCTGGCTGCAACATTTACACCGCATACCCTGCTTCTTTGGATACTTTTCGTTGCGGGACCAACTTAAATTACATAAGGATATCAAATAAGGAGAAAGGTTTTAAGTCCTAATTCGGGGGCAGAAAGTCGTTTTTCTTTATTGACCATCATGCACAGTCCTTTAAATTGGTTAATACAAAATAGTATCCAATATTTTCTCATATTTTTGCACTACTTCGGTTTCAATCTCACCGGGAATAAGAATTGTTTTTGCTAAAAGTTACGTTTAAAGTATAGACTCTGGTGATCTTTGCGTTCCATACTCGCTAAATATCGTGCAAAACATAGTGCTGATGTGTTCTGCACGATGTTTAGCTACAGTAACCTGAGCGTACGTTGAGGAAAATGCGTTTTCTGATTTTATCTCACATGCTAATGTTACATTTGTTTTCAATTTCTTGCAAAAACACAGTTTTTTCTTTCTTCTCGTGTTTTATATAAACAAATTATTCTGTCTTTTTTACGCACACTCACTATATCTGATCTACCCACCCAGTATATACAAATCCTGTTGCACCGTCAAACAAATCGTCCTGCACGAAACGACCTGCATGTCGCGTGGATCCATAGGTTCGTCGCATTGCGAAGTGAAATTCTTCGGAGTTGAGAAAAATCTGCAATTTATGAGTCGCTTCTTCCGTGATCGTATTCTGTGTTCTCTGTGACCGCACGTGGTCCCCATTTACGATCCGATTTAGTATCTTTCGTTTCAGATAGTGACAACCGTTTGCAACAACGGAACTGGAGCAATAGCTGCGTGGAGGTCAAAGAAAGAAATGGAGACGGAAGAGAGTTGTATCGAAAGTTGGGACAGAGATCGAAAACAACGGTTACCAAGAGTTCGTACTCCCTACGAAAATTACACACGGGAATTTTAAATAAAAGCTAACCTATCAAGTCCGCGATGAAAATACTCCTCATAGCCAGTGGACATGCAGCTGTAGCAGTGGTTCTGCCGTAAGGATACTGTAACCCAATATTCTCATGTTGCATAGGAAACAGACCTGTTAGGACGACATGGGCTAAGGGGAGCAGGAGGCAGAGGTGCATCTATTTATCATTATCCGTCGCAGAAACACGCTACCTGAACGTAGTTTTGAGAAGAGATAGAGATACAGAGAAAATAGATAGAAAGAGAGAGAAAGAAAGAGAGAGAAAGAGCTATAGAGTTAGAGAGAAGTGAAAAGAGAATGACAAAGAGATATACACTGAGAGAGAAAAAGAGAGAGTTTCTCATTTCGATTTTTCCATATTTGGTTTTTGGAAAACGTTTCTACTCTACACTTTTGATTGTATTGTCACGTGCCTGGCGGTCTATTTTGCTCTTTTTGTGGTTTGTCGCTGAGTTTACAATTTTTGCAAATTGGCGCACTTTTGAACTGCCTCAATTTTATAATTTATACAACATATCCGTTTATGAAAACTCTTGTAACTCCAATTTGTCCTCTGTCTTTTGAATTCCGTCTGTCCTTGAAACCAAAAGGCATAAAGTCTCCCGCCGAACACAAACGTAGGCGACATAACGACTTTCCTCCTTGATAAGGGTGATTAGGGCAAGGAAGACCGGATCAACATAAAACCGAAGGGTCCGGTGGGGTGCATTTAATGTGGTCAGAGGTCAAGAGAGGAACAAGCGACAAACCTCAAAGCGACAACCAAAGGGCTTTTCTAAGCGAAAATCGGTTTTACGAAAATACGCCATTTCAGTTAAAATTATATACGCCAACACTGCTTCAAGTCCTCATTAGCATAATATTGCGTAAGCGCGAAAATACCTTCTAAAGTACCGTTTAAAGGGAGAGTCAGGCGGGTTTTACAACATTGGCTTAATTACCAGAGCAAAATTAGCTGTTCATGTAAATATATGACTATGGGTCGAAAATTTATCGTTTTCGAGAAAATGCGCTTCAAAGTCGTCAAATACGGGTCTCTGGTTAATTCGCATAATTTCTGACAGTATCCGGTTTAAAATGAAAATCCCCCTAACTGCCAAGAGCTCATAAACTGCATAGAATTTTGAAGCGTGGATAAACGAAAAATAAGGTCATGAATATCTCTATAAAGGGAAAGTGGGAGTCGCGTGCTCTGAAGAGATATTTTACAAGGCCAGGTGACACGCCAAAATACGGTTGAAATCAATTTGTCTCGCTTTCCTCCTCTTCTCTCTATCTCTCCCAACCTCCCTACCTCTCTACCTTTTTCTTTTTTGGCCTTTCAATTTTTGTAATTCTCTTTCCGGCGTTATTCTTTATTTTTCTCCTATTCCACTGTCACTCTGTTTTTCTGTCTCTGTTTTTCTTGCATCTCTCTCTCTCTCTCTCTCCTTCTCCCTCTGTCTCTCTCTCTCTCTCTCTCTCTCAAAATTCTCTTTCTCCCATGCGTCTTTCTTTCCGAGCATAAATCAAAACAAAGGCTGAAAGATAGTTGTGTGAGGATGTAGGCAGTCCTTCGTATCGAGTGTCAGCGATGTTCGCCATCAGTCGGATCGGATGACCACACGCGCCGATTCAAAGAGAAATTCGAGGATATGTCCCGATCTGATTTTAATGTAAAATTGTTCTGTTTAAATCATAAATTTCATTTTCTGGCCAGAGGATCCTCCCGGAAATCAAAGGTTGGCCGTGATTGAGTCGGATGTCGGCTGCGAGCACTTTCAATGGACAGCAATGAGATTTGCGTCTTTATGGCTCGTAAACGTCTCATTTCAGATGACGTCGAGGTAGGCAAAGCACACAAAAGACGTAAATCAACAAAGGGAGAGCCTTGTATTGATTTGGTTGAAATTCATGTGAAACAGACTGTATCTCTCTCGAATCGTCAAAATTCAACGAAAAGCAGGCACAAGTAGGGGGGGATAAATTTAGAGATCACATTTGTAAAAACACAAATCATACCGTTATTCATGCAGAGTTATTTCTTAAAATGCTGCGGAATAAAGGAAAAACAAAAGTTGTACCAGTTACTGAGTGGGAATCGTAGCATTCGGCTACAATGTGAGTGCTTCGATACGACGAAAAGAAATGGATCCGAAGAGGTCCGATGGACATTCTTCGTTAGGCGAGAAAGGGCACGGAGGGTCGGTTTTCAATGGAAATTACACATGTTATTACGGATTTTAGAATTCAAACGACATTGAAATGTTTCGCTAATTTTCAGGACTTTTCCAACAAACATTTAGAAACTAAAGCAAACTCGGCGATATTCCGACAAACTCGGCGATATTCCGCCGATATTCGAGGTATACAGCCAGTGCGTTTAAATTTTTCACAGCAGATTTTTCAAATAAATGTTATTTCTGTTTTGGGGCATTTAGAGGTCAGTTTTTAATGTAAAATTCAAACGTAGCACTTAAAAGGATTCAACATCAAGCAATAAGGCGCTGCAACTTGTTAAATTTCCGTTAAACACGCATAGTTTTAATTAATTTGCTATATTACTGTAAAACAGGCATAAATTACCGTAAAACAGGCATTTTTCAACTTTTAAATCTTTTGCATTTCTAAATTTGACATAGGTTTTGACTGCGAAGTCTACTTTTTTCTGGCTTTCATAGTGAAAGGTCGAAAACCCTAAAAACCTGTTTTTGAATCAGTTGTTTTGAGGCACCCTTTTAACCAAAAAAGAAATCACAACAGGTCTTAGAGTTAAAATTCCTGTAAATTGAGTTTGGTACAAAATGCCATTTTCAAATTGAAAATTGGATAACTTTGAAAATTCTACAGTGACCCGAGTAAAAAATCAATAAGGCCTCAGTATAAGGTTCTTAGGCCCTAGTAAGGTTGTAAACCAAAATTTAGCCAATCCCAAGACATTTTTCAAAAAATGTCCTTTCAAACTCGCCTTTCACACAGAGACGACGTATAATCTTAGTTTCTTACGACTCAATAGGTAAAAATCATGATTGACCAAAATTTTGGGTATGCCCCACTATAATACCAGTATGAATGAAATCATGTTTGATTGTCGGGATACGGTAGCTGAGTTCTATCACGATAGATTGATTTTCAAGGTTTTCAAAAGGGCACGTGTGCCTAATTATGCGATTTCATCTCATTAAATGAAAAATAAAAGGGAAAACAGAAACGAAACGGAATGTGGTACTTTCAGCCAGTTACAAAGATCAAAACCTTATATCCTTGACGCTGTAGTTTGAACAAGTTCATTATCGGAATGTAGCGACCTGATTCCTTCGGAAAGTCGTGGGCTGATGGAGCACATTTCTGCGGATTCGTAGCCGGAAGGACAGGCGGCTGTCAAGTGAGTGGCCCCTTTTTCGCCTCTTATACGGGCCCCGGTCGACGTAAATCAACGGCGACAACACACTCAGAACTAATTCAGAAGACGCAAAACAAAGGTTTCGTGGGAAGGACAGGCGAGGGAAAAGGCTTCGAACTGTTCTTTCGTCACACTCCTTCCCAGCTACAACGGAAGTTGTGGCAATCAAGAGAGAGGCGAAGAAGCTTCCGAAGTGAACTGGAGCTGTTTTCGACGCGTCGCCTGGCAAGGGCCTTTCATCAAAGGCGTAATGGCGGCGTTTGGCGAAGCAACCAATTAAAGGCATGATTGTGGGGAATTGGTCGCGACACGCGCTAAGTCCATTCTCATCTGACACTTGAGCCCTGGGCGAAATAGGACCGCAGGGCTGGAAAACAGGGGAACGCAAGGAGGGAAAGGGGAACTATGACATGGGGAAGATTGGCAATAACACTGCGATGAACTCTAGGGATGTAGTTCAGTTTCTTTCAGTGGGCTCTGTACAGTGCACTTCTCGCCCATCTTGGAAGGATTTTTAATTAACCTGCGCATCTAATGACATAATCAGCGTGCGAAAAGCAGAGACGCAGGCACTTTTTAAGGTTAAAGGCAGTGTGTCATGAAAAATGAACGCATGTACGGGTGGACCTGTACACAGCGTACCGTGAAGCGAGAGATTCATTTTCAGCATTAGAAATGGAGAGAGCGGCATGCTAATTTCAGTTCAAAAATTTCGCGGGAAAACTTTGAGGAGCCAAATATAAGCAATGAAAACACATTTTTGACAAAATATATACATTGTTGAAATCGTCTTCGGAAATTTTAAAAGGATAAGTTTTCAATTCTGAGAATGTCGAGTTTTGGTGACACACTGCCTTTAATTGAGGACGTTGTTATTTGATGGGTTAGGGTGAAAATGTTGTAAATGCCCAGTTTGACAAGAAGTTCCTCCCATAAATGTCTTCACTCAAAATGTTTTAAAATCCCTACTGTACTTTTATTTGTATTCAAGAAATGGCTCGTTTTCTGAAAATGACCCCCCATTGAGCCAGTGTTTTACCGCGAGAGTGACACTCGCTTATGATAAAAAAAAATTTCGGAAGTTCATATTTGGGTCATAAAAAGAATCTACACAAGTTTTAAGAAATTTCGATTTTTTTCCTTAGTCTGCTCGAATCTTACAAAGACGACATGTTAAAAACATGTGGGCTTTTCAAATGTGTTGTGTGAAATTTAGTAAAACATCCATAGGAAGAAAAAATACCAAATTGGCTGGAAAGTTGAGACTTGAGCGTTTTGTCTCCCAGTTTACGTCCGCGGTAGTAAAAAGAGAAATACCAGAGGAAAAATGGAAGATGGAGAATTGTTTCAAAAACCTAAATGTGAGGATATCGGGCCTATCACAACGTTATTTTGCTTTGAAGTCAACCCAAAACCACAAAAACTAGCTATTCTCGCTTTTGAGAGCACTTTCCCTGACGGTACAAGCTTTACACCGATGAATGAGACACTTACAAATGCGTCACCCCAGATTAGGCACAGTTTTATGATTTGGCATAAGCATTTAAAATTATATATAGAGATATAGCATGATCGGATGTTTATGAGACTACAAGTGTCTCTGTCGGAAGAAGCGGTAGAGAGGCTGTAATGAGATAAAACGGACACATATGCGACCGCATTATGAATATATTACGCCGCAATCTGGCCACAAAAAACCAGATTTCCTCGTGTTGCAATGCATCTTCTGGGAAAATATGGGACTCTTGCGATGGTTGAGCGTCATGTTTGAACTTCCTATTTCGCAAAAGGGGCGTGGCCTCGTTTGACGGGGTTTTGGCCTCTTTTGACTCAAGTGGGACTGACTTGGAGTAAACTAATAGCTAATTTTGTAGGTTCCAACTGACTAGGAGTATCCTAAAAACCAAATGAGAAGATTCTTATGGGAAAATGTGGGACTCAATGGCATCAGATTTTTCGGACCCCTTGTTTAGAAGTTCAAATTTGCATAGTAAAAGGGGCGTGGCTTCTTTTGGGGGCAATTTGACCGGAAGTAGATTTTGTATGCAACGTATTGTGATATTCTCAAAGGAACCAATTTCCCGATATCCTTCGAAAATGTTATTCGGAAAGACTGAAATAGTACGAATGGTGGGAAACAATCAAGTGTCCTTTGAGTAAAGTACCGCCCCCACAACTAATCGGATGTGCGGTTGGCGAGAAATCCGAGTCAGAATCCAATTTGAGATATGACCTGCAGCGAGCGGAGTCGGCCGAAGGAGGGGCAGCCATTTCCGGACGGCGCCCGGAGATGCAACCGACACTCGCAGACTGCCACAAACAGCTGCGACGGCGAAAAGAAGAGACACGAGGCTTCAGGAGGTTGGAGTTGGGTGATTCTCTACTCAAGATGTTCCTAGATTAGGCTTTACAAACGATTTCGACATTTTAACGTTGTCTGGTCAATTTTAGAATGCCCAACAAACTGTTCTTGTTGTCGAGGTTCACTAACCAATAGTGTCCGAAAAACTGCATCTTTTCGAGATGCATGGGGTGCTTGCGGTACCTAAATCCGTTGCCTCAGTGCATCATTTGGGGGGTGCTTACGTATCGACCCCCCCCCCCAAATCTTACTGCTCAACCATAACATCGTTACCAGCATTTTTTCTACACACGAATTCTTAAATGTTACATTTTAGCCTGTTAACCTAACTTTTTCTATAAAAGTTTGTAAGTTCCAATAGAAATTTCTCTTTTCGATAGTATATGTAGGGTAAATTGCAGACCTTGTGCTCTTTTTTCAAATCTTATTATGATTCAAGGAATTTTTGTTTCACGCCCGGATAGATCGATAGAGTTCGCAACGGGACCCAAAACTGCAAATTCTTTAATGCTGATTATTTTTTTTGAATGGAATAAAGTTGTTTGAAATCATAAATAACTTAATAAACTTATAACTTGTAATATAATTTATGCACCGCATATTTTATTTAAAAGGAAATAAAGTTCAATTGTTATACCCTGATCGTTCGTTTTCAGTTTTCAAGTTGCTCAATTAAAATGTATACCACGCCTAGCGAAGTGCAGGCCATATAATTTCTTATCATTTTGTAGTTGTACAAACCGATTTTCTTCATTAAAAATGCCGTTGCCAGGGAGATCAAAACGAGTGGCAATTAGGCAAGTGAGATGAAAGAAGCCAGATGCTTGCCTGGCTGAAACGGGCCGGCCCGGAACAATACTGATTGAGCCATCTATTTGGATTCAACGGGCGAGCGGGTTACACGTGCCCGACTTGTGAACCCTATTGACATTAGAATTTCTAATTTAGAAAAACCATCTTCACAAAAAAAGCTGCTAGGCGCGGGGTTGGTGTATTCCCTTATGAGTGAATTCTGAGGTTTCACAATGCACTTTCAAATTATAAATCTTCTTCAGAGCCGCTAAATTCAGCAATTTCTCAAATATTTTAAACAAAAATCTTCAAATGAAGTAATTCTGAGCTTGAAATTTCCATTAAATTCCAAAGAGCCCATGGCCGAAAGATTTCCGCACGGTTTGTGCGTGTTTACTGCGAGATTCGCTCTGTTTTGCTCGGATGCCGTCTTCCGGCGCCTGCGTCGCCTTAATTAATGCGCTCGTCCGTCTTAGCCATGTCCTACTGGCGTGTCAATTTCTCGTTAACTGTCCGTAAATATTTTCACTCACATGTCGCCACGGGTGGTCGTTAAACGGAAAGCTTTGAGCTAATGAACGCTTGGGAATACACCTGTTTCCTGGATGCCAAAACAGGGGAGTTCTTGGAAAGATGCTATTTTTGTGACGCCCAATATCTAATATCTTTTTTAACTGCATACACTAAAATAAAACATTGAGTAGGATATTGTCGTCGCCAATGCTACTTCACTCAATTTCGCTCTTAGCTCTGTGCAAATGACACGAGACGCGAATTCGCGTACAAAAATCCTGTGTTTTAGGATACGTACGCAATACTGCGTCATAGTTACATTTGCGAATCGGCCAAGAAGTGAAATTGGCGAAGCCTATACATAGTTTAGTCCTGAGTAAGTCATGGGGGCACGGTGTGTAAATCGATTTTCCTTTTGTGGCATATAAAACTAGGTTTTCGTAAATTTGCAGAAACGGCTAAATCAAGCAAGTTAGCAAGAAAAATAGAGAAAGTCGAAACGAAAAGTATGGCAAAACTTCGTGATATAATTTAAACGGGTAATAGTATAAAATTGTTATGATTTTGAAAAACCAAACTTATACAAAATGGCATAACAACAATAGAAATGCTTTTACACAAATACAATATGTTGTCGGCTTCTTACATAACTTAAAAAACGTTTTATTTTTAATTTTTAAAAAAGTTTAGTGTCAAATTATTTGGTCCAAATTAACTGAAAATTTAACGAGTTGTTCGGTCAAAAACTGTAATAAAAAAATATTTGGCTGAATGTTACAAAAATGCAGCGCATAACTGGGTTTTTTCGTCATTTGGAAAATTGTAGCTGAGAAAATGTTTTTTAAGCAGAATTTGGTTTCTCAATCCAAATATCATCAAATTTGAAATCCAAGGCTTAGAACTGTATTAGTTGAATGCATAAATCGTATCATGAAAGTGGTAGTTAAAAACCAGTATTCAAGGTTTAAGAAAAAATCTCTTAGAATTCGAGGAAGGACAAACGGGAGTCGTGGGTTGGCAACAGATTGTGCGCATTCACCGCCGCTCCATGTATCATGGAGCCTAATTGGCGTTCCCACGAAGATATAACAGACCGCCCACTCCGGTGCACGCACTTCTGAAAAAATCTCGGCGATTCTGATAAGTCTACGCTGCTGTGGTTGGGAACCGCTGAATTATCTTCAATCGGGCACGTATTTGTCCCAAATTAGAGACTGTTCGCCTTGATTCAGGGTGCGAAACAAGCGTGCGTTGAGCATGTCTTTTACACCCAAATTGTTATTCTAAACATCAGAAATTCTGTATCTCTAGGGGAAAACAAAAACGATTTGTGGGGTTGTAGGAACGAAAAGAGGCGTTTAGCAGTAACTACGGGGTGTGGTAACCACGGCTTTGCTCAAAATTGGCAGGTAGCCGCCTTGACTGATGCCCACATATATCAAGGGTTGAACGAGCAGTTTGTACGATGGGAAGATGGCAATTAAACCAATTAAAGGAGTTTAAGTGGATTTGAAGTTGCCAGTACAATGGGGTTAATTGCATTCATCAGTATGCTCCAGCGAGAATGACGAAACTGCTCTGAATTGACCTGAAATGACGAAACTGCTCTGAAGCATAAATTGACCCTTCTTCACCAACTCAGGCAGTTTGTGTGTGTGTGTGTGTGTGTGTTTTTGTGTTTTTGTGTTATCGTTCAATATAGCGTTCTCCTCTTCTAAATAACAATTCCAAATATTGTTTATTTCTTTGTAACCAAAAAGACGCTTCTAACCGGTATTAATCAGAACGAAGATCATTTGCACAACAAGTGAATTCCGTGACCATTTAGCTCGTCTCTTCCGAAGGCCTCGGTGGAGAAGGGGTGGAATCTCTGACGGCAAAGGTTGCCCTAGGTTTTCCCTCCTCCCACAGTTCATCAGAAGAGTCAATTGATGACACTGAATCTTTTCTGTCGGCCGGTCGTCGAAGTGCCTTCTGGAGGAAAAGAACGCAAGCCTCCCTTTCGAAGAACTTGGCGTCGTCCAAAGGGGAACGGCCCCATCTGAGGAGATGTTTAACACAATTGCTAAAAGGTTGTACCTGTCTTTGACGTTCACTGGGACTTTGGCTACGTTGACAAGGAATTTCATCATTTGCATGTCTCCTTCAGAAGCAGCTACGTGGAGGGCAGTACGTTTGTCGTAGTCAGAGGTTGATATGTCAACTCCTTGAAGGTAGAGCCTAAACAATGTGATGAAACAAAATTTTCACCCACTTATTATCTGTGTCAAACACAAAATCACACACACTCACACATGCACAAATACACAAATACACACATACACAAATACACACATACACACATACACACATACACACATACACACATACACACATACACACATACACACATACACACATACACACATACACACATAC
>OZ059903.1:9022460-9039960 GCA_964057215.1 Oscheius myriophilus | reverse complement strand
AAGATCTCCTGCCCTGGCTACATAGAGCACAGTTTGTGAGCGATCTCTCTGTTTCCACTCCCTCCTCCTCGGATCTATTTTGTGAGAAGTGGTGTGAAGCAAACAGTCGTAGTTGTGGAAGTTGAAGGCACTGATCAACTTTTTGCAGAAGGCAACTCCTCTGCAGCTGTTGCCTAGGTTGTCAAGAGCCGGTGACCAGAGTGCGATTCCCATGACGTTCGGAACGACGACGATCATGGCTCCGGAGACTCCAGACTTGGCTGGGAGACCCACCTGAAAGGGTAGAATAGTTTTTGTGAGCTTAAAGTTCCTTACAGCAAATGAGAATTGTCCCGACGCGTCGTACATTCCACAACTGTACATTAGGGAGAGGACGTCTCGGGTGGGATGGGAGTCGATGCACTTTTCAAGAGTGATTGGGCAGACTCCTGGAAAGATTCATGAGAATTGAAGGGTTCTCTCTATATTTCTCTTTGTCTATGTCTTTTTCGCCTCTTTCAATGCTTCGACTATGGTCTTTTGGTGCTCGTAACTCTTTTACACCTCTCTCCAGACAAGATCTCTGCAGACCAGAATTCAGAAGAACCGTAAACCCAGCCATGGAGGGGGTTCCCGCCACGCGCTTCCCTCTTTTACGGCCATCACGCGGGGCATTTCCCCAACGTGACTTTACAAACAACTACCGTACTCCTTTTTTATTACTTCCTAGGTCTGCAGGGAATCACCCACCTCCGTTGGCCAAAGTGGCCGCCATCACCGAGAGAGAATCACAGTTGCCCTCGATTGAACACAGTTGGAAGTAAAAGTCCAGGGCGTCAGTGAGGGAATTTGTCTGAAAGTTGGAAAGTATTCAAACTTTATGGTGAAAACCTCTGGAGGGAAGCAGTGGTTCTCCTTCATGTAGTAAGCCAAAGCGTAGTTTCTGTCGGCGGTTGATCTTTCGGAGAGGAAAGTTGCGTTGTTGAATCCGATGTATTCTCCTCCAGCGATCTTTCTGTACTCAGTTAGAACCTGGAAAAACGGCTATAAAACGGGCCAGCCCGACAAAAAGACAAAATCAGAAGACTTACGTGTTCAAATCTGTCAGCCATGTCCATTTTGCTTTTGATTAGAGAGGTGACAATGATTGCTCCAGAGTTGACCATAGGATTATGAGGTTTTTCTAAAATCATCTTCTCTCTATAAATAAATTTCGTTACGTTTTGCGTCCAAACAAATCTCGTTGAAGAACCTTCCAGACGGCTCTTGTCCAACAAATGAGTGTACAGTGTCAGCCCCTAAAAATGAGAGTATACATAAATTTTTGAAGACTTACCCAGTTCAGAAGCAGCGATTGCGTAGTTAAAAGCCTTGGATACCGATTGAACACAAAAGGGGGTTTTGGAGTCTCCCAGGGACATCTGAAGATTCAGATGACAAAAAAAGAAGGCCTTACCCTTTGGCCATCCACTGTGCAGATTGACATTCCCCATTGCTTGGGATCTTGGCGAGCCAGCTGAGGAATGTAGGTGGCCACGCTTCCGCCGGTTATTTCTTTGCACTAAAAGAGATACATTTGAAATTCTGGAACATTACCCTTTCAACATTGAAAAACATTTTAAAACTGGCATTCAACTAAATGCCAGAAGTGACGTACTGCCTGCGACCCTCGATCGCATATCAGGGCCTCATCCCTAGTTTTTGTCAAACGTTACACATTTTAAGCCTCTTGAACCGCAGTACCGGCTGCTTTTTTTTCAATTGAAGAGCCCTAACTTTTTAAAAATGTGAATGTTTTGATAAAAAAGTGAGCCCTTTACAAACCCCAAACGACCATGTTTCAAAAGCGTGTGCCCAAAATGGTGTATAATCTATAATTAACTGTTTAACAGTTCCTTGTGAAACAGTCAGTTACGCGACGCTACTGAAGGCGGTTCTACTACTCTTTAAGTTGGTGTACTGACGCTTGTGCGCTTAAAATTGGCTATAACCAAGCTATGAGTATTCCTGTTTAACCATAACGTTCAGAACAAGTTGAGTTAGGTTAGCTGACTTTGACAATGCCGTATTTCCACGCACCCCTGATTTGGTCCTTTATATACCTTTTGTTACTTTGTATATATATATATATATATATATGTACCTTTTGTTACTTTGTAAAACTTGTCAAAATGGGTTCCCTTGAAAGGCTTCGTCAATATTTTGTACCATAACTTCAAAGGCAACTATTTGAACCCTACCTCATTAAATATCTCCTTAATAGTCTCCGTGAACTTGGACCACCTCGGGATAACGAGTTCATTTTGCAAAGCTTTCGAGATCAGATCCACATTCGACGAAATGACCCTAAATTGCTAAATTTTTCAGAATTCAAAAATTCCAACTCTTTGAATTGTTCTTTCTCCAATTTCCAATGTCTCTGGTCCTGCGCCTCACTGTTCCTCTCCTCTTCCGCCTTCTCAATCGTCCGGATCTTTTCCATCATTGAGCTGAGTCTCGGATCATCCTCCCGCAGGCCGTACTGCTTCATAACCTAAACTTAAACCTTGCTTTGTAACTTTAAAATGTTTACGGCTAAAAGACGCCCGATCGAGCCTTGATTCTTGTTGGCTATCTTGAAAATATCAAAGATTATGTCTTCTTGGCCCTTTGACTCCTTCTCGTAAGGGGTTGACAGGCCTCTGAGAGACTGAGTGAGAGAATTCACTGATTTGTCCTCAACAATCTCCACCAAAGATTGGACTGAAGAATTATTGAATTACTGTAGGCGAAGTTACGTACGAGTCCGTTGGGATGGAACATTCTGCAGAGGGTTTATGTGACTCCTTTGAGGCGCTCTGTCCAACATCTCTGGAAAGTTAAGCGTTGCTTCGACTTGTCAACCATAAGAGCTATATCTAAGGTATGTCTAAGGTACAATCGAGAGTGTTTAAGCTGCCTGTGGCATCAGGTCCTGGGTAGGAAAGTCTCCGTCGGGGTCTGTTGATGTACCAGTAAGAAGCCATCATTCTGGCTGGGATCCAACCGGGAATGCCGAAAGGGGCGGGGGAATGGGGAGTCTGGGCGCAGGAAAAAAAACCTCTTACACTGGGGCCAGAAATCACTGATCTCGTGGTTTGCGCAAAGTTTGGACTGGTAAGTTTCGAGAAAAATCTCTTTTTGGATAAAATTTGCTATGGAATGGGAAGAGACATATGAAAAGTTGATATTCAGCAGATTCATCACGCGCGCTGCGCGTGCTACATGCGCGAAGTTTTTGATTTATGGATACATTGGGACTCTTTCGATTTATCTCATGATAAAAAGTTCCTATATAGAACGAAAATAGTAAAAATCCTATTCAATTTTGATTTCCTCTTGCTTAAGGTATACCAAAAAGGTTTAAAACTTACCCATGGATAAATTTATGAATGTCACAAGTTAATTATTAATGCGGTATAGTACTGTGAAAAGTTTGTTTAAAAAAAGACTTGTAAAACGGTTTATGTGGATCTTCAGAAAACCCCAATTAGATTGAAGGAAGCGTGATAAATCGCTGTCATGTGCACGAGAAAGCGCAGTAAACCCCGTGGTAAACTGGTTTTTTTCTAGACTTTTTCAAAAGGTTCAAAGGAGGTAGTTTTGCAAAAGAATTGCACTGTTTTAACACTTGGCTTGGATTATCGTGATTTTCACACTCTTGACAGGAGATAAGACTTCAAAGGACATTATGTCAAAGACAGAGCTGATACGAAATAAATATGTGACGACAGGGGCAGATGGTCTGGGGAAACCCCCAGGAAAGAGAGGAAAGAGGCAGAGACACAAAAAGAGACTTACAAAGAAATAGAGAGCGAGGGAGAGAGAGAGAGATGGAGACAGAGGGGGGGGGGAGATCTACTCTTCAAGCAACAAAGAAACCAAGGCTAATTGAACACTTCAGCGCTCACCTTGAATGGGTAGCGTAACATCCACCAAAAAGGGAATCATGACTTAATGGATCTAAATTACCTTATTTTAACGCCTAAAACTTCGACAGTCACTGACTTTGCAGAAATACGTGAAAGCGTTAGTGCAATCTGACCGAGGGGTGCAAAGTGCAGTGGGACAAAGAATTGGTAGGTTTACAGCGAAGGAGGCGGGCTTTTGTGGTTCACGCGGTGTCGGTCGACGCGGTGACCGGGGGAACACCCGGTGGAATTCACCGAATATGGAGAGAAGTTATAGAAAGAGAGAGAAAGAGGAGAGTGAGGGAGACGTAGGGTAAAAAGCCTCCGTAAACGTCTTGAAAGTTGGATTTTACACAGGTAAATGAAAAAAGTAGGCGTGTGCAGTGACTATAATAAGACCTCCAAGGTCATTAAAGATCGCCAGTGAACACTTTGAATGAACCGTATCTTTCCCATAAAAGTGTGTAAAGTCGTCAAAATATAAGGGCACTTACCCAGCCATCTCTGATGTTGCTACAAAAGTGCACTATTTTCAAAAAGTACGATAGAAATTCAATCTTTCAAGAAAAGTAAAAACAGAGCTAACCTTCGGCTTCATTGTTATCATCAGCTACGGCGAATATCTTCAGTTGGTCCTTCTTCTGTCCTTGCATCCCGATTTAGCCTAAAAGTACGCACGTGGTGCCTGTGAGGGAGGAGGGATCTCCGCAGACAACAGCTGTCCTTCGGAGGAGCTACCAAGGGATCACGAGGTCAAATGAGTACGTGACGTCAGTTGGCAGGGTGGGTTACAATGATGTAATCTTTTAATCTTCAAAATACGCACATTTTGCTTTTTAAAGAGACAGTCAGGCGGGGTTTACAACATTGATTCAATAAGAGAGAAAAATTCGCCGAGCATGAAAATATATATGACTATGTGTCGAACATTTACCGTTTTCGAGAAAACACGCTTCAAAGTCGTCAAAAGGGTCTCCGCCTACAGATTTGTAGATGGGCAGTACGCCCTGCGTGTTCGGCATTTTCAAGACATGCTAATTAGCCGAAGTTTATTCAAATTGGCTGAGAGAGCGCTGGAAACGAGGAAGATGCGAGACAATTTAGCATTGTTCATACCGCACAATTTCCGACCGTAGCCGAAAATGAAACAAAAAGCCTCCTTACTGTCCCCTTCAACTGTTCTTTGGTATTTCGTATCCCAACGTACAGTGGTAGTTTATGTCTGTTGGTTGGAAGGGAAGAATATTAAGGCATTTCCAAAAGGACTAGAGGATTGTGGAATTATAAAGCCAGGGGAGGGTACCAAAGTGCGGCCGGGAACCGCTCTGGCGCTAAGCGTCGGAGTGGTCGGCCGCACTTTGGTACCCGACTTGAGCGTTCACGTACAAATCTACATAAGACCGTGAAGCAGCACTTATGCGGCTGAAGGCCGCGACTTTCGAGCGTATTTTCACAAAAACGATAAATTTGCTACCTTTTTCTCTCTTATGTAGCCAATGTTGTAAAACCCGCCTGACTGTCCCTTTAAAGAGGGTTGGTAATCGAAAATTTATGAAATTGGATCTCTGAAAGTCACTTCATTTTGGCAAATGTATACCCAAATTAATTTTAATCCTTCTGTCGCAATCATGTCCCCTTAAATTCACCGTTTCTCCTCCAAAATTTGACTTGAACTAAACTCTCAATCCGAAGTCTCTTTTTTCCTATTTCAGCGACATTTTGCTTTTTCAATTGGCTGCAACCGTGAGAAAATCGTAATTCCTTTCTTGCGGCCAGTCATTCTCAGATCGCCACGCGTGACGTCGCGGGGTCACGTTTAGTTTTATTCTCGACTGGCATCGAAAATTTGGTATTATGGTCGAAGGAGACATAAAACGGCGACTGTGGGTGGATGTTTGTTGGGTGTCAATAAAACAAGTGTCTGGTGGTTCTTGTAATTTAGGATACTCAACCATGTACCGGCAAAATCGACCGAAGTTGATCTGAAAAGTTTAAGCGAAGTATCGTGTTCCGTTGCAATCTTTTTTCTTCGAAGTTATGATTTATGAACGGATTTGTGAAAGTAATCTAAATGGAAGACATAGAAAAGACGCGGCCTACAGTCGATAGAAGCGCGAAATGGATGTGACACCTGTTCTTACGTGAAAAACACGGGGATTCCACGCGAACATATAAACGAATATGTATGAAAACCTAGATGTGTTCAAAAATGCATATTCAAACTTCTAAAATCACACGTTCGTTCTATCTTATCCGAAAAAAGTGTTTTTGCAAAGTAAATCGAAATATCAGAATAAAAAGTTATGAGGTGAGAGTGTATTTTTCTTTTCCTTCCTTTTTTGATCAAATCGCTTTGATGTCTAGATAAGATCTAGAATCAACATTTCATTGTTCCGCGAGTGAAAAACTGGTTTTTGTCCATCAGAGTGTGAATTTCAACCTTTCTGTACAATTACGTCTGTCTCATTGTTCTCTAGAAGAACTTTGTGACCGGTAGACATCCCGACAACAAAGTTGTTGTCATTTTACGTCACAAGAAGCAAAGGTCGCATAAACAAGGCATCTTGGATAAATGGCAAAGATTTGGGAGCACAAACCGATTTTTTATCATTTCAATCCAAACAAACACAAAAATTGAAAAAGCCATGCGATTGAAAAATTTAAACATGTAGAAAAAAATCGTTTTAAAATGTGTTTTTTCTCTGTTATCTTAATTTTTCAAATATTATTTGTTATATCTAGGAAACAGTTTTTAATATAGAAACAGTTTTGTTTATTAAATTGTTGGCTCTAAACAAAAAACATTCTCTACTCAATGGCCCATTTAGTCAATGGGTAGCCGCGCAGTTGCTGAAGTTAGCAACGTGCCCTAAAGTCTTTACGTCCCAAAAATCTTTCAAAACTTTGCAATTTGTTGATGGACCTCACCTTTAAT
The DNA here is from genome assembly GCA_964057215.1 of Oscheius myriophilus. Lineage (NCBI taxonomy): Eukaryota > Metazoa > Nematoda > Chromadorea > Rhabditida > Rhabditidae > Oscheius > Oscheius myriophilus. Next base: position 9,033,117 of record OZ059903.1, on the reverse strand, counting down.
TTAGAAAAATCCACGTGCGTCGACGTGTTTCTCATACCGTGGACAAATTTTACATTAGCAGTTTTTACAAAAATGTTCGCGCGCGTCTAAAAACCAAAGTATCTTAAGTGAAATAGTTTTTGCCGTTGCGGTACCTAGCAAATTTGCACCTTGAAGGAATCGTCAGGGGCCTTTTCTTGTTGTTCAGGGGCATTTGAATTGAATGGTAAGCTAATCGAGTCATTTCAATTGAAATCATTTTCCTGAACGCCGCTCCAGCAAACGGTCTTGGGCAAAATGCTTGCCAAGCCTTCACTAACATGCGATTTGGAAAATGCCCCTGACGAGCTCTTTCAGTCCTAAAGGTTTTTGCAAACCCATAGAGAGGATTTTAAAAACTTAGCAATTTGCTTATTTATCCTGCAAAATGGTTTCCGATTCGTATACAAACAGGGCGGGTACGAGACATTTTGTTAGCCTTGCATGGTATAAATTAAAACCCCATTCGTTACAAACTGAATTGAAACGTTTCCAAGTTCGCAACATCACTTTCTATCTGAATCAGTGACGTTCACTCCCTCTCCAAAATAGACTTTATTAGAGTTATAGCATTATCACGCGCATAGAAGAGATCACAAGTCAAAAACAAAAGCATTCAGCTGAGACTCGTGGAAATTCTAGAAAAGTTGCTACTGTGGTCTTCTTTTGTTAATACTTTCGTTGTCCTTTCTCCAGCAGTTCAATCTCCTTTGCAATATTCTCCCTAGCTTTCTTCTCCAACTCCTCCCGCACCTCCTTCGTCGCGTAGATGTTGGGAACTTGCACGAACAACTTCAGAATCTTCAGCCGCTGTTTCGCGTATTCCTCATCGCTCAGATTCGAATACTCCTTCCTCTGAGCCACTTCGTTCTCTGAAAACCTGTTTCAAGTGTAATTAATTGAACAAGTTCAATTACTTTTCATAAGAGTCGGCCAGAAAAGCCATGTCAAAGTCGATGAGAAAATGGAGATCGTCGGATCCGGTGGCTCCTTCGGACAAATGGGCTTCGGTGGAGGAGGAGCCAGAAGCGACTATTAGGTCGGCTACGTAGTTTTCCTAAATATATTAGTGTTTTGTAAAACAGTTCGGTTTACCGAGTCAAATGTCGTTTCTTGAGCAAATTGCCTCAAAAGTTGAGCACTTTGGGCGGCACAATCTTCCGACTGGGGGGAGTATACAATGCTGAAATTGACAGTTTTGGTTATGCTTTCGGTTTATAAACGTATCATTGACATGCATCATTCCCAATGGGTAAAAATTCAGTATAAATTGTGAATGGACCCACTTTATTCTTTGGTCTAGCTTCAAAAAATTACTATATGCTCTTGATCTTCAATGTAGAAGTGACCGTTAAGATCTGGTTTGCGCAAAGAGAGCTGCTCAAATAGGCAGATTCTTTCAAAGGCAAATGAAAATGAGCCTGTCTATGACGTAACGTAGGTGAGAAAGCGACATTTTCATAGGTGAAATGCACATTGGTTTATGCTAAAAATGGACAGGTCCCCCTTTAAATTTTGTAGGTTTCTGCTTTAAACTGCAAAATACTTTTGATAAAATTTACCATATTGGTGGTTTTCAGTGGAGAAGCAACACATAAACGTTGGTTGAAATTTGATGCCATCGCCCGCCACTGACAAACAAAGGCAGAAAGCAATGATTATCGTGTATTCATATAAAAGGTTCCATCAATTGCACCAAAAGTTTAAGCGAGTTTACTAGTCTGCAGATCGAGATCACTCATTGTCAAAACCTCCCTCTATGAAAGCTACTCCAATATCAGCATAGCGAGGTCTTATCTAAAGGGCTATTGCTTATTGTCTGTTTTCAAAAAACTGCACCGGAAATTTAAAGGACAGGGTGACCTGGTCCCGCCACGACAGCTAATTGCCCGTCCTGGCATTTAGCCAGGCCTCCTATTGGCAGCCGCTTTCCGCCGGAAGATACGGGGATCGGCGGCGGTTACTTACTTTCGTTTGTTTACTACTGTGTTTCATAGAAATCTGTTGTTATTGGATCCGTCCGTTGGAAACATACTATACTCCATATCCGTCTGTTGGAAACATACTATAGTCCATATCCGTCAGTTTAGGATTAGGGCACTTTTTCGATTTCCCCTGAATATTCTCTGTTACTTCCCTTTGAACCAGGCCCTCAGACGAATGCGCAGCAATAACCGCCCGTTCCCTTCATTATCCCCTATAAAAACCCTGAGGCTGCGCTCGTCTACCCAATGTCAATGTCCTTTCTCTCGGCAGTGGGATATCGATCTGTCTCAAAGAAAAGGCGACTTGGAGGCAAAGGAAATTAGAAAAGGCCAATGTGAATTCAAATTTTAGTTCAAACTCACTTCTTGAAGAAAATAGCAAAGGCAGTAGCGTAACGGTCCTTCAGGTAGTCCTTGTACCGATCGAAGAAAGAGAGCATGTGGTGCAGATGGGCTACTCCTCTGAAATTACTTTGGTTTTGGTCTTTCTTTCAGTCCCTTTCTGTCAAAACTTCAAAGATTCATAGTAAGAATTACCTAAATGGCCGTGGTCGATAGGCGTCCATGATTGTGTTCCACCACTTTTCGCGAGTGGCATCCGAAAGGAAAGTGGTGAGATCTTGCCAACGGACGAGCAGTTCGGCTTCCATGATTCTAAAAAAAACATTTTGTTAATGTAATTGCTTAAAAAGAACAGAAACAGTTTATATTGGATAAAAACGTCGTTTTAACACAGAAAACAAGGCATATCACCATCTTTCACCTCTTAACTTTGCTAACTGCCAGTGGTGCCGTCACGAAAAAAATTGGCAGTGTCAAAAGCCTCTTTTGGCGAATCGCCAGGGATTTTCGTTTCGGGACTCTTTGTCCAAATTCAGGCAAAGGGGCGGGGTTTGGCAAAATTCAAATTCCTATTTTTAATGACCGAGGTATCAACTGAAAAAAGTGCGATTCCGAGACAAAGCTTAAGAATGAAAAGGAATTAATTTGGGTTCGAAAGCTTAGTATTTAAAGGGCGCGTCAGGGGCCTTTTCAAAATGGCACGCTAATGAAGACTTGATAAGCATTTTGCGCATAACCGTTTGTTATAGCGGTGTTCGAAAAATTAATTTCAATTGAAATGGCCCACTTTGCATACGGTTCATTTAAAATCAGAAAAGGCCCCTGACGGTCCCTTTAATTTACATCCATTTACTTTGAATCTCTTTTGGCCCAATTTCTTCAATCTTTCACACAAATCAGGCGAAACTTCGGGGAAACTTTATAAAAAGGTGGTTTATTCATTTACGGCGGGGGACAGCTGTTTCATTCGGAAAATCGATGAGAGCACACTGGAAAGTCAATAAAAAGAACTTTTCGGCTTACAATTAGAAAAATATGTACTAAACAAAGAAATGTAGGTGACAAACCGCAAAATATGCTTAAATATATACAAGATTTATCATTAAAACAATGCATTTTGTAAATAAAACATTTTTCTTTCAAATTTTATAGGAAAAAACTAATTATTGATTCCGGAAATCAGCGGAATCCGTGGGAATGTGTTGAATAAACAACGCGAAATGAGCTTCAAAATGAGCGCACGCGAGGCCTGTCTCGCGGCTGTTTGGATTAACGAGTGTAAAATCGAAAAAGCCCGAGAAATTGCTAAAATGATAGTTTATCAGGACAACCTGAAACTTTTGAGTGAGATAAGATAGAACAAGTAGGGGCACCTCCCGGAGTGGGCATACTTCAGGGCGGAATCGATAGAATCCCGCGCCCAATTGCCTTTCGTTATCTGAAACGCAACAGGTTTGAAGAGGAAAATGCGTGGAATTCAGGAATTTTCGTAAATTTAGGAAGAGATGGGCTGTTTGCGGAACGGGTAGATCGATAGGAGGGCGCAATAGAAGGGCGATTATTTACCGCTGCGGGATTTTCCTATTAGTTGTTGCGGACGAGATGAGCGAGCAAACGAACGGAGAACGGAGGCGGGGAGAACAAAAGAGGAAGAGGCACAGGGAGAGAGAGAGAGAGAGAGAGAGAGAGAGAGAGAAGAAAAATATAGAGATATACAGAAACCGACAAGGGGAGAGAGATAATGAAGTAGGAAGAGAGAGGGAAGCGAGTGAGCGAGCGAGCGAGAGAAAGAGATAGAGATAGAGAGAGAGAGTGTGTGTGTCCGAAAGAGACAGACAGAGGAACAGATGAGAAGGAGAGATAAAGAAAAAGAGTTAGATAAATGTATAGCAAGTGAAAGAGGAAAATTGGATGAGACACTGTGTCTCAAGGACAGAGAGGTAAAGAAAAAGAGAGCCAGATAATATGAGAAACAAAGAAAAAAATGAGAGAGGGGCATAGAGGAGGAAATAGACAGATAGAGGAGACAGAGATAGAGAGACATATATAGACAGAGGGACAGAGGGACAGAAAAAGAGAGAAATACAGAAACACAGAAATGCAGACACATAGACCCAGAGAAGCAGAGAGACAGTGTGAGAGAGAGAAACAGGGAGAGAGAGAGACAGACAAAGAGACAAGCAGAAGATAAAGAGACGAGACATAGCGAAATATAGAGATGGAGACAGACAGAGACAGACAAAGATACGGAAAGAGATAGAGACAGAGAGACAGAGAGACAGAAAAGACAGAAAAGACAGGCACAGAGAGAGAGAGAGAGAGAGAGCATGTCACTTATTCATTTAATGAAACCGTCACGCAATGCAATAAATACCCATAACATAAAAGAAGATCACTCGAAAGAAGCGCTTCTGTTGATGCAATCATCCTGTCGACCCTCGGTATAAACAAAGTAATACAAAATCAAAAAAATAAGAAAACAAAGAGGGTAGAAAACACGACAAAAAACATCCATTTTCCTAAAAACCAATATAAGTTTCGCACTGTTTCGTTTTGGTTACCTTCCGATTTTATGGTACTTTTTGGCCTTTGACAGCATTTCCTCCCTCACTTCTTCGGAAATGTCTGATTTCTTCTTGAGGGCGGCCTTTTTCTATAACGAAGTTTCAGAATAATTATGAGAAACTTACAATTTCACTGGACTTCTTATCAAATCCAATAACAAAAAGGGTTTGTAATAGGGTTATGAACACGAAACCGGTGATGAAGCCAAACCAAAGATCGATCGCCTGAAACATGGCTTCAGAAACTGTTTGAAATGAAGGTTTACTTTGAGGTAAGAAACACTTGGAAGATGTTCTCTGGCTCCGGCGGATTCAGTTGAGAGGGTTAGAAGCACAGTGATGGCCACTCCAATGCGCCCTTCCATGAACTCTTCCGGAAGCCATACTCCTACCTAAAACGAGAAACCTTTCAAAGTGTATTGTTGAAGTCAAAACTACTCTGGCCTAGTGTTATCATGTAGATAAACCAGTCGGGTACGCGCGCCTATGGCGCACACCCTCTTGGCTTGCGGCCTGCGGCCGCAACAACACGCGACCTTCGGCCGCTCAATTAGGCGACCTGCGGCCGCATTGAACACGCGGCTTTCGGCCGCTCAGTTAGGCGGCCTGCGGCCGCAAAGATTCGTGGCCTACGGCCACTCATTACTCGGCCTTCGGCCTTGCAAATCACTTTAGGCACGTGAAAGTCGGCCTACTGCCGATCACACCCTCGCACTCGGTGGAAATGTACGTCGGGTTCCGCTGATAGACTACACCACGACGGACACGATAGAGTTTTGTTATATAAGAATGTGTGCAATGTACGATACTCAGGTCGTGTAAGTAGCGAAAAATGCCGAATTAGATTTGGCGAGAAGTTTAAAAGCTGTGTGTGGTTGTGTGTCTGCGCTCTCTCAATATGCATGTTCTCTCGTCTCGGTTACGTCTGCACTCTCTTTATTTGCAATCCAATTTTGGGAGCACACTTTTCAAAAAATGGTGCTCTAGGTCCTGAAATAGCATTATGCATGAAGAGAGCGCAGACGTAAAGACTGGTATGCTTTTTTGGCGTTTGCGTTTCTAAAGAAAAGTAAGCAAAACGAGTTGGAGACCACCCAAAGCTATGTTTGCAAAATCTACTTTGGCCGATTTGGCTGCGTACACGGCATGAGTATCTTATATTGCGTGCTTTACTCTAGGAACAACATCAAAACATTGGCACATTGTTCCGAAGTAGTTTAGGCACGAACTATAGAATTCCTTGTTTTTGAACGCAAGAGATTTCTTTTTTAGTTTTGTCTTCTGGACGGGTCTGAAAACACGAAAACTTGAATATTTTCGACAGCTTTCAAGTGTTTCGGTTGCAGTACTAGAATGTTTGTAAAGAAATACGCTGTTGGGGAAGGACAGTTTTAACGTCAACAGCTATCGGAAACATTTTTTGAGTTCATCATTCAATTTCGAACTAGCAAGTTGGTCTAAAACAGAAATCGCGACTCCTTGTTTAGTCGAAATCGCTTTTTGAGAACTTTTTATCAATTGCAAGATTCCGATAAAATCTGTACGATTTCGTATATCCTGTTTATACATTTAAAGAGGATGACTCATAAAATGTGTTTCAACATCTAATCGTAATAGTTTTATAACTATTAGTGTCACTTACCCAAGAGAACATGAGCGCGAGAGAAGTGGGAATATAGGTCTGCGCCAAATGAAAGCCGACATCTCGCTTCAGACGGAAGACAGCTCGAAGGCACGAGAATGTACCTCAAAAGTGATTTCAGAAAATTTCTGTATTTTTATGGTTAACACGCTCAATCGAACGTTGTCAAATGAATTTCTTGAGGATGTTAAGATCACTTACCTGACTTTCTACTTTTATCACATGTCGTCGTTTCGTATCTATCAATGTAGAGCTCCGGTAACTTCACATGAGGATTCTTGTCAATGGCATGATCTCTATTCGAAAACCACTCAAATCGAACAGTCTCCACAGGGTAGGCAAAGGATTTGATGAGAAGTTCGCAGGTCTGTTTGTCGTGAGGGTATTTGCACAGAATAAGATTGCACGAAGGAGTGATTTTTACCCTAAATTGAATAATTACCGTTAAAACCAAATAAAACCTTGTTTCGTAAAGAACCAATCCGTCTGGAAAAATTCTCATAAGGAAGTTGAGGAAAGTCACTTCATGGAACTCAGCCTGCTTCGCATTGGCGAAAAATGGATCTGGACGCCAAAGTTTTTCCAAAATCTCTTCCTAAACAAGATTTTAGAAATATTCACTTTGTAAACAAACTTCTTTGACTAAAATAGGTTTGTCGTATGGATTAACAAGTCGTGCGTCTCTCCAAGCCATTAACAAATAGATATCCATGTCGTAGTCCTAAACTATCAAAAGTTGTGTATTTTAGAGAGCTTTACCATGGTTGTAGTTTGAAAATTGCTCATTGATTCGATATAGATTCCGAAACGGACAACAACGGCACTTCCACGGAACACAATTGGGGCCGAGAAGGGGTCGTATTGGTTTTTGTTGAGTACGGGAAGAATGAAGCTGCCTCCGAGGGTTCTAAAAATTTGCATGGTTCTTTTCGTACTTCTGAAAAGGCGTATATGCTTGGGTGCCTAGCTTTGATTACATTTTTGTATGACCATCTAGTCCATTTTGCAATCTAGCTTTTATTAATGAACTTAGTAGTGTATATTCGTTTTCAACCTATCAAGTTATATATCCCCCAGCTTCAAAAATTTTGTTTTAACGCCAAAAACCATTTTCCTCGCGGAATCTATCTGATTGCCTGGTTTCTTGTCTCAGAATTCGCACCAATTTTATCGCGTTTTGGCCCCGTTTTCATACCTCATTGGGTTTTACTTGGTGTTGAAATTTCACGAGAACCTACAACGGGACAAAAAAACCGATCCTGATGATTTTCGATGGTCTGTCAAAAGTTTTGGTTTTTTTTTGACACTAATAATATTTAAAACTCTATTTTACTTGATTTTACTATAGACGGAGTCTAATGAAGGTACCAGGAGGATATGTGGCTTGACACGCCACGCTGCAACGACACGCTGCTTTCGACCGCTCAGAAAGGCGGCCTGCGGCTACCCAATGCTCAGCTTTCGGTCGTGGAATCGACGCGGGGAACAGTACGGGAAACTCAAATTCGGCCTACGGCCGGTCTCCCCTCTCATTCGGTAGAAATGAACGTGGGGTTCTGTTTTTTGATAACACACACTATGGATTTTTATTGAAACATAGTTGATCCCGTTGATTACAAGACTTAGTCAAAAGCCTCAACAAGATGGAAAAGTTGCTAGTACAAGTTAGGTATCAAAGACTTCCCCGGGTTTGCATTCACAGCTGTGTTAGCAAAATCACAATTTGAACAAAAAACACATTTTTCAAGTTCATTTGCGTTTTTTATCGGTCGTTGGGATTCATTCTGGAAAACGGGTCGCTAATTTGCTTAGCATTATATTTGTGTAAAACTTACTTCACAGATCCAGCCGTTCTACTGAGAATGTCATCAACCTCCGTGTCATTTCGAAGCTTCTCCGCCAACTCAGTCAGGTTGACTCCAGCAGCTTCAAGAGCAGAAATGTTAACTCCGATGGGCCCTTCTATCTCCACACCTGAATATTCATAACTAGACCAACTTTTCTGACGAATACCTTCAAAACTGCTGCTGTTAAACCCATCGACTGCTTTGGGGACGTAGTCTGCACACACTCCTGGAAGGTAGAGACCTACCTAAATCATTTTTGGATTAAATCGACTGGATATATAACCTTTTCGTGTTTAGTAAAGGCATCGTCAGGTACATCTAGACCCAGTGCAGCTATAGCGGAAGGGGAGGAAATCATCAATAGAGGGCTGAAATAAAGAATTTTTCCGATACCAAAGCTGTTATTACTTGATTTCATCGGAAACATCCACTTCCACAAAACCTGGCCTGGTTCGATTAGCTTCTGAAGCTTCGGTTGTGGTTTCGGGAGTCTGCAAATCCGTTCCATTAAAAGATATTGCCAATATTATTTCTGTCATTTTGCCAATTCAGTATTCAGACGCTGTGTTTAGTGGTCGACTTTGCGCTCTCTTGCACACTCTCTCGCATCTGGAAATTAGCGCATTCTATGATCTATGCCCTTCGTTTTGGAACCGAAAATCTGAAATCTTTAGACAGCCGAACGGACTATTGCCCGTGGCTATATGATTCAAAAGACCATCTAAAATCAAAGACTTATGCCAAAACAAAATGCGGTTATACTCTAAGTTGTGTCTGCGCTGTCTCACTATTCATATTCTCTCGTATCGATTACGTTTGCGCCTTCTTCATTTGCAATGCTGGTTTGGCACCACACTTTGAAGCACACTTTGTGGAAAATGGTGCTCCAGGTCTTGAAATAGTATTGTAAATGAGCAGAGCGACGAACATGTAATTGGGAGAGCGCAGACACAACGAACACAGCAGCGCTTTCATTAGCCGCGGTCTTTAAACCAACCGTAGCTGTAGCTGAAGGGTCCACCCAATCATCATCTTCATCGTGGTCCCCATTTTCTGTGGCCATTCGCTTGCTTCTAATTTTCTTTTCCGGTGCTTTATATCTCTTCCTGAAACAATTGTACATAATTACATGCATTTAACTTACACAAAATCCTTATAGTCATAAACATCATCTTCATATTCCTCCATTTCATCCTCTTTCTCCACTTTTTGCAGAGATTCATCTGGCACAGCCTTATCTATCAAATTGCCTCCGTCGTCCGTTTCCTCCACAATGTGAGCCGTTTCCGTGCCATCTTCGTTTTTGAAAACTTTCGATGTCCGGAGATTTCCCTTGTTTGGACTGATTGGTCTGAAATTTGAAAATTTGACAAACAAAAGCCGTTTTTACTTTTTCTTAGGAACCTCGTCGGTAGTTTTTGCCTCAACCAATTGGGATTCCTTTTCATCAGCAGGCCATAACCACATCTCCTTGGTCACTCCGTCAGGTTCAGTTACCCGATATTCTGTCTGGTCTTTTTCAGATTTCGTCTTCTGCCGTGGGGCTTCAGTGCCCAAGTCTCCATTGAAAGGCACAAGCAGCTCCTCGTTTTCAACAACTTCGTGAGGTTCTCCCCGAGGTTTGATTGTTCCTTGTTTGGTGAAGTCATAGTCAATTGTCTCTTCTTCTTTGTTTGCTTCAGCCTTTGTTTCAGTTGCTACACTCACTCCTTGTGCTGACTGTTTTCTGAATCAGTTGCGTATTTGGGTGACAGAGGAGAGGCTCACTTCTTAAGAGGTACCCCTTTTTCTACGAGTTCATTCAGGCGATCTGCCAGTTGTTGAAGAACTTCAGGTGTTGGGTTTAAGTCTTCCTAAACACTTTATGTCTCACATATAGTTTTGAACATACAGACACAAACACACACGCATACACACACAAACAAGTACACATACGCACATAAACACACTCATACACATATTCACACACAAACACACAAACGCACACAAACTCAAACACACAAACACACACGTGCACACACAAACACAGAGAGAGAGAGAGAGAGAGAGAGAGAGAGAGAGAGAGAGAGAGAGAGAGAACAAACAAAAATACCTTAAACGGCCCACAAATGGGACTCTCTTCATCCACTCCTAGCCGCTTGGCATCTTCTGTGCTGTTGAACCAAAGAACTCGGCTGTGTCCTGCACAAATCTTATTGTACATTATACCCACGCCCTTAAAATGCGTCTGCCTCTAAAAAACAAATTGGCACAAACATC